>CAJQUW010014021.1:12500-394175 GCA_907163375.1 Prostheceraeus crozeri
TCCAATTTCTGCTGCTAGAGTGTGATTTCCTGTTCTGATTTTGATGATATTATTAATTTTAGTTTTGTCACTAGTAAGTGTTAGATATTGTTTTAGGTCACATTGAAATCTGCACAGTTCCAAATAATTTAAACCTTTATTGCTATGTTTGGCACTATCAATCCATTCCTTCCTGGAGAATTCCGTTAGAGCATCATTAATTATTTTTTTAGACTTTCCACTGTAATCCAATCCTTGCAAGTCCTTGAATTTGATTTTGTCAAATAAACTGTGCATTCGATCACACCATGTATTACGATAAGACTTGTGACTTATATCACATTGCATAATTTTGAATATTCGTGTGATTAATCGTGTATCACTATTGACATTTAGCTTAAGAAAATAATTTATTGCTGATTGATAGCAATAAAATTCTATTGGTTTGATACCGAATTCACCGATAACGCAATAATTTGGTGTAGTTATTCTTAAATGGTGAAATCTCTTGTAGAATTGTATAATCACATGATTTAGATCAGTTAAATTTTTATCGAAAAGCAGTTAACCGCCATATCGTATTTTCGATATCGTTAACATTTCAAATGCTTCTGTCAATATCCTACCGTCTACATTGTCAAATTCCTTTAACATTTTGGCGGTGACGTACGATGATGCTTTTCCTTTTTTCGTTAGTTCTTCTATGTGCTTTCTATCATTCTTTGTAATCCAGTAACCTAAATATTTATATTCATTCACAACTACGATTGGTAATATATCATCCTCATCGTTTAAATGCAGCTTCTCATATTTTTCTGTTTCATTAAAAATCATCATCTTCGTTTTGTTGTAGTTGATTTTTAAACTGTTGCTTTCACAGTATTGATGAAGAATCTTAATCTGCGTGATGATGCCAGTTTGCGTTTCACTCATGAGTAAAATATCGTCGGCATATATGAGCGCCGCCAGATTCAAATTGTTTATATTTATAGGATCAATCTCATTGATATTTCTATCAAGTTCCATTAAAAAGTCATTCATATAAATACAAAACAGGGTAGGCGATAAATTATCTCCCTGTGGAACACCGTGTTCCACCTGGAATTCGTCACTTTCTATACCATTAAACAGAACTTTATATGTTTTGTATTTTATAATATGTATCAGTAACAGCAAAAAGTCACCATCAGGCATCATGCATCTTAACTTATTTATCAGTCTACTTTTTAGAACAGAATCAAATGCTTTCGAAAGATCAACAAAGCAGGTGTACAGTGGTTTCTTATCATTTTTATATATTTGTATTATTTCTTTTAAGATCCAGATATTGTCAACTGTCGAATGCTCTTTCCTAAAACCTGTTTGAGATTTATGTAATATCGCATTTTTGTCGAGCCAAGCATTTAATCTTTCATTTAATATTTTGGTCAATAATTTTTCAATACACGATGATAAGTTCAAATATCGATAGGAGCAAGTACTATTTTTATTTCCCTTCTTAAAAATGGGGATTATCCAACTGGAATGCCACGGAGTTTGATGATCAATCAATATTTCATTAAAAAGAATATGCAGGATTCTACTTTGGTTCTTGTCATTCTTTAACATTTCGTAAACAATTTCATCTGGGCCGCTGGATTTTGATGTTTTTGACCGCTTTATCGCATTTTCAATTTCCGTCATTGTTATAGTTTGGTTTTTACTGTCGTCACTTCTGGCAAGTAGAGTTTTATGTATAACAGTTACGTAGTTTCGATTATCATTTAGATTTTTTATATCAGCATCCTTTTTCTGGAGATCATCTTTGAAAGCTTGAGCTGACAATGAAGTTTTGTCTTTAGTGCTTTTCTTAGATTTATTCTTATTTAGTAGCTTCCAATATCGTTTAACGTCGTTATTAGCTTTTGCTGTTTGTAGTTCATTTAATTTCGCTTGTTTCAATGTCTTCTTTTCTTTTTTGATGTTTTCATTAAGTTCTCTTTTTGCATGCAATAACTTGTGTAAATTTTGCTCAGATTTATCAGTTTTATATTTCTCAACAATCTGTTTATATGTTTTTCTGAGAAATCTTAATTCATTGGAATAAATTATTTGTCTATCAGGATTCGTCATGGTAGATAATGATTTCTTATTGACGTCAATCAATTTATCATAAATTTCTGCCTTTTTAAAATTCTTATCTGCTATTTCTTTTAAAAGATTCGTGCCTTTACCTGAAATATTTTGATGAAATTTTTCAATATCATAATTAGGAGACCATTTGAAAGGCATGATCCGTGTCTCATGATTCATTTGTGCGAAATTAACAAATTGTGTATTCTTTGATACAGTATTTAATGCTATGTTCATCTCTATTACCATCGGTCTGTGGTCAGTAAATAATTGAGGTTCCAATATTTCAAATGTTGCTAAATTTTTTAATAATGATTCTGATAGTATTAAGTAGTCTATGACTGATTTGTGACATTTTCATTTTGCAGTCTGCAGAAAGTGTGTTCGCCTTTTTCATACCTTCCATTGGCTATTATAAGAGATGTTTCGTTACAGAAATTAATCAGTTCTCTTCCTTGCTTATTTACAACCAAATCTTCGGAGTTTCTTGATGGAAGATCCATACATACGTTATCATTCAAATTACCTATTCTACTATTCAAATCTCCCAATATAATTATATGCTTCATTTTGAATTTTTCTATATAGTTTTTTATTTTATCTAGGTATTCTTTATCTGCATACTTGGATTCTCTGCTTTCTCTATAACATAAGATCATATGTATTCTTTTTATTTCCTTCCATTGTTTGTTTGACAATTCAATTATTATCATGTCTCCATTTTCAGATACAATTTTTTTTCTATTTAAATTGTCCTTTTTGTGAAACAGGCTGACTCCTTTAACATGGCGCCCTAGATTATTTTTAATTTTGCCAGATGTTTCTGTGATATTGTATTGGTCTATTGTTAAATTGTTGTATTCTGTTAGGTGTGTTTCGGTGAAGCACATTATATCCGAGTTACAGTTAATCTTATTAATGTCTTCAATTTTACTGATATTTAGTCCATTTATGTTTGTGTAAAATATTTTTATCAATTGGATTTGAGTCTCACTTTTTTCTGTCTCCTTTCCTCGGTCACTTCCGCTAAATAAACTGCTGCTGTTGCATACCAACTTGATTAAAGTTAGGATAATGTCCTTGAGCCATAGTTGGAGCGATAGGCTGATGGTATCTGATGGGCGGTTGGAAGTTTTGCTGATTGAATTGCTGCTGTGGTTGATAACGCCGATTGTAAGGGTGGTACTGCTGGTAGTGTTGCTACTGTGGTCTTGAGAAGTTGCTTCTCGGTGGGTATCATTGTGATCGATTCGAATAGCAGTTTCTTGCTATATGACCTCTTCGGCCACATGAATGACAGGTTGGCGGCGGTCGTCGTTGTTGCTGATGGTACGGTCTCGGATGATATGGTCTTGGCTGGTACAGTCTCATTGGTGGAGGTTGTTGGTATGTCGACATTGGTGTAGTTTGATGGTATATCGGTTGGTTTTCTTCTTGCCTGTTCAAACTTTTGTTCATGCTTGTCTTTAGGTCATCGATGACATGCTTTAACACTGCTATCTCGGAACTCGTGTTTTGTCTGTGTGCGTCGACAAGCTTAATCATTTCTTCAATGTCACTATTCTTTATTTCCTTTTCCTTGTTGTTGTTGTTGCTGTTGCTGCTGTTGTTTTGACCTTTTCTTTCCTTCTCTTCATATTCAGTTAGTTGTGATTCATAAACTTCGACTGTTTGAAGAAGATCTGTGTTCTTTCTTTGCATTATCACCAATTCTTCGTTCTGTCTCTCAGCTTCAACTTTCATTTCACTTCTTTGGATATTTAAGTCTTGTGCTGACTTCTTCAGGTCATCTATTTCGCCTTCCATGATTTGGATTCGCCTCCTGCATTCTGTAATCAATTGATCTTTGCCACAGTACTTTTTTACATTTTCTTCGATCATTGCATAGTCTTGTGCATGGATTTTCTTGATGCATTCCACGCAAGTATACTTCCTTTTATACAAATTTTCTTTCACATATTTTACTAGTTCGTAGTACGGCAATTCAGTACAGGAATAATGGAGACTCGCTTCGCACTTTCTGCATGCAAGAAAAAACTGATCGTCAATTGGTTGTGTGCAGCTGGTGCATTTGTCCTTGGAGGAAATGAAACCAGGATGTTGAGAAGAGGATGAAGATGAATGAAGTGGTGACTTGGGCTGAGTGGTCACGGGACTATCTGCAGACATTCTGGAATGATATGACAAAAGTTTGATTAGTCAAGTATGGAGCACGAACGGTTGAAGTTTCCGACCTCCGATATGTAGGAATGCTTGCAGAGTGAGACAATTGTTGCATCGTCTATCAGTCTCTCTCTCTCTCAAAAAAAATTCAAAAATTCAAAAATTCAAGGGTTTTATTTTCATGAGAAAATACCCAAAGATACAAGTAAATTTGACACATAGATATTATATAATAAATTTATAGGCAACTTGAAGAATGATAGTGATGATGATGAATATCTACAAGTAAATTCTGATGACAGTCTGAAACACCACATTGTCATTGATTGAAGCTGTGAGTCATGAAAAGTAAATGTATGAACGTCAAGTCAGTCTTATGAGAAGTCGCGATGAAATACAATATCACAAGATCATGAAGGAGAGGAGGTAATTTAATTTCAGAAATTAATATTTGATTAACAACGTTTATATGCAAGATCTGATATGTGCGTTTTCAAATATGTAATAATTCCCGCTGAATTTCTATTATAGGACATCATTCATACACATCAACATCGCACCTTTAATAAATACTTGAGTGCAAGAGCCGGAAAATATTTACATTAAAGAACATCAAACATATAATTCATGTTTCCAAAGTGCATGTATATCGATTAAATATTTCTGCAGCACACTCATCACAGTGTGCTGTAATCATGGATGTGGTAAATAATAGGATTTTACTATCTCACCTGTAATATAATTGAGAAAATTATGAGTACTGTATGATGTGAAGAAATTGTAAATGATCCGGCCCTTGAGTTATGACAATCTTTCATTTAGCACATAAACTGAAACATCAATCGCTTTCCAGTGCTGTTCTGTGTCCAATTTGATCACTATTCATCATTTATTGATCTATTGGTGTCATCCATTGTCGATAGCTATACCGATGTGCTTTCTATCGCTTCCTTACGTCATTGATCACCTGTGTTTTACATAGCTATTTTTACATACGATGATGCACAATGTCATTTTCCTTTTTGCATCGCATTTGATAGGTAATCAAATAAATCAATTGTTTCATTGTCTGTGTTCAACATGGCAATCAAACATACTCGCATGCATAGAAATTGATAACAATGAAATCTCTAGAACGGAAATGGAGCTTCATGCAATGCACAATAACGGCACATAAATCGCACGCATTTTCACTTAGATGCACCTGCCAACGTCTGCATGATTGGGTTAGAATCAGTCACATGTGTAAATCGAAGCTTTTAATTGGTGATTCATGCCCCAACTTAGTTCCCCCGGATGTGCCGCGACCTTGAGTCAACTTCCATTCTAGTCAACGGTAGATAAACAATCTATTTCTATGATCGCATGTGTCTAATAGCATAGACTTAGCGCCTATCTATACCTATATATCTATGATTTGTCTCAATGAAGGCATTGGTCGAAATTAAGCGTTACTATATATTCGTAGGTATCTATGGTTTTCTGTTGCATAGATCATGGATCTCGATGTAGACATGATACATTGACATTCGTAGCTGATGACTATCTATTTCAAGGTAAGACATTTTAGAAGCATAGCTATCGAACAATAGATTTAACAAAGGTGATATCTTGTAGCCATTTACCCTTCATAGATTACTTTACACTTATTTATAGCACACTCTTTTCATGGTTTCAAAAATTTACTACTTCTCTGTTATGATTCGCAATTTTTATGAAAGAGGCAATCGATTTTATTCAACTGGATTTATTAGTATCAAACATTTTGCACAATCGTGTTCTATCAATTGCAACAAAATTCTGGTAGAAAAATTTCACGTACCTCCGAAAATTGAGGACATTCAACAAATACATGAAATATATCATCAATTTTACTATCGCAGTCTCTCTCTCTCTCTCTATCAACCTGAAATACAAATAGAAGTGTCATGCCCATCTCATGAAATTTCAGGAATGTTTCATGACCTTGTATGGAAACTAACACACTATCAAATGAATCGGTGAGATATCATAGGAGATGCAATTTATAAGACTTATGGAGATAAAAATGAATTAAATTAATAAATAAACCTTTTGCAGTTTATATAACTCCAACATCTAACTGCTTGAACTCTTGTAAATGATTCGATCTTCAGTTCTTAAGATTAAGGTTTGAATTCAGATCTTGCACTTTAATAATATGTCTGCCACTGTTGGAATATTTCTAACGTTGGAAGATTGAAACATTTACTGAGTTTGTTTTTAATTACTACGTCTTTAATTCAACGCTTAGTTTCAGTTGTTTTTCGCATCAATTTATTGTTAATTTACCGACGTGGCCTGACCGGTGAAAATGTTTCAAGGATTGTAAACATTGCTAAAAACTAAGTCATCACCTGAGACACAGTGGTGTCGAATGATCATAGAGATCTAATTCATCTAATATACTGCAAGTCAGCAAAATATGTTATTGAAACTGATCTGCGTGAAAATGCATCCCAAACAAATAATACCACGAAATTTATTTAAAGGCATAACCAAATGTCTTAAACAAAGACGAATGTTTAGTGCATGTGATTTGCAAAAAGCAGATTACCTCGGTAGTCACAGATTAACTAAATAGTTTTAATTGAATTTATTATATGCCACTGTTGACTTTGCAAATGAGCCTGTATAGATCATTAAATCAATCGCCATCATGCACAACCAATGTTTGCGACTTTTGTAACTTCTAAAAATTGTCACTTTGATATACATGTTTTAACATCACCGCTTGTTATAATGCTTCACTTCCACAGAAGACGATTAAATAATAGATTTTGACTGCATATTATCAACTTCACAAAGATATGTTGCTGCTGTTAAGCAATCAAGGAAAAAGTCAGGTTAGTGTACTTAAACGATAATAATTTACAATAATGAACATAATACACAATCGTTAATACTGTAATGTTAGTCCTAAAAAGGACTGATAGGCGTTCACGCCGGTCAGCGGGTAAGATACTAGCACACTCCTGCATGTAAAGAATAAAACATTTGGCTCACAGAACAATAAAACGAAATATACAAGATGTGAACAGTCCAGAAAGACTAACAAAAATCGAAAAGAAGGGGCTCAACAGCAAGATGACCAGCTAAATCGTGTTTCGGGTCCTTTAACATCTTGTACGCTCAAAGCATAGCTGGCGGACCCCATACACATTACTACTATCGATAACAAATTTAACCAAAGCCATACAGGATAGACAACTCTTTGGCAGAATGCAAACGAAACTTGAAAAAAACAAAAATATGCATATTTAACAATCTCTCCATCCACTTGATCAGTTTACAGGCTTTATAATCACGCTTCACGAAAATATCAAACGTACTTTTAACTTGAACGATGGCATACTATAGATGCGAACAAATTCTTAGATACCTTAAAACTTGACTGGCAAATACATTCGCACCGATATGAAGAGGAAGAAGACTTTCCGGCAAGCAAGTGATTGCTCATTTTTTTTTACTCTCGACACTTATGGTCGGTGACTTTTTACAGCCCTAGTCTCGGAGACTTACCAAGTCTCTGGGAGGCCTATATAATTATAATAATAATAATCGTATTTTATATTTATTTTTATATATAGGCAATTTTTTGGGCATTGCCTCAACATTGTGAATCGTGAGGCATCAAAATTTCAATCGAACGCACAATTAAGTTGCAAATCAAAATAACAAAATTAACAAGCCATAAGCTGAAGAAAATCTACTATTAGCGAGTCGCATCATGGTTGTGAAAAAGGTCTTTCGTCTAATTGATCCTGAAATCTTTGGCATTCTGTATGTGTTTGAATATAAGCTAAGTTCTAGTTTTAAATAATGCAGGGGATGGGAATTATCTGTGACAAGTTTGTTTAATAATCGGAGACCCGTTATCAGTCGGCGATATTGAAGAGGAATGAATTTAGCACATTCGCAGCTCGAAGATCCACATTATGCCTCAATGTTTTCGAAATACATTGTAAATCAAGACAGAGGTGTCACATTCGACCTTATTGACTGCGACAGATAGCTCCAATTATCAATTGGAAATCTGCATTCCAACAGTGATACATCGAGCGCTACAGACCATCCACAGATTAGAGAGCAGGTCGTGAGCGCTACGAGAATTTCAGCTGAGACCGACAACTGTCTTAGTTAGAATGAATAGACACGTCTTCAGCTTGTTCAGACGTTCTTGTTATCATTAGCTAGTTTGGGCCTTTTCGAACCGCAAAAAGGTGCCCTCGAAAGTGAACACAGCATCTACATTGGCCAGGGAGATAAGTGGGTAAATTATCTGAGGACATCTTTCTATTTTATGCACTACTGGCTGTTTCGTGTACCAATAACAAGTAGCATATGAGAAACCGCTATTTAAATAAAAGCTCTATATTCTTCTTTCTCAGATTTCACTCTAGCAGACGTTTCTAAAAATGATCTGCTTCATGTATAGATTTCTTCTCGTGCCATTGATGACAATGTGAGACTTGAAGCTTAATCAATTTCCATCTTTGATAAGTTGTGATAATTTTCATTTCATCTCCATAACATCACTTTGTGACTTCCAAATTCTTGTCGATTTGGTGAAAACAGTTTATGACATTGCATGAATGAATTTACCAAACCTCAATTGAAAATTCAAATATTTCGGATTGAGACAGTTCATTAAAATACTACTGAACGTGTAGGACCTTTCCAATCAATCTGAAAAGTATCTTGACCAGGTGTTTGCAAGTCAATGTTTCTGCTGACATTTCAGACACACATTTAGATGAAGACAAAGAGTCGCTACAAACTAAAATCTCCAACAAGCCAAAAGGATATTGGAAAAAGAGGTCAAAAGCTCTCTTGGAAACAACAGGCAAAATAGGTCACAGGTTCTGCTCAAATCGAGGAAAGCCCAAAGATTTTTAGAGAAAAATGAGAAAATATGCTATAGGTGAAGTATCGAATTCCTAGGTCAGATGTCATTGATTCGTCCAATCGCTGTATTAGTATGGTAATGCAAAAAGGGTGCAGGCTATAGCCTCGAATTTGAATGTTCTTGAAATTGCTCGAAGAACGTTTCCAACATCATAAATTAGTAGTGAAAACTGTGCCCTACTTGCGAGGGATAGGTACATGAATAGGTACATGTAAAATTCAGTGTTATCAATAGGAACATGGATAGGTACATGTATAATTCAGTGTTATGAATAGGAACATGTATGACTTCTGTTTTACTGGATAATTACATGTGTTTGGTACACTCGGTTGAGTACACTGTGTTTCGGAACGTCTATGATCGAACTTGTGCGACTTGGTTCTGAGTACTTGGGTACGTACCGATAGACGTCCGTTGTTTGATTTTGAATGGGTTTGCTCAATTGCGACTATTGTGACTATTGCAACCATTGTAATCAAGATGACAGTCACATTGATTTTCCTTTTTACGTAGACAAACTATGCTATAAATATGAGATATTTGTTTGATGACATACATAATGATGACTAGTATCCCAACGTCGCGGGTTGTCGCCAGAGACCTTGGATATTCGTTCAAAGCTATAGAAACTGTAACAAATCTCAGTGAAAATATCAACGCTGGTGATTTAGTTGATCGACTAATGGATCTAGATGAGCATGCTATGAATCACAATTTGGATCGTAGGTGGATAGAGGATTTCTCCATGCTACACTGCAATGATAGTGAAATTAGGAGGATCAAATTGGGACGATATGGAAAGAAGGAGACATTTGACAGTGTTTTAATAAAAAGTTCTCCCAATAAAAGTGACTTCAGAAGGAAATTAGAAGAAGAGACATTTAAATTACTATGTGAACGGAACTGCGTTAAATGTTTTAAACAGGAACGATCCCTTCTCTTTTTACCATGTTCTCATAGCTCTATGTGTTCTACATGTTATGTATCCTTTGAAACTTCATCTTGTCCCCCTTGTGATCAAGAAATATCTTCAACAGTCACTGTATATCGTACATTATGAGTCATCATGCACGTCTGTGATTGGTCACTATTGTGTCTTTGTGTGGCTTTTCTATATAAGGAGGACATTGTACCGTTCTATTTCAAGCATAATTTAAGGCTAATACAATGTCAATCAGCATGTCGTTCACTACCAACATTCCCATTTCAATAATTTACCAAAGTCAACTCTTCACCGGCAATATATTTTATTCTTCCGTGAATATAACTGGCTATAAAGCGGATTTGGTGGATCTGATGGAGGAAATAGTGAAGTATTTCCGCTGCGGAGAGGACGTTGTGGTGCAGAGAATGTTAATGAGAGTCGTGAACAACGCTCTTACACGAGTTGCAAGATTTCGGCTCAATGAAGTATTTCGCCCACTAGCTCAAACTGAGATTGTACCGGAATACTCTCGCTGTTGCTGCAGCAGTATTCAACGGAAACACAATACATGTCTCCATGACATTATCACCTCCAGCTACTTTGACGAGAAGGGTGAGAAATGTAAACTGGACTTGTTCAGTGGACCACCATCAGTAAGCATCAATGTGGCTGCTCAAAGACATTCTGAGGTGATCAGTTTGCGGGCATACTATGCCAATATTTTAAAGACTTTCCATTCAAAGCCCTGCTGTATGTGCTGTCCTATATCAAAACATCTAATGAAAGACATTGAGCAGCTCATAACTGCTACAAATCAGACTCTAGCCGATGTGAGTGTGTATCAGTTTCCCTCTACAACTTGTTAAGTGTTTTATGTAATTTTATAAGTACCTGCAACAACCTCTGCGTGATATGTGAATGCTTGTAAACTTTTGTGTATAATGTTGTAAGTACTAAGCAAAAATTGTAATTGTATTATCTATTTCCATATTAGAATAAAAATGTCTGTAAAACGGAAGGCATCTTCTCGTCAATCGAAACGGTCCTTCAAACCTTCAAGTCAGTTTAAAAAGGCGTTGCGAAAGGTAAACAGGATACATGATAATAAGAAGAAGTGTAAATGGATTTAAAATTCAAGTGATGATTTCATTCGCGATTTAGCTTTTGCAATACACAAATGTCTACCTATTTACAAGCCTCTATTGAATGCTGGCTCTTTGAATAGCATAAAAAAGTTTTCAAATCCAAGGAGTAGTAATAAGAAAAGGCGAAACTCAATTCAGCGCGGTGGTGGTGGGTTTTTAAGTATGTTAAATGATATTGGAAACAGCATTAATGGTTAATCAATAGTCCGCTTGGAAGGATTGCAGCAACTGCTGCAATGTTAATATAGCGTTAACGAATCATAAAGTGACACGTCATCACTTTGATTGATGAGTCATATATAGGTGTATATAAGGAAGACGCTTTAATGATATTTTATCACTTTCAAGTGACAATTCATTTGCGCTGGTTGAAAGCTCCGAATTAGTACTTGTTGAAACATGACTCAGAAAATGTATACAATCAGAGAGGAAGGTAACGCTTTTGAGTAAGATCTCTTGAAGCTTCGTCCGACACGAAAGGTGCAAGGGATTGGAAATACATTCTACTTTCAAACCTTGAATTATGGTGATGATGGCTTTTATCTTCAAGTTCCATTCTTCCACAGTAATGGTATGTCTACATCAGGGTATAGCAATATGAGACAATTGCGAGTGACTTTTCCAAAATGGCAGCAGGTGATTCTTAAAACTATTGACTCTTTCGCGGAAGAATGTGTTGAGCTGCCTGAAAGTGCTCCCACTCATTGGAGCAAAAGCCTTAGAGGAAGGAGTTGGTTACAAGGAATTGCCGGAATTCGATACACTGTTTTTGAAACTATCGGATCATTTTCAAGCATTCGATCTCTTTACAAACGCGATGGAATGTTAGGATCTCAAGCGGGGTCGCTATATGGGCTTAGTGCACGTTACCGGACTTTATATTGGCTCACATGGTTCGACTGGTAAAGTCGCATCTTTACAAATGAAGGTTCTTCAACTAGTCTATGAACCACTACCAATTGATAAATGCTTAATTAACATTGATGAGACTGCTTCAAGTGATGGGAAGGAAGAGAGCAAAAAGTGAGGGCGGAAATCTAAAGATGGGAATCCTAAATTGAAGTTGAAGCGCCAAGATGCTGACTTGAAAACTTTCTATAATTCTAATTGTGATGAGGAAACACAAATGTTTTAATTTGTAAATGTAACTTGAAAGTTTCTATTCTGAATGTAAATAAACGTGATCTGGAACATGTGTCTGTTTTGTTGTTCTAAGCAAAATTAGCGGGATGATGAGTTTAATGTTAATGGAATTATAAGATGACAGATTTCCGTCTATTCACTGATCGCACAATGTGTGTCGCTGGACCAAGTCAGTCCGGTAAAACTACTACTATTGTAACTCAATTACTACAATTTAGAAATGAAATGTTTAACAAGGAAATTAAGAGAGTCAAATGGTATTATGGAATATTTCAACCACAACTACATTCTGAACTTCGCCAGAAAGGTTATGAGGTGAAGCAAGGGTTGATTTACTAGTATTAGATGATCTATTACGTGAAAGCAAATCTTCAAAGGATGTAACTGAAATGTTCATTCAAACTGCACATCATAGGGAAGCTTTTATTATCTACATCACCCAAAACATCTTCGATGGAGGCAAAGAGCAAAGAACTAGAAGTTTGAATACACATTATTTGGCAATATTTAAAAATCCAAGAGATAGCAGTCAGATACATCATTTCAGTAGACAGATATTACCTCAACAACCTAAAGTACTTCCAAAAATATATGAAGATGTAAAAAAGAAACCACATGGCTATCTATTTATTGATCTAACCCAGGAATGTCCGGAAGGACTTCGATTTCGAACAAATATCATACCTAATTCCGCTGAACCAATGACAGTTTTCTCGGTTCACAGTTAGTTTTAAGCAATGTACTTTGTTGCCTTATTATTTTCAAACATGTCGTATTCAAAGATGGTAGTCATTCCTCAAGAGGAGTATGTACGATTGACTACATTACAAAGTGAACAGGAAGTCAAAAATATAGATCAACCTATTACGAATCAACTTAAGGAACTAACACAAAAGGATATGGAAATTCAGAAGATTAAGGATCCCTATCGACGAATGCAGTTAGCAGCTGAAAACATTGATGAGAGGCGACAGATTCGTGACAATTTGCGACGATTTATAACCTTGTCAACACCTCGACCATATCGTGTGCGCGCTGAGGGATTATTTGACTTCATTGATCCACATGTGAAGTTCAATGAGAGAGGGGAGATAACAGATGAAACAACTGATGATGTTATTAAAAAAGTCACATAGATGACCTTCTACAATATGCTGTCAGAAATGTAAGGCGAAAACTAGGTGCACCACAAGGGTGAATATATTTTCAGAAAATTTTATCTGATCAAAATGTACCTCACAATATTATTGGAGGACCGACTGTCAATGAGTTGGATAAGGGTCACTTACAAGATGGATTAAAAAGTAAAACACCCACGATGGCGGTCAAGCGAGAGCTTCATGATCCCGATGATCTGCAACCAAAAAGAAGCTACTAGGCGCTCAATGCGTGTTGCGAAGGAGTATAATAAATATTAAGCAAATATGAATTAAGCCTTGCCTCTCTCATGTCATTTCGTTACAAAAATTTTGCTGTTGTTTGAAATCTGCGCTCGAAGGTAAAGGAGAAGAGGGCATAGAGGTTGATGTCAATTGTGCTAACAGTTGCTGTGCGAGTAATACGCGTGCAAATCAGAACAAAGACGATGAGTACAGCAGTGAAACTCAGAAAAATTTATTACGACTTAAATCACCCCGCAAGTTTCAGTCGTCCGGAGGTTCTAGCCCGTGCAGCAGGTGTGGGAATAGAGAAAGTCAAGAAGTGGTTAAGGAGTCAACCGACTTACACTCTTCACAAAAATGCGAGAAAGCGGTTTCCAACGAGAAAATATGCTGTTAACAATATAGATAGTCAATGGCAAGCGGACTTGGCTGACATGCAACAGATATCAAGGTACAATGATGGCTATAAATACATCTTAACCGTAATAGATATTTCATCTCGCTATGCTTGGGCACGTCCGCTGAAATCTAAACGAGGACCAGAAGTTGAAGCGGCTTTTCAGAGCATTATCGATGAGGGGTGTGTTCCGCAAAGAATACAGACCGATCAAGGGAAGGAATTCGAAAACTCTCATGTTCGAAGTCCCCTTAAAAGTCATAATGTGGAATTGTTTAGTGTCAAAAGTGCTTATAAAGCTGCCATGGTTGAGAGGTTCAATCGCACACTGAAGACAAAAATATGGCGCTATTTCACTGCAAAAAATACACATGTTTGGGTAGGTGAGCTGCAGAAATTTGTTAAGAATTACAATGAGAGCTACCATTGAATCATTAAGATGAAACCAGTTGATGTTAACCCAGATAATGCGATGGATGTATGGCTTCGATTGTATGATAAGAAAGCGAAAAACATCTCCAATGAAAAGAAAATTAATGTTGGTGATAGAGTTCGGATTTCAAAGGTTAAGTCTACATTTGAGAAGGGGTATCTACCTAATTGGACTGAAGAAGAGTTTTTTGTAGATGAAGTACATACAAAATTTAGACCCACCATGTATAAATTAATAGATTACCATGGCAATCCAATTGAAGGAAAATTTCACTCTTATGAATTGCAAGTAGTAGACAGAAGTGAAGAGGTGTATATGATTGACAAAATAATTAGGAGGAAAGGTCATGGCAATCAAAGGAAATATCTAGTTAAATGGAAAGGATATCTTGATTCATTCAATAGCTGGATAACGCACCAGGATCTACAAAATGTGGAGGTGGGAGACACTCGTATCTTTTAAGCTAACATAGCATGCGACTTCTTCCATATATGAGTTTAACATGTCTACTAACTTCAACATCATACTTCCAAGCAATAGCAATCCCAAGATATTCCCAAGTAACAAACCATCTCTATACTCCGTTGAATTCGCTAATCCAATTACTCTGCATGGACCCCATGAAGTTGCTTTAACTGAAATTACTTATTACAACGATATCAGTTTGCTAAAGAACAACTTTTTTGAATTACATAAAGAAGTGCGAGAGAAGGATGATTGCTTTCGCATATTTCAAAATAGTCTACATGGTACATGGGCTTTTCATCATCTAACTTTACATCCTTTTTTTACATCTTTACCATCTGTCAAAAACATTATTAAAATTCAAAAGGCATTTGCAACGTCAACTTTTGATTCTAAGGTTCCCACAATGAGCTTGCAAGATACGGAAAAGGAAATCGGTAGAATGTTTGAACGAATAAATGATCTCTTCAAGGTGACTTTGAATAAATTCTACAAACCAGTCACAAAGGGGTCAACAAAATTGATGAAGGAACGGAAGCATGTTCTTCTTGTATTAGGTAAGGATTTGAGTCATACTTTTGGGTATTCCAGAACAACTTTCTCATCATGGTATTGGTACAATGGACGTGGGTTGAATTCAGAGAGGAAAGTCACTGATTTTCAATGTAGAATTGTGCCATTGTATGCATTACAAAAAAGGAGCATCCGAGTAAAAAATCAATTTGAGGTCATTAGAAGTGTTGAAGACGCTGCAAGAAAGTTTCAAGGATCAGTGCCAGAAACGTTAATGACTTGTGAATATAAGAAAGAGACGAAACTTTATTTACTGTTGAAACGGAGGCAGAATTTATTGTTTTTACTAAAAAGACACCATTGGAAAAGTCTGATTCCGCTGTTATTGAATTCGGATCTGAAATGATTGGGATGTTTAAGGGCCTAGAAAGCGCACCTTGGTTGACAGAATTAAGTGATACATTCAAGGTTCAATTGTCCTCTTCTAAACTCAAAGCATCAACAAATGCTTCATGGGATATCCACGTATACAGCGAAGACATATTGGGTGATGATTTGTCTACTTCCAGTGAAATTGTAAAAAGAGTTAATTTGAACATTGAAAGCTGGAAAACGCCATCTGAGTTGTGCACAAAGTTAAATGAGTTTGGTGTAGATTACCTTGATGCAGATGAATATCACTTTTCTTATGATCCACATAAGAAACGCATGATTCTAAAGGTAGGGAAGAACTCTCTTACCAAGCTGGATAGCGTGTTAACGACCACATTGGGATTCTCAAAATCAACTATCTATGAAGGTACATCAATAGGCGATACAGCCCCATCACTAGAGCGTGATATAAGTAACTTATACGTCTATTGTAACATTATTGAATATACAAGGGTTGGCGACATTCAGGCCCCACTTCTGCGCACATTTCCTCTCTCATCCGTAAGGAAGCAACTAATCAATCGAGAATTTTTTAACACAATGTATCTACCAATCAGCCGAAATTACATCAATAGAATTGACATATCAATTCATGATGATGCAGGAGAAGTAGTACCGTTCTGTGGTGGTGTTACTGTTTTGACCCTACATATTAGGTCACGAGAATAAGGCTTTACGCTATTGTGACTTCCATAGTTACTCAATAGTCATAATGACAAGCATTTACAGTAGACCATCATATCAGAGCGGTTATCCGGTGTTTGTTGGAGGTAAACGACAAGTTGGAGGAGGCATATTTGGTGCACTAAGACGTATGGTTCTTCCAACACTCAAAAAGTATGGCGTACCAATCATGAAGCGTGTTGGAAGCAGGGCTTTAGATTTTGGTGCAAATGTTGCAGCTGATGCGCTTCAAGGTGAGGATATCGGTGAATCTATGAAAATGAGCGCGCAGCAATCTGCCCTAGACGCATTAGATGATTTAACAAAGACGAGACGTACAGTTCGGAAGAAGCGTAGGAAGTCAAGACAAGTTGGATCCGGTCGAGCTACTAAGCAAAGACGCAGGAAAAGTAAAAAGCCGACTAGAGCAGCACGTTCTAAATCTAGACGTCGAGTGAAAACAAGAAAGCGCAAACGAAATTCCACAGCGACTAGAAACAAGTCAAAACGAAGGAAGACAACATATTTGTAGAGCTAATACGATGCAGAGTATCAATTCGGCTTTGTGTTTCTTCGATTCTCCCCCTCATCAGACAGACATAATCTCCTCAACAATTGTAGACATAGTCCCCACAACAAATATCGATGGTAACCTACAGCCTATTCATTTTGATATACCTGCCAATCCTCAAGATTATATTGACTGTCAATCCATTGATTTAGAGTTGTGTATACAAATTAAGAAGACTGATGGTACAAATATTGATTCATCCAAGGATAAAGTGGGATTTGCAAATCTTCCTATTGCCAGTCTGTTCTCAGATGTGTATCTAATATTGAATGACAAACAGATTGAAGGAGGGGATCGAGCATATCCATATGGAGCATATATACATACAATGACGCAATTTCAAAAGCAAGCTAAACAGTCACACTTGCAAGTTTCTGGGAGTTATGATGATCAGCAAGGGAAATTTGATGATGTCTCAAATCCAGGGTTATTCGTCCAAATCCTGAGTTCGCGTTAATGGCTTTTGGAGCAACAAACTATCAAATCAACATAAGTAATTCCGTGCTCAATATAAGGCGAGTAACAATGAACCCGTCAGTCATCAACGAGCATGTGACAGCATTGAGGAAAAACAATCCAATATATCCAGTTAATCACAGTGTGTTGACAAACTTCACAATTGGTGCGGGATCATCCTCTCATGCCTACCCAAATCTTTTTTCCACTGCAATGCCAAAGGCGGTGTTTATCACATTTGTAGAAAATGAGGCATTCATTGGTGCTTTTGAAAAGAATCCATTCAATTTCCAACACTTTAATGCTAGCAAACTAGCACTCTACCAGTGAGCTTGTGGTAAATGAAGTTAAGCTTGTGGTGAGCTTAATTTCAAAGATGGTAAATTCGCACGTGAATATGGTTCTACTTTCACCGCCCTCAACATGTTTAATACAGATGATTCAAATGGAATTACAATGGATATGTAGAAGAATGGCTACTTCTTCATTATGTACAACCTCACAGCAGATGCAGATCTAGGTGGTGAAAGCGTAGGAGTTACAAAGCCTGGAAATCTACGACTGGATGTATCATTTGAGTCACCGTTGAAGAAAATAATTAGTTGTCTCATTTATGCTATCTATGATAGCAAAGTTGAGATAACAAGAATGAGAGACGTGACTGTCACCTATCAGAGATGAGTAACTTAAGCAACATAGAAATCTTGAGGAAAATGAGGAAAGCTCATCCCTACTCCAAGACAATATTTCTCAATGTCTTTTCTAGAGATAATTTACCTGATTCAATTCCTTTCTATCCTTGTTCGCTTATCATCAATACGGATACCAACAATCTTCCCGGAAAACATTGGATTGCTGTATACATCAATCGTTATAAAGTGGCCAAATATTTTGACTCTCTTAATTAACCTCGTTTACATGATATCGCATTATGGATGAACAGGTTTTCCTGGACTGTTAGGAAAGTGACATCGTTCCCACTTCAAAGTAATATATCTCTAATGTGCGGTGGCTATGTACTCTATTTTGTCAACGAGAGACCATTGAAAAATAACTGTAAAAATGCTTTAGAATTATTTTCAAAAAACTGTGATAAAAATGATGTAATTCTTACTAAATATGTCGAAACAGTTTTGAAATAAAGTTAAATGTTGTATCATTAACTTGCTCTCTTTTTTCCAAAACAAGGGTCTATAAGGAAAACAAAAACATGTTCATGTCTCATTATCTATTCACATATATACAAAATCTACAATTTGGTTTTCATGAAACATTTTTTCAAATCACATATGATGGGAGGCACATCAGTTATGTCTTTGATGCCGGTCATCACAATCTTTCCATTATGGAACACATGAACATGATATGGATGCCAGTTAGTCAATTGAGCTGCTGGAAATAACTCCACTTCATAAGTTAGATTATGTGATGATGTAACTTTACGGAAGTCATAGTGATAGTGCAATTCACATAACACGGTCATTGTCTTCACTTTCCAATCAGATAATGAATCACCAAGTAAATGTTCCAAAGTAAAGTGTAGATATGAGAGATCACCCTCCATGACCCTTCCAATGCATTGGATTGTTCCATTTGGAAAGAATAGGATAGTGAGAGATTTATCATTCCTCTGAATCCTCCATGTTAAAATTGAGGGTCTTCCAAGATGTAAGCTCGTTGTCGGCATCAATTTGCGTTTTATCAGTAACCATTGTTTTCGGTTGGGTATATTCCTCTCGATCTCTTGTAGATTGAGTTTTGACTTTGCTTTTGTAGTTAACCTCCGATTCACAACTTCCAACCGTTTGATATCCTCCATCTTTAATGAATGACGCTATCTGTGGTAGTATCTCCCTTGTAAAGGTTTCCGATGTGACGTCACTGAAACGAAAAAATCGATATTCAACATCTTCCCGTTCTGATGAACAGACGTATAGTTTGATTGATGAATCACACTTTATCCATACCTTGTCATCGAGAGGAATCTTGATCCGAGTCTTATGGTTGCCAATGAGATCCGCAAAGTCTTTCAGTGAAGGCAATGAGTCAATACTAATGCAAACGCCACGATGTTTTCAAACACTATTTGCTATTGAATGAAGAAATGCTATTCTTTTAGAATTTGTTATGTGAACGTTTTGAACGTCACTAAGTTTCCATGTTCTAATGTAATGAGGCATGTTCCGAAAGCTATGTTTCAAATTTAGGTTTAATGTTTGCCTAAAGATTGTTATTTTATTAGCTCAACATATCGGAATGATGTTGAGTACAAATTCTTCACATATTCATTCACATTAGGACTACCTATTTATTAGTAATCATTTCTACATATCGGAAAGATGTAGAAATTTCAATTTTAGTAAGACTACTTATGTATTAGTAAGTGTTGCTACATGTCGGAAGATGCAGCAATCGCAAGATCTATTACAAGTGGAATATTGTATTGTTTTTTTATTTAGACTTATTCTACATCACCTGTGACAGGAAGGAATCTCCTTCTCTTCGACGGTGGGGGAAGACCTAGGCTGTAGTGTCCATATGGTAATGATAAATTTTTATCCAGCCAACAGCGCTTATCCTCCCAAAGTGAAAGACCTCGCTTCCTAAATGATTTTGTGCCAACTATGTGACTTTTTGAATTTATAATTGTCATATCTTCAGTTGTATCATTCTCACTATAATAGACACTCCTATAGTCATTATGTTTCAATTTTTTAACTGCTGCTCTCTGAATTCCTTTTGCACGTTTGATGCTATGATTCGTAGAGTCTAGATATTTCATTGAATACATTTTCGGTTTTAGTAGGATCATTTCCTCAAGCAACTTTCCAGCACACTCATCCTTAAAAAAACTTAATCTAGCTTTGTTTGTAGTTGAGTATAGTTGGTGGTGACTTCATAGTTTGAAGAGTCAAACTTTTCACCGAAGTATAGAAGTATATCTTCCAGACGGACAGATGGTGATGTGTATAAACATAGGAAGAAAAAGTCGGTATCACCTCAACAAAGCCGCGTTCTATTTATCAGTGGACATCCTTTTAGATCATTGTAATATAATTGATACATTTCCAAATTACTATAGTCAAGTACTGCTTGACCAACATATATTAATTTATTCAATACTATTGAAGGTTTGTACATTTCAATACCAACCAGATCTTCATCAAATATTTTGTGTTGAACATAGAGAGGATGATTTGACAATTTCAGTAGTTGTTTCTCATTGTTGACTAGTTTAAATTTTTTCCTTCTCCTTACATTTTCCATTGTTTTACCATATAAAGAATTATTTTTCAATTTGTAGAATGACTTTTCGAAGTCAGTGCTTGATTGAGCCCTCTTTTGAGAGTTCATATCAATGTATGTTTTTAACCAAGACTTTTGTGTGAATTTTATGCCACTATGAATCTTCTTGATTCTCATGCCCATGGTCAAGTAAAATTTTAAAATTGAGTAGTGGACTACTTAATTTTCTTTATCAAATTGATGGAGCAGAAGTTTCTTGATAGAAGAAAAATGTGTATTTGGTCTTATTGTTTCATACAAATTTTTCATGTAGTGTGAAAAAAATCTCTTTTCAATCATCTGCATTTCTGGAGCTAATGGGAAATCGGCAGTGTCATCATGAATGGCTGCAGGATACTCTGAATCTAAATCAAAAATGTAGCCGATTTCACCATCATCATCTATATTTTGAACATTTTCTTCATTTAAAAATTGTCCAATTCACTTTCATTCAACCATTGGAAATTTGAGTGGGGTAGATTCCTACTGAGTGAAGAACCGTAAAGGTTATTAACATCTAAGTAGGTCAAATGTCGACTTTCATGTGTATTATTTCCTAATTCTTCAATGCGTGCACGCGCTCGGTGAATGTTGGTGAAAGTCATACCCCCTCTAATTCCTCGTTCAAATAGATTGTACATATTTTCATCTTGTATGTAGTGTGGGGGATCATTGGAAGAGAAATTTAGTGCTGAGGTAAAGCTAAGATGTGGGAGACTGACAAAATGTACAGGGTCGACTTCATCCTCACGTTGACTCAATGCTCTAAACACTTCAAATATGTCTGCCAACAATAAAACATCTAACTTCAGATATGCCAGCATGTAATCACCAAATGTGCTACAATTAAATTCAATCCATGCCCTGTTAGCGTGTTCATATTCCCTATCGGAACAGTGCTCACGAGTAAGATCATTATAGAATTCAAATTGTGGTGGTAGACAGTCTTCCGTCAACCTGTTTAAGTTTTTGAAGTATCAATATGGAAACACTCCCTTCTGATATAAAACACTATCACTTAATTGTGGAAATTCAACCCTTAATGTCTCTACATGCTCATACGTTTGCAAGCCCTTGGCTAATTCACTCAAGGATACACTTAGAAATTGATATGAATCTAAGAATTTTAGTTTAAAGTATACTGTCTTCCCTTTGTATTCATTTACAGGGACACTGGCGGATAAAGTTATATATTTTTCAGCAGTTGCTGCTACAACATCTAATTTCCAAGATTTCATTCTTCCAATCGCTTTATAGCAAACGATGTGACTATCATAATTTTTAAAATTGTGGAAAAATATGGGGAGCTCCCGTCGGTTAAGTCTTAACCGGAGATTGCATTTCCTACACAATGTTTGCCTATATCGTCCGGTGATATGATCATGATCACGAACTTTTATGACTTCATCGCTGAATTTCGATTTACATTTGTTGCAACATTCTGCATTCTCATGGCTTGCTTTTTCATCCGCTGACAGTGTCATTGGCTGCCTAGTTGTTGCACATTGGTTGTCATATAAGTCTTGGGCTACAGTTTCTAAGTGGTGCAAGAAACTAATAATGCAATTTTCTCCCTCAAAGAGGTAATACTTGTTTTCAAATTTCGATTGAAGGGCATTATGCCAGACATGATAAGCTCCAATGGCCGCAGGTTTATGTATTTTATTATCAATGTAGCACTCTATATCTGCATAAATTACTAAACTAGGAGTTAGTTGATATTCCATGCTACTTGTTAGTACTTTTAGATCTGTCGGCATTTTTTCTATTTGTGCTTTTCCTCGAATGCAAAACTGGAAGTGTCGTTCTAGTGTTGTCTTATATGTGAATGACTGAGTGCATCTTTCGCAGAAGTATTTATGCCATTTTCAAGTTCTCCTATACTCCTCTTGACAGCTTTGGAATTCCACAATAGTGTGCTGCTCCATTGTTTAGAATTAGCAAAATATTAACCGTTTGCCTACCAGTAAAGTTACTATTGTAACGAACACCTTTGAGTCCATTTTCATAAAAGTGAATGTTAATTTTAATATCATTATTTGTCTCAAATTTTGGAATATCTTTAATTGATACTGGTGTGGAAATGCCTTCCATATTTAGCTCAGATGTCCACTTACTATATGATTTTACTTCATTCCTTGAATAAGGTACTCCATTATAATGCAATATTGATAAAACTGCATATAGGAAGCAATCATTTGCATTTGAATTAACATTAATGACAGCTCTATAGTTTTTAGCTTCTTTGGTAGAGGAAATGATTGTCCACCTGACAGTATTGGACTTGTTATTACATTGAACTCTATATTTTGTACATCATCTATAATCCAATTGCTACCCTTTTTGTGAAGGCTTCAATATGATTTATTAGACTATCTAGATGATCCGGAAACCAAGCATCATAGTCATAAATATAGTTTGAGGATGATGAGGTAAAGTGTGCGAGAAAAGTTTCTTCTTCTTGAGGATTAGAACGGACATAACGAATTTGCGCAATCAGACGACCGCGCAATTGATAGCTACTTAGTAAGTCAGACACTAAATTCCCTAACATGGAACGCATGCTTTCTAAGAATGATGTTATATCCAAAATAGGTATTGTTGGCGTGATATCATATACACGTGCATGGCCATTGAGTGCGCTTTCGCTGAGACAAACAGTTCCATAGTTATTATGCATATTCATCTCACTATTTGTATTATGTACATTCACATGCTGTCGAAATCTACTTATAGAGTTATACGTTTTGCCACACCGAGAGCAGTATTGCATAAAGTTTTGTATGTTAGTTGAAGCGCTGGTTGTTGGCTTAGAAGTAGATATATTTTGATTATTCAAATTTGACTCTGTTATGCTATCATTCGGTTTATTATTGCATACAAGCTTATGCCTCTTAAGATTATCCATCCTATTCGTCTTATATGGACACTTGCTACATTGATACGTTTTTCCTAACTTACAAAATTTTTCATGACGTTGCAAAATGCCTATGAGAGTGAACACTTTTCCACACTTGGTACAGACAACCATGATTATTGATGAGGATTGAAATTAGCAAGCCCTTATATACATCTACCATCTAATGACGTCAGCGTCATCATCAACCAATAACTTATGTTCCGATCTGTTGTAAAGAGAAAACACATACAATTTCAACAATTATTTTTTTTCAAAATAGAAGAAAATAGAAGTCAAAGTAATGAAGTTACAGTTTAACACATTTGACAATACCACTATGGTAGAGTTTTAGGTGACTGCAGCTGTCACTACAGCCACCCAAATCGTCCATCCTCGTTCTGATGCCATTTTGGGAACAGTCGAGGTGCACAAGCGTTTCTTTGTTATGCTGTTGGCTGGTGGTTACTTGGAATGCCAACAGGAGGTTTGATTGAGTAATATTTCTTAGAGACTCAATCAAACCTCTATTGTCCTCCTTCAAGTTCACCTCGCGGGCCTCAACCTCCTTTAGGCGCTCTTGGCAACGACGGAGTTGTTACTCAACGTCTTGTACCTCGTGTTGTACTTCTTCTACTGTCGCGTCGAGATCGACATTGTACTGCCGAACATGGAGAGCAGCTGGAGTTGCTGGTACAGCAGCGTGAGGGGAAGGATCTGCGTCGGGGATCGAAGAGGAAGGACGCAGTGGAGATAACGGAGCCAGTGTCATCATCGGTGATAAAGGAAGGCGCACACTCCAGCTTGGAGAAGCCCGGATGTGGCTGAATGACACCTCCTCCTGAGATGCACACATCGCGGAGTCCTGTAATCGAAAGAAACAATTGTTTATCATCTATTTAGCATTTTACCATTGATGAGATACAAAAGTGAATTTCTCTTACCTCCGGCTGGATTGCGACCTTCTGACCGGATCCAATCTCTCTCTCACGGGGCAACGAGTCATTATAAAAGATAAATCAATCTATTACTCGTACAAACAAAAAAACATTAGTAAAGTGAGTTTCGAAACATATTTTAATAGAAAATTCTGTACTCATGCAGTTTACCAACTATTATACTTACATTTGTAACAGGATCATCATCCTCATCGGAAGAAGATGTCGGGGAAAGAAGTCGCTGACGAAGTTTCCTCATCAGATGAAGTCGCTGACGAGGTTTCATCGTCCTCTGATGACGATTCCCGAATCGAATTTCTTCATTGTCTTCCACCGACGTACTCGTCGCTGGCGTCGATAGGAAACTTCGATGCTTCCTGAGAGACAGCGATCGCACAACCTGCAGCGAAAAATAAGATAACATGTTCGCAACTCATTGAGAAGCATACATGTTCTTGGAAATACTTCATGCATTGAGAAATATTATTGACAAATAGCTAAACAATGACACTTACGGGACTTGGAAGGCATTTCTTCTCCGGTGTAGGCAAACGGGGTATACTGTTCACACCTGCAAACAGCTGAAGAAAAGATCATATTCAATTTCACATAAAGAGCTAATGAATAACTTTAATACTTACATTTCTCAAGCATTCAGCCGCTTTCTCCTCTTCAAAACTGACACAAGTCTGTTGAGGCAACTCACTCTGAAATGTTGTGACAATGTTGAAATACTTTTTACATGGTAGAATAATTAACGGAGTAAATGTATTCTCACATTCTTAGTGACAACCTTTTTGTTGAATTAAGACCTTGGTCTTCTTAGGAGGAGGCATCTCATCATTATCCTGAAATGTTTAAACGATATATGTTTTTATGCATAATGGACCAATAATTAATTTATTCGGTTTTAGGAAGCTATCCTTTGAAGGTATTATGTATGATTGACAGAAGTCACTTCAAAATCACTTAAGGTGTCATCGATGAACTGTCGAGACTTGGGGCTTTCTTTGGGACTCGGGACTTGACGGGTTTCTTTATTGCCGTAGGCTCATCATCCTGTGAAAGGACACCTTCCATCGGCCTCTCCTTTTGAAATAACCGCTCCAACCTCCTCTTTTCAGCCTTTGAGGTGAGGTTGATGCCCTTCCTCCCATTTTGCTGAGCACATGGCGTATGCTTTTCAATGAATGCCTTAGAGGCTTCGGTATTAACCTTTTCATTACTCCGTTTATATGACTTGCAAGTTAGGCAGTACAGATACGTACAGTCACTTTTGAAGATGCGGTTCTTGTGACCGCTCTTAATAGAATGTCGAACGGGTAATTGACATGTTTCACAGAAGTGAAAAATTAGGCGCTGTCGTGCAAGACTCTCTTGTCGGACCATCTCCATAGAGGAAAAAAATTTGATTATAATTTTATCTCTTATTAGATGAGAATTCATTTATATATCATCAACAAAACTCTATGAAGCACTACCTTGATATTGAATAAATCTGAGAAAGAATTGAAATCTGAAGTTGAAATTGAAACCGAAAGTCGAAAGTTTAATTTTAATTCGAAAACGGTTTGCTCATAGAAAGAGTTGAAATTTGCAAGTAGCTGTCTTGAAATTATTTAATTTCGAAATTAATTTAATGGAATGAAAGTGAAATTTCGAAAATTTCAACCAATCCTCAATTTTTTTAATTAAACGAGCTTGAATTTTGTACATCTGTTAGCAGATGACAGACTGAATATTTAAAATGGATGAAGGCTTTATTTAGGTATCTTTTATTTATAAACAAACTGTGAAAATCTTGTTGATTTATATACACTTACATTTAAACTGTTATATTCATGTCTCTCGCTCAATGACTTAATTTAGGATGAAAAATTAAAAGAAAACATGGTTAATAATGTAACATAAAGTGTTCCTATCCTAAAACCCAAGCTTCTATATTTAAAGTTATTTGGTTATAGGAACTTAATAATGCTTCTACTCCCGAATATCCTATAAAGTAGCACAACATGGTAGTGAAACTCACTTCAGAATTGTAGTATGAATCGAAGAACGGAGGAACGAAGAACGACGTCTGCTATGGACACTGAATTATTTGAAAATGAGTGAAAATTCGTTGTGTGCAACTTCTTTATATATGAAATTGACAAAGCAACTATGAACAAAGACCTTATGACATCACATTCTGGAATTGGTGCGACCAAACAAAATTGATAACTCAAACAAGAAATTAAACAGCTGGTTTACTTTTAAACTTAGAAGTGGAAGTGCCATCAAATGTGTTGAAAGATTTCTATATACAAGCATTGGAGTCAATTCCAAACATTATAAAATGATGGAATGATATATTGCTTGAAATGCTATTATTTAAAGACATATTATCATTTAAATTTAAAGATACCAGATGCTTGAATTGTTTAAGAAATTGTAAATTTCAAATTGCGCGCCAAATTTCGAAAATTCAAATTTCGCGCCAAAATTTAAATAACCAAATTTAATGACGTGAATTTAAAGATACCAGATGCTTGAACTGTTTAAGAAATTGTAAATTTCAAATTGCGCGCCAAATTTCGAAAATTTAAATTTCGCGCCAAAATTTAAATAATCAAATGTAATGATGAAGGTTAGGGTAAGGGTTAGGTTTAGGGTTAAGGTTAGTGTTAGGGTTAGGGTTAAGGTTAGGGCTAGGGTTAAGGTTAAGGCTAGGGTTGGGGTTAGGGTTAGGGAAGCAAGAAGAGTATCTATGGCACCTGGAACCCATGGGTAAATAAATTTTCGAGTGCAGCACCCGAGAAATTTTGAGCCCCCCCCCGCCGTGTATGAAGTGCATGAAGTGTATGAAGGTCAAAGGTCAGGTCTAAGGTCAAGGTCAAGTGTAGAGGTTTGTATATTATGGTCATTTTCAGTTGTAAAACTTTAACTTTGAAAATATGTAAACTTAGTCATTTTTGTAAAAAAACTCGGAATTTTGCAAGTTGCATACAGATGCATACAAGTAAGATTTTTTCATCGAATGGGTACATACAATATATCATTCGAATGGTCTTTTCATTCTCATTCTAATGGTGTAGTTTATGACACATGTATGACATATAACTAGAGTGCTACATGCCTTTAAAGAATGGGCTAAAAACTTAGTGAATTTAAAAATCTAACATTTGCCTGCTTGCATACAGTTGCACACAACTAGGATTTTCCCATCGAATAGGTACATACCTTATATCATTCGAATGGTCTTTTCATTCTCATTCTTATGGTGTCGTGTATGACACATGTATGATATCATCCTGGACTGCTACAAGCATTTTAAAATTAACAACATAACTGTTTCTTTAAAAGTTATATGTTCCTATTTATTTCAAGTTGAAGTCTTCATATTTGATTTTTTTGTTTCAATTCAGTTATTGAACATCATTAATTGTAGATAGTTATTCCCCTTTCCCATTCAGACCTTAATTGAAGACCGATTTGTGAAATGATAAAACAAGTCTGTTCATATATACAAATGAATATTAAATGAAAAGATTAAAAAAACACACTAAATGTCGTCAAGGTAAGGAAAGGGTACAAGTTTTCTTCAAGTCCACTTGCACATGGATCCTGGTCTTTTTGGGCGCACAGGGACAGCGACGTGGTGTGTCAAGGTCAATGATTGAAAATTCGAGATCGGTTGTGAGGTTCCGCTCGTTCGGCTACATTCGCATGAAGACCCGTTTGGTCTGATACTTTTTCGGCGCGTTTTTCACTTTGACAGTGACCCTTCCATACAGTGGCGTTCGCATGGACTTTTTATTCATGTGCTGCATCGTCTCGATTGATACGTCACTATCATCACTCGAGTAGTCGGGCGATGCAGGGGCTTGGGTGAATACCACCGGCTCGTTTGGTGTTGTAGATCGCTCCATCGGAGATTGGGGAGGTGTATTGGTACGTTCCATTGGCGATTGAGGTGAAGTGGTACGATCAGCAGTACCGTTCTCAACTGCAGTTTCCTGTTTGCGATCCATAATGACTTCCAGATTTAAAATAATTATAACTTGTAAACGTGAGGATTAGAACCTTTGATAAGAATTGGTACAAACCTCGGACTTATATACTTTTTAAACAAAGGAAATCCTAACAGCCAATCAGAGAGGTACCGAACTTCCCTAAAGACTATATAACTATATAAATAATGTCATTGTTCCAAACTGTTAAGTACTTATCCTCAACGTTCCATAACAAGAAGCATGTCCTCAAAACCTTTATTCTATTTTCAAAATGACAGCCAAGTCATTATGGGAGGTCAGTTGGATATGACCATGCACCTCTGTTGCGGCTGCAAAGTGGCCTTATGGAAAACTTTAACTGTGACAGCACTTCAAAGGCGGAGTGGACTACCAGTGAAGTGTCCGGTACACGAGTGTGAGCATGACTTCACCAACAATCAGACATTTCATGAATAGTGTGATTACTTCCTAAAAATCATGGAGTCGCCTGAGGGACGTGATCTGTACCCATCCTTTATTTTTGATGCTTAAATTAAACTTACATTGTAAATCTCTTGTCTTTTTCATTTTAAACATAGTTCTGCAATTGGTTTTCTTATTGGGGAGCAACTAAATCATAACTGCATATTAAAGGCTCACATCTAAATAGTGCTACATTTAAAATAATTGTCACAATAGTCGCAATTGAGCAAACCCATTCAAAATCAAACAACGGACGTCTATCGGTACGTACCCAAGTACTCAGAACCAAGTCGCACAAGTTCGATCATAGACGTTTCGAAACACAGTGTACTCAACCGAGTGTACCAAACACATGTACCTATCCAGTAAAACAGAAGTCATACATGTTCCTATTCATAACACTGAATTATACATGTACCTATCCATGTTCCTATTGATAACACTGAATTTTACATGTACCTATTCATGTACCTATCCCTCGCAAGTAGGGCACAGTTTTCACTACTTAAATGAATCCGCCGCATCAAATTGAATATGTTCGTTTTTTGTGTGTTGCATTTATTTTTCACTATTTTATGAGGGATTAGAAATTATTTTGTCGCTTAATCAGGAATTTCCTTGTTGACACTTTAAAAGAATGAAAAAGGTGATTGACAGAAAAGTTTCGGAAATATTTAGAAACATGAACTCCATGGAAGCTTCTAGAGGGACTTAAATGCTCTCAAACTCCTTAAGCGGTTACCTCACATATCAAAAGCTGATTTGGTTCAAGTGTGCAATGCCTACATAAGAAGTGTTACTATTGAATTTGATAGTCCGGTATTCGTTGGATTGACTCAGTACAATGCCCAAAAGCTTGACCGCATACAAAGAAGGTGCAACCGCATTATCTGTTCTTATGACTGCAAGTGTAACACAATGTACACTCAGTTCGGTCCCATACTTTTTGCATTATTTGTTGCAGACTTCTCTTTGGACAATGATGACGCATGTTTAATTAAGTACGCAGATGATTTTGCATTGTGTTACTCTGTCTATAGGAACGCTGACTCTACTCTCATGCTGAATCATTATGACCAACTCATGGCTTGGTCTTCTATGAATAAAATGTCAATAAATGTGAATAAGTGCAAGCAGATGTTTATTACTTTAAATCCGAATTTTGACTGTGAAAGATGTCATCTGTCATCAATTGAGACTGTACATAGTTTAAGATTACTCGGTATGATCAATGATAGCAGATTGACGTGGAAAGAACATGTATTGTTTATTGCAAAGAAAGCGTCGTCAAAGATTTATGTGCTACGTCAGTTGAAACATTTTTTATCGATGATCTCATCATTGAAGTGTATTTTTCCTGTATTCGCAGTGTATTAGAATATTGTTCTCCCTTGTTTGTAAACCTACAATCCACCAGTTCTGACTTATTGGAGCGTTTATAAAATCGCTGTCATCGTATTATCTGCGAAAAATCTGATTGTAACTTTGTAAGATTCGCTCCACTAAGTTATCGACGCATGATCCGGGGGTTACTCGTTCTTTTTTAAGATTGTTCATGATGAGGACCATCCCTTGTATCACTTGCTGCCTGAGAGGTTACGCTACTCAAGCAGATTTTTGATTCTCCTGTGTGCCACAGCAATGAAAAGCAATAGCTATTTTATAACTATGGCTAAGCTGTCAAATGACGGATTTACTATGTGATGACTATCTTGTATATTTCATACTGCACCATTTCCGACGACCTGCTGCTTATTTTTTGCTTTGTGATTAAACCATGATTTTTTTCTTGTTAAGTTCTTGTATTGCTTTGTAGCTATATTTGTCTTTGTGTATGACTTGACCCCCACGATTTTCATTTGGGGTGATTGAAATAAACGTTTTATTATTATTATTGTTATGTACTGTGTGACCTTACGTGGCGTCATCGAGTTCCAATTTTTTTTGTTGAAATCTTCGCAGCATTTGTGTGTACCTCACTGTCGTACAAAGTGATACTCATCATCTTTTTTCCCGTGTACAACTCTTCTGTATAATAGGTCTTTCGTCAGACACTTCTTTCCTTGATTTTCATGATAATTTTTTCTTAATAATCAGATTGGTATTTTCTCCATGTAATATTATGCACAACACCGCATGTACCACTGCATCACTGATTTTCATTTGAACGAAGTAAAAATATTATTATTATAGAAATTCTATTTCTCCCTGTTCTCCCTGTTCTTCCAGGACCAGAATGAAAATGAGACTGTCCTCAAAACCCATCATTTATTTAGCCGTCAATAAACTCTACATTTAATGAATGACGCGTTCTGGGACAGTCCCAATTTCTGTTTGTTGATGATCATTTCAGTTTCTAGACGTCAAGAATGATAAAATGAGTGAAATCTACAATTGCATTGATGGCCAGGAACAGTGGCGTGTCTATAACTGTCATTTTTAGCAAAACATTCAGGGTCGCTCCTTGTCAAGTATATTTTATGTGACCAGTAAAAGATTAATTATTTTCAAGTAAAAGTGGGCCAGCGTTTTGGGCGACATACGCTTCAAAGGGTCGATATGTGCTGACAACGATGACAGGATGCTTAAGATCTGACAAGCAATGGAACAGAGTTCAGTGTAACAAGTTAGATTTTTGGGAGCTCGATTTTGCCGTCCTAATAAGCTAGTTTTCACGTAGTACGGTACCCAACTGTGTTAATATAATGAGATGCCGGAATAGATGAAATCTACAGTAGTTGTAAGCTCTCGTAATAAAACAGAGTTATATGAAATATTTATTGAAGAAAAATATTGGCACAAGAAAATACAAAAATTTAAAAGTTAAATAGTAAAACCTGAGCAGTAATGTTCCGAAGTATAAGACAGTATATTGTGAATTTATGAAGAATGAAATGGCTTATTATTTTAGTATGCGAATCCTCCACTCTTTAGCTATTGTTGTCATTGGAATGTGTGTTCACGGTGTAGCATTCTTTTCTATGTGCATGTCCGTTGTAGCCTTTCGTCGTGATAGAGTGTTGGATTATTACTGTGCGGTTTGAACCACAGATATATGATTCCTCGCTTGTGATGGTTGATGGCAATTTCAGTTGGTCACCAAGGTGCTAATCTATGTCAATGCTGCTTCAACTTAAAATTGAATCATTTTATCGGAATATTTTATTTTTTTAAATGAATCAAGTTTCAGAATCGCTTTTTTGGTTGTATATTTTTGCAGTTAGATGGCACATTGCAAGATTATTCAAGCAATTCTGAGTTGAAGCACCGTTCTACTCAGAAACAGAATTAAAAGTGCTTGGTGTATTTTTTCGAGAAGATTTGCAGTGGGAGAGGCACATAGACAACTAAATTCATGCTAAAAGAAATTTAAGGAAATACAGAGTATCACCAAACAGGATTTGATCCATGTAGACTTCTCACAAATCAGGAGAATAATTGAGTACAACTGTCCTGTCTTTGTAGGATTAAACAGACGAAACATTTGCAAATTGAATCAACTTCAAGGGCTCTGTCATCGCATCATCTGCGGCAGAGGGAATTCGTGTGATCTGCTCCCAAGCTTGGAATCTCGTAGAGATGATTTGGCCATGAAATGATGCAACCTGCACATTAATTGAACAGTCTGATGCCTCCATTCCTTCCTAGTGGTAAACGTCTTCATTTTCCTTTCTGCAATACATTACGTCGAAAATCATTGTTCATTCCCATGTGTACTGTGCACTGAGGTTCAAAAGACAGAATTGATGACTTTTGACTTTCTCACCTATTTAATACTCTTAGTTGAAAGTTAAAGTATAGTTTATACTATAGTCCAAAGTTATGCTTTGTCCGGCAATTTTTTTCTGAAGGAGAATTCCTTTCTTCCTATGTACTGTACCTCGTATGTCAACTTGCTCTGTCCAGCTTTCTATATTCAATAAGAGATTATGATACAGAAGAAATGTCAGTAAGAATCTCTACAGACTACACTGACAAGCTATCGGTGAGCAACCATCATTAATCAGTGGGAGTCCCCCTAATTTAGGCACTCTCTCGGGACTCCAGGGACTAGAATAGACGACATCTGATTGTCGATGGCTATTTCAGCTGTTCGTCAAAGCGTGTTCTAGTCCTTCATCATTATAGTGTCAGATTTCTATGGCCTCTTGCAAGCACAGAATTAGATTGTTTAATCGTATCACTTTGCTAGAAGTGCAAACTGATTCAAAACAATGGCACATCCAGGAACTTAATAAGTGGGCAAAAAGAAATTTTTAATACCTTACAGAGATAGGAAAAATAGTCGTGCGTCGCTTGCGGATTGCTCTGAATTCCTTCAAAATGCTCCGATCGCCACGATTCCTTCAGATTCGAAGAATTCAGATCATTGCGCGAAAGTTTTCTCGATAATGTTAGGCCCTCCGATCATTATTAAAAAAGGTTAGCAGGCACACGAAAAATCGTTCACAAACTTCTCTGTAGAACTTGACATCGACTGCGCCTCTTTGCTGTGTGATCCAGTTGATAACAGTCACTGAAACTTTGCACAATTTGGCGTGTTTAATGTTGAACTGGGTGCTCATTGTTCGATTGCTATGGTATTTAGTCAGTAGATTGTGCCATTTCAATAACGTTGCATGTTCCAATGCATCCCTTCTAGTCAAACGGAAGAAGAGACGACCTGTCTAATTCTGTGCTTGCAAGTGTTTTCACAAATCATGTTCAATAACTTCTGCGGGCATTTCCTTCATGTCACCTTCAAAGAAAGTTGATTGATAGAAGATTTTCAATAATGTTTAGAAAGTTGAAACCATCTTCAGCGCTACTGACTTCCGCTAATCGAACTTCAATAATCAGATTGTATGTTCGACAAGCTGTGCAAACATACAACGTTCCTGAAGCAGGAAGACAAATTTGCTTGCCATTCAAACAGGAAGCAAAAGTTCTATGAACATCATTCTCTTGTTCGTCAATTCTGTTTGTATTTCAAAATAATTTTAGCGAAAATTGAGAAGCTTAGTTGAAATCGGATATAATTCTCTAGTTGATGACTATTCCCAATGGAAGATCGTTAATGGATGCCGTCAATCAGACATGTAAATGTGTTTTGAAATGGTTTGAATAAATGCTGTTGCCTGAAAACTGATGAAAAAGCAATCAATTCTGTCCAGCTCGCAAAAAAATAGTCAAGGTTGTTAAGTGCAGTTATTAAGCATTTGAATGCTTCCTACAGGCGTTTCTGACAAAGTGATTATAGCTATCAAATCTTCCTGCTGCAACTCAAGGATGCTCAAATTTTGAAAAACAAAATCTTTGCATCTATGAATATACTTTTGATGAATTGCCTATGTACAGAACTGTTTTGATGCTCTGGCAATAGATCAGACTGTATTTCATTGATTATTTAAAAAATTAATACAAATTCTGCTCTTCTGTTTCTTAGTGCCTTAAAATACAAGCGTATGCATGCCACAATAGAAATTATTTTGCGAAATTTTACCGCCTGCCTAATGAGATCTACATGCATATAGATATAACGTCGTTACATAACTTCCTTCAGCACTATGCAGAGGCGGGCGTGATTTGGAAAATTAAAGGTTCGACTAACGATTATCTGAATTGAATTTGAAAAAATTAAAGTTCCAATTTGCGATTATCCGAAATTCCGATTTGATTACCAGAAGCGCTTTGATTTAATATGAAATTCAATTAATTTCCCTAAATTTGGGATGCTCATTGGTACTCAGGTGAATATATATTTTCTAACGACAATTTTCAGTAGTAAAGAGATGGTACAATGTAATTTAGGTATTTTTCTTCGGCAACCGACAAACGGAGCGGGTAGGTTTCAAAAACGACCATCTGATAGTTTCTGCAGACATTTGAATTTTACATTCTGCAGTACGTGTAGGGGAGGGCGGGGCACACTGAACTCCGAAACTATGAATAGTGGAAACTTTATGCTTTAAGACATTAAGACATGCTTTAAGGCCTACTCGTGTCTTGCATGTCTACTTTAATGCGCAATGCCTACAGGCATGCTTCAACTGATTATCACAATGATGAATGCAACATTGTGCATCAATAAATTTGGCATTAACGCTCTTACGAATGCTCTTCTGTCATGAATAATGCTACTAATCTGAGAACGCTGATAGGCATGAACATTTTTCTTTCAAAAATTAGCATGTATTTTTTCATATCAAGCATACTATCATTTTTGACAATTAAAATCTCAAACAATGAGTTTTTTGCTGGATTTTGACTTCTAAGGGTTCGCGGCATATGTCCTCAGATTATCGTCATTAAAGTTCACTTCAGATGGGAGTCATTTCTAAATTGTAGCTAATAATTATGCTGAATAAGGAAAATTAGAATTGTAAGTTAGGAAAAGTCACAGATGAAAACCTGTAAATATCTGTCGTTCGATTATAAAACGAAAAACCGAATGGGATCAAATCGCTCCATGAATTAAAAATGGCAACTGTCACCTAAACATCCGATAACATAAGTGCCTCTTAATTTTAGAGTCTGGTGCATCCAGATGGTTCGAGAAACCTCAGAAAAGGTCTGACAATCAAAAGGAAGCTTGTCCTTTATTGTTCCTTTTGCTCCTAACATTAAATACTTTTCAGCTCAAGGATGCGAAGCAAAGAAAATGGAAAAATTGCATCTAAGCGCGGGAAGCGGCTAAGGTCTCTGAATGATCAATGCCATTCTCAACTAACAATAAACACTTGCCTTTAAGAAATAGCTTTCTGTTGAACAAAGCTTTGACATGAATGGATAACCTAGTTTGCCCCCTGTTCAAGGCCATCATCGAATAATAGTTGTTGAAAGTAGACCTAGCATGAATGAGAACATTTTTGTTGAATTCTTGCTGATTCAGCAATTAGATTGCGCGCTCATGCCATCGCGTAACAAACTGAACAAATGAAAATATTTTCTACAGGCAGTATTTTACCTACAACTGTTTTTGTCTGCTGCTTTTTACAGAGAATTAAGAGAATATTAGCAGAAAGATGTCATTTACCGAAATGAAAGGAGAGAATTCGAGTTATGTTCACTTGCCTACAGAAATATTTATCTCACAAAGGGAATTGATTTTAATAAACAAATTTGATGAGCTGTCTTGTGCTTGATAAGAGGCATTAATACCTACTCTAGGAAAATCAGATAGTTGAGATTTTTTGCGCTATCTGCTTTCTAAATGAAGTTACTGGAATTTTCTTCTTTCATTCATGATACCTGCATCTTCTTTATTAATTCTTATCATTTGACCTTTCAATCTTCATAACTGCTCGTTTATCGATACTCATGCTCCGTCTCAGTTTCAAAGTTGAAGACATTTATGGCTACATGCTTCGGTTTCTATCTCATCTTGATGTCTCAAAATTTAATTGACCCGTGATGAAAAAGTGCAGAAAGGGGCGTTAAGTGCATGATTGATAGCTTGCCGAATCTCTACACACTGTAAACCAGCACCTCCTAAAGCAAGCTGAATCACCTCCTATAAAAAGACACTATTCGTAACTAATAAAAAAATCCTAAAGCATGCGCCTTTTAGAAGGCTAGCCTCTCACCTCCTTAAACATTTTTTCAATGCCATATTCTACTTTCCCTTATGACAATGCATACTACTATCTTTATTCAGCAATAGACGGGTTACGCATTGAGATTTATTGCAGACAAAGCTCTCATTATATTCATTCAATATTTATCTCTTTCTTTACAAACAGTTCTCTAAAGAAATGCGAATCCTTTAATCCCTGTGGTACTGTTATGCAAGAGAACATGACATTAGTGTTGTACAATTCGAATACATAAAGCAAACTTTGCTGAAATTCACTTGAAATTTAAAAAATTGACACCCGGTACCATAAAATTACTGCAATCACAGGTTTATTGATGCAACAGATACAGCGAAATCTCATGTATACATGTACAATGAAAATTTTGGCCTGACCACGCAATTTTCGATGACAAAAATAGAAATGCTACTGTATATAATATAATCAGTGTCGGGACAGTAAAAAATGTCAGAATTTTTTATTACAGAATTATGTGGATAAAAGCATGTGTGAAATCGTAGATCAACAGTTGCAATAAAGATAAAGTAACAAGTAGAGCCTGTTTTTGTTCAATTAAATTACGATCTAAACTGACAGAAATTGCAGCTCTAGAACATCATGGAAAACATCAAGGAATTATTATAGAAAGATAGAAACTTAAAGAATTCAAAGTAATTTATGACACCAAAAAAATTTACAAATTTTTGCACTGATCTTGGTGAAGATGTGACGCACACGAAGAAGTTCTTCCAGTAGTTTCTGCGGTGGCCAAATACTGTCGATTGCGTTGGACATTATGCAGTAGAAACAAGACTGCATGTTCCGTGATGGTAGATGCTCCATCCGTCAAAGCACATATTTAATTTTTGTACACCACATATTTATATTCACTGATATTCCAGTCGAAATGATTGCTGAAAAGAAAAAGGAATTTTAGTTACGAACTATGGAGTGAAAGAAAAGAAATAATTAATTTCAAGAGACAAGAACGTCAGATCTATATGTTGCATGAAACAGGCTGAACAAATTATGATTTCTTCAAAAATTCGAAGCTTTTGATTTGACAGATAATTGAAAAAAATAGCATTTCTTATAAACATGCATACACAGAGCATATCGTGTAATTTTATTATTTTTATTGCGCTATTTATATTGATATACACCTGCATAATATAATTTATCAATATTGAATTGAATACATGCATATGTACTTTGATAAAATGATTGAAACTCCTTGTTGCAGAAAATTGGCTCCTTTCTCAGTTATTTGATGTTCTACATGTACATATTATGGAAATTCACGAGTTTGAGTTCTCCAATAAATAGCAAATATTATGCTAATAATCCATATTTACAAGTACTAATTTTCGTTTGAAAGTTCTAATGCAATGCTGCACATGTTTCTTATTGATTCCTCACTTCAGACAGCATAGACTGTCTTGTCAACTGCTATGTGTCGACAACAAGTAGCTGTACTTATTAATCAGATGAAAACAATATGAGCGTCACAGGTCTCTACCAAACATACATGAGCTATTCAGAAATAATAACTGGCATGGCTTATATGGCCCAAGATCGTCGTTAGAAATTTAATAAAAATGAAAAAATTGAATATCTCCTTTTCTACGGTGATTTAATGGCCATTGTGAAAGCGTCTGAAACTGTTCAACGTTACAATAGAAATATTCTATATAAGTTAATTAATCTTTCTTTTTTTGCGATGATGACTGTTTAGTCTTTCCTTTTTGTGCTGGAGTCAATTTTTTGCCTTGATATCATGCTACGTTGAGAACTGAATAATAATGACTGATATGAATAGATTATGAGAGAGACCTTCATTGCTAAAATGGATTTACTTTTAAAGTAGCCAACAGGATGGACTGAATATTTATAGGAAGTCGAGCACTCAACGCCGCACATTAAAAATACGGTGCATCCAATAGTGTGAGCAAAAAACCGCAGTTATTTGAATACTGACAAGAAGGACAATTATTGGCAGAAGATTCTATATAGCAGTATAGAAGATTTAATTTTTCAATACTCTGTTAGCTCTAGTTCAACATCCGGAATTTCATATATTTTGATGAATATTTATTAAGCGAATTCACAACTATGTGGCAGCAGAATTTTAACAGATTAGGTAAAAACGTTTGAAAGATTGAATGCGAAAATTTAAGCGTAAGTTTACAAAAATATGTTTCTTCTTAAATGTCCGAATCAGGAAAGACTGAAGACAATTATTCTACTACATAATGGAAACGAATGTCCTTCAGTGTCGTCTATTGCATTTTTTCGATGTCTATACAATTATCTGACTATAGATTATCATGAAAGTCAGTGATAAATGCTTACATTAGCACATAAGTAGGTTACATTCAACTAATCTATTCTTATACTAATCTCCAATAAACTAGATACAGAATTGATTGTTGTATTTCTACTAAATTTCATTGAAATAAACGAATCATTGACCACACATAAATAATACATGTGTACATCAAAGAATTTAGAACTTTGCATTGAATCCTAAACTTGATATACCAATTCAATTAACCCGTCACATGCGTATATTTTTCTATCCTAGTTTGGAAGCCTTATTGGACACACCACTTAAATAACAGTGAGTACTTTTATCAGTTTCTATGAGTACGCATTTGTTTCTCAGAGGCTCTACCGAGCACAGATAACGCGAATGGATGCATGAAATTGACAAATACAATATATGCCTACCTCGAAAATTTACAGCTTTTCCAATTTATTATTTGTATTATCCGCAAAAAAATAGTTTAGTCCTGTTATGAAAAGTGGCATTTTAACTACAGAAGTCTTAGATTTGATTTACATTAGTGCTATATAGCATGCATGTATAACAACTCTTTCGAATAGGCTATCAAAGCAACAGGAAACTCACCTCATTTTTCAGAGTTGCCGTTAGTTGATGAACCAGATTGACTAGTATATCTGTCACGATTGACTATCACGAGAAAATGTAGAATGCAGATTTTTGGCCATTTGGTTTCAAGTTTTACTATATTTCTTTTCCATTTATCCAGTATTTCGATCGACGTTGATGGGAAAGATGTAGACTCCTGGTATGACATCATGATATCCATATATTTGCAATTTGCTACATCGCAATTTCAACAGATAATTTCAATAAACAATTTAATTGCAATATCACTAACGAAAAGTCAATTTGCCACTCGAAGTCAAGGTCAGCTACATAACGTCGGAGAGATGAAGCGGAGAATGATTCACGTACATACAGCAACGTAAACTTATGATGTCCTCAATAGCAGCTATTGTTATGCGACAGCGTTCCTGCTGTCTGGCAAGCAGTGACTCACGCTTTCCTCTATGCAGCTGCTTGCGTCTAAGGGTTATTGTTCTCTTCAGTATGCTAGCCTACTAATTCAAAATAGCCTTCTTAAATTTTAGTGTGTGGCGCTTTAGGATGTAGATTTCTTCCACTTTAGGAGGTGACAGACTACAGTGCATTATCTGTTTTATTTAGCGACTTAGCTACGCTTCAGATTATTGATGGACAACGACAGAGCACGCAACGCTATTTGATGGAAACAGCTCTTCGCTCATGTAGAATACAATAGAACTCCAATTTTCTGCGAGTGGAATAAACAGGACTGTCAGAAAAATCTCAAATCGCGCATCTAATACACAATTTGAAATTAAGATGAAGTGTGGTCAAAGGTATCAGGAAGCTTGAAAGCAAATGACATATTTGCATCGTGATAGAACATGGTTATGACTGATCTTATCAAAGGCATTGCTCAAATCGAATCCAATTAACAACTACACTGTAGTCGGAAAAGCTCCATCTTTTAAGAAATACGGTGGTTGTTTTGCTTTACATAGCCCTTTTGAACAAATCGTAGTTTCTGCTTAATGTCTTGTCGCTATCGGAAAAAATTCAGAGCAAGCTCGACTTTACTGAGGCCGCTGAGACCTAAATGCCGCAGGTAGTGCTGTGTATGGCTGCCGTCCATTATTGTCACCGCATCAAGGCTGATCCAAGAATTGTTTGACGCGTAGCGAGAGATCTGCGTCTCGAGTTGCCAATCGTCGGCGCTAAATCAACTTATATCATGCTCTAGTATCGATACGGACCAACTTAAAAAATTGACCGGAGTACACCTTTAAGTCAGATTTCTATGGATAAGTCTGTCGGTTGAAATAGATACTAAAAATGAACTCTTGTTGAATAGAAATTGAACCGATTCCTTGCAGATCATAATTAGCATCTGGCAAGCTGAAATGGCGTGCTAGAAACTAAAACAATAGCTACGAATAACCAAAATGCATCACACATGCAGGTGATACGGAAGTTGTCTTGTCGGAATACACTTGAAGCATGACGTCGAACTGAGGTTGAAATAGAAATAGTCTATCTCATATTCACCATCTGCTGCTTAATCGAAAAGTCAATAAACAAAACTTGTCGCTGTAAATTCTGTGCATATCATTTTGTGATCAGGACAGTATGTTTGTTTATTTTCAACAATAACATCGGCATTCATGACGTTTTCATTATCTTTAACAGCAATGCGGTCAAACTACCACTCGCGAGGAATGTCGCATCTGCCTGCTTTTAGAGAATTCTCAGACTTTAAACCAGATTAAACGATTTAACCAGATAGGCCCTAGCAGATTTTACTAAAATAGTTAAAACGACTATTGATACATCAAGCCCAACATATGCATGATGGATCTAATACAGATATGCCCCAACATGAAATATTCTACCAAACGTTGCGAGTGGATAACCTTGCGTCTAATTGTAGCTACTGAAGCGATATTTAGTGGATCGCAAGAAGTTCAGCTCATATAGTACATGTATATGCATATTGGCACATGTGTAATTCTAGAGTGTATCTAGGGGGCTAAGTTTGAAAATAGACTATACATATGCATGTGCGTGTGAAGATCAAATACGGAAATTTGAAGCGGGCATATTTCGTTTTATTGACCTGCGCATCAACCCTTGAAATATCGAGTACAAAATATTCCTAACAAAGGATGGTCAGAACAGTCGACTTGATCCATTTCCATAATAATGCGAATTTAACCGCGCGAATGATACATTTCATCACAAGAGACAATTAAGAAATAAAACGACAGCTTCATGTTTAGTCAAATTACCAAATTTAGGGTTAAATGAGGTTAATTTTAAGCATACACTACCGGTATATGGGCCAAACCACGGTAACGCTCGCTACATTTGATAGCAAAACTCGATCGAGAATCAACATTCTCTATGATACGGTATTCTTTTTGAATATTCTGACGATGCAGTTTGATGTAATGCGACATTGACCTATTACATATAAAATATCGAGTTCATACTATCTCGACATTTGTGTGCAGATATCATTTAATATGGCTACGCTCGCGACAGAAACAAATATTTCATCATAGATTTATTTGAGATTGCATTGATATTTTATCTAAACTAAAGTAGCTGTTGTCTCAAAAACGAAATGATAGATAAATAATGAATAGTTGATCTTTTCTTCATGCTTGAATAGATTACTGAAAGCACCGATTACGAGATTTCAATCAATCTTGACGGTAACGCTCGCGACATTATCTAAAAAATTACGGATAGCATAAATTTTGCCATTGAATTTGTCATCACAGAAGATAATAATAATGAAGATTACAAGATTGAACGATCAGTTTAGAAACAGCACACCAAACATTTTCTTTCAAAAATTGCAACTTTAGAGGCTGCAGTTGTCGAATTGCGCGACAAACACCTGCAGCAACGGTAAGAAGTTGATGGATTAAATCAACTACTAATTACAAAGTCAGAGGCTGATATGGAGAATGTTTTCGCTGAAATGCAGCAACGCTTGAACCGGATGAACAATGTCGCTATTTCTGCTCTACCTGAAAAGAAAGTTGGCTCTGTTGCTGAGAAGCATCAGCATGACATCTTCGAGATTCACCGTCTTGTTAACCACCTCAACATGCCAAACTTCGGAATTGCTCACTGTAGTCGTGTCGGTAAGGCTGGACATAATGGCAACAGACTTCTCAAAATCACTTGCAAGGACTCCTGGATGAAGAGGGAAATATTGCAAAAATCACGTCAGCAGAAACATTTAGAATTCAGTAATGTTTTTGTAAAATCTGACCTCACTCCTTTTCAACAATTGAAAGATTGGCAACTGAGGAGTGAAATGCGAACTCGTCGTTCTGCAGGTGAAGATGTTGTGGTGGACCACGGAAAAATTCGTGATAGAAATGACTTGAATTTTCATCACTGATATTATCAGACAATCTCTCACAAGAATATCCCACTTTTCATGAATGCAAATGTAAATCATGCTTTTCCAAGAATGGATGATATTCGAGCGACAATTTCATCTAAGTGCCCAGACATCTTTGCTGCTACAGAATTGTGGTTTACCGAAAATCAATCAGTAAATAACTGTACTTTGCACCGTGATGACCGCTCTGATGATCGCGTGGGTGGCGGTGTGGCTGTTTTGGTGAAATACTTCCTCAAGTCTGCGCGCTTTGTAATTACGGGCCCGACCCACGCCACGAATAGTGCTTGGCTGATTTTTCATCAACTGAAACTGTGTTACATCTGTATCTATATCCCGCCGTCATTAGTGATTCATTCATCAAAGTATATAATTTCCTTCATCTCCAGAAATCTTGATGAGTTGTTGATGAGTTCCTGTATCCTGATTATGACTTTCATTTGAATGCTGCCTTTGATCTGTCATATGTAGTTACAACTCCAACACGTAATGATGCCATCCTTGATCTTGTACTTCTCTCTCAGCCGCTTGTTTCTCAATACTGCATTGATGTTGGCCCGCCTATTTCATCATCAGATCACCGCTCAATCCTATGTAGAGCATGTAGAGTTCCTACTCCTCCGGCAAGCAAAATCTGTATTGAGTACTATGACCTCCGTCAATCAAATACTGACCATTTCTCGTTTCTCCTTGCACAAGTAAACTTTATTCCTTTTTACGACATGAGTCTGACACCCGATGAAAATGTCTATTCTTTACTAAGGCAATTCAGGCATCCTTTAAGCAATCTATACCATCAACAGATGTTGTAATGATTACATCTCATAAGCCTTACTGTATATTACTCCCATTATCAAACATCTAATTAATTTGAGATGGGAGGCATCTCGCTGTAGAGATTGTGCATTGTACCATCACCAACGTCAAAAGGCGAAAAAATGCTGGTTTCCTAGAAATTGAAGTGGGGAAGGAAATGTCAACACCAATCAAGTCACATGTGGTCAGTAGTCAATGAGCTAATTTTGAAAGTTAAACCTTACAAAGCTGCCGGTGACGATGGTATTCATTCGGTGATTTACAAGATATCAGCATTAATCATAGCCGCTCCTCTTGCTCACTTGATTAATTGGTCAATTCAACAACGTCAGTTTCCTTCGCTATGGAAAGATAGTATAATTTGTCCAATCCCAAAAAGTAATCCTCCTTCAAAACACCCATTTCTTTGCTGCCGATCCTATCAAAAATATGCAAAAATCTCATCCGGCACTCTGATGACTTGATCGGTCGGTTTCGAAGAGCATTTGTACCTCTTCAATTTTGTGGCCTGAAATTTTCATCGATAAGTGATATGTCTACATGATTCGATCACAGCAGCTTTAGACCAAAATCAGACCTTTTGTGTTGTAGTAATGTCATATGATTTCAGTAATGCATTTAATCAGCTGGGACACGGCACGATCATTACAGCTCTACAAGTCAGCGATTTTCCTTGTGGGTTTGTTGATTGTGTGTGCAGCTACCTTCAAAACAGCAAGCAGAGGGTTAAGGTCTACAGAAACTATAGCAACCAACTCCCAGTCATATCAGGCATTCCCCAAGGTTCATTTCTTGGAGTATACCTCTTTGATCTTGTACTTAGACTGTTGAAGCTTGTTTGTCCCTCCACCACAGTCGTCAAATTTGTTGATGTTTGCACATCTGTGGTCCCAGTCGTCCGACGAACAACTGACCGGTTTTTTTACTAGCACAACAATATGGCACAATGGTCAAATTCGTTCGGTCTTTCGCTTAATTTCAGAATGTGTAAGTTAATGCGGATTTCAAGAGCTCAGCAATGTCCTGCCCCAGTAATTCCGCATCTAGCTTCTGTTTACCAATAAGAATTCTTGGTGTCATTTTCACTCAAGATTTGAAATGGAAGAGCACTTCAACTCGATCATTAAATGTGCATCTCGACGTCTGTTTGCTTTGAGAGTGTTGAGATATGTATTGAATAGATCGCAACTGGTGTCAGTTTATCGAAGTTTAATCGGTTAACATTGTTGTAATAGAGTGTTCTGACTTTTTGTTTTTTTTACTTTTTCCTCCTCAATCATTTGACTCACTTGCTGTATTTCTTTTTACAGTTACTTTGTAATATCCAACTGTACTTATGATTATCAATAATTCCAAAATATGCAATAAAATGCAAACAGCTGTTGCCCATCCCATTTTTGCTGAATTAAACAAAGCGAAAAGTAGGATTTCTATGTTTGTATGGTCCATTCCATTAATATCTCAAAGTATTAGATTCTCTCTGGCATCACTATATCAAAAATAGTCCATATCCTTCCCTATTTATTGCAGACAGTCGTAGATATGCTAATAATAGTACCTGAATGCATATCTGCTTGTCGCAGTCAATCATGAAAAATTCATTGCCTTTCATGGTCATGCAAACACTAACAAAATGACCCGGCCTTTAACATTACTAAATTTGGCTTTCAAAATATGATTTTAACTCCCTTGAATGTTTGTTAACCTATTCCATCTCATCACATGCTTCGGAAACGTGTTTTTGTATCCGTAGATATACGTTAGTTCTGTTTAACTTGCTCTCCTCTAGTTGTTCGTATTGTCTCACGGCATTCAACTCGTGTTTATCATCACTTGGCAGAATAAAAAACAAATTGTCGTATCAGATATAAAATTCATACAGAAATTTCACGGCGCCTATGCAAACCGCAACATTTGTTTATCTATTCGGCCAAGTTATTATCAGGGATACATTTCAATGCTAGATAGAGATATTATTCAAGTCTGCTGCCAAATATTGTGTGGGACAGTAACGTTTTTGCAAATAATATTCCGCAACTGTGTCCATAGTTCCAAAATGTATACAAATGATGATGAATGAAATGAGGTTTGCGAAACATTTCCTGTCATAACTTTTGTATAACTTGTTGATGAGACTGAATGGCTGACAATGATAGAGGAAAATGGCCAATTTGAAAACCTGCCCATTGTGCAAGACGTCAAGAGTAAGACTTCAAGATCGGACGCTGGACATGACACCACTCCCGGAATTTGCCAACGTGACAAAAAAGTCCTCTTTATTGACATACGTTGGAAGCAATCCTTCAGTCATGCGCATTAACAATGAAGGTACTTGCTTGGCCTTATCCATGCTGATCCATGCTTATCCATTATTCACGATACTTGCAATACCAAGTGCTTGAATATACTGAAAATACTTATGAGTACAGACAGAGATTCATAAGGTTGATTAATATCGAAGGAGGTCGACAAAGATTAAGTCAATAAAAAACGTCAACAACCTTGATTCCTCGACCGCACTCGCCTGACCCACGAATCGAACCGAAGTCCGCAGTGGAGACGAGCTCGCACCTTCTTCACCAGGCCGCGCTCATGGTTCAAAATGAATGCGGGTGATGGCAATAGTCATCTCTAAGTGATATCGACAGTCCGATTATTATTGACAAAATTCAACCAGCATTCATTTTGTAGCGAGACAGCATATCATCATGTCATTAGACTACGTCACACAGTAGATTGAAAACAACGGTTGATTTATGGAAATAATGTAACTCAGACATGCGCATATGAAATGTGGAAGACTTTTCTTCATGTAGTTACTTGCGAAGGGCAATCTGCAGATATCCAAAAGAATCAAATGATCAGAAAAATTCGTAAAATTGACTAATTGTATTCACCATCACTATTGAGAATTTGATAAGTAGTATTTGACTTTCAGATTTTATTTATCTCCGTGCAATGTAATGTACATACAGATATCATATCGCTTTATTTGACCTGTAAAGCAGATTATTGGCCGCGCGGGAGATAATTTTTGCTCCAAATGCACTGGAAGGCGCATAATCTATGTAAGATGTATGACTAATATTGTCCTACTTCAGCATGAGACTAGATATTTATCATGGACTTCTAAATAACTATGATATCAGGACGATGATTGATCAAGCTAAATTTCTATTCACACACTCTTCATAATCATGGACATGTCAGTCACCAAGATACGCCACAAAGATATCTAGGAGTCCATGGTCAATCACAATATTCCTTGATCATCATAGCACGTCGCTAAATATAATTTCATCTATTTCTATATAGTATTCTCTATATCATTATATTATTATTACTTATATATAGTATTCTATATTTCTATATAGGAATCCATGATAATTCCTTACAATGATAAAGTAAAAATATCTATTCGCAAATCTTGTCTATACTAGAGCAGGACAAGAGCGCTCATATCTGACATAGATTACGCTCCTTCCCGTGCATTGGAGTAAATATTACACATGAAAAAAATGAAGAAAAATTCTCTACATGATGGTTTCATCATAGCATTTTATTTGACGACGTGCTATCATAATATTAAAGGCATGGACAGATTGTGATTGACATGTCTATGATTATCAAGAGTATTTGAATAGAAATTTAGCCAAATCAATTGTAAAAATATCTATTCGCAGATCTGGTCTATACTAAAGCAGGACAAGAACGCTCATAACTGACATAGATTACGCTCCTTCTCGTGCATTGGAGTAAATATTACTTCCCGCGCGGGAAATAATCAGCTTTACAGGTCAAATGAATATCTATGTATATCTATATCAAATGTTTATCTACAATACATGCACGGAGACAGATGAATATGACAGTATTCTAAAAACCTGACAAATTGTGTCACTAGTGAAGTGTAATCGCATTTGTGCCCTTTCACCAATTTCAGAATATGATCTGTCAATGATGCAACCTAGAATTTTCGTTTGGTCCTGTATTGACAAGTTCATTGCCGATTTCGACTGCATTCCAGTGAAGTAACATAATTCTAAGACGAATTCGTCTGACACTTCAAAATTCAATTTCTCGTTCATTCTGTCACTTCCTTCACTCTCTCATTTTTAACGATTCGCTAGTGTTGCTGATGAATTCGTACTATCATCAATATGCTGATGTTGATTGATTTCGTGATTATGTCATTTGTGTGCATGTACTATTATGTCCTTCTCCACTGTTTCCCGCATATGAATCACAACCTTTTTTAACTAATCTATCTACTTCACAGTTGAATATATATACAGAATTACCCATATAGTCAACTGTCATTGAATTTTACAATTGCTATCTATTGTGCCATGCTTTTAGCATGGAGATATATCATCACTTAAAATGAAACTATAAATATATTTGTCCACGACTATGATCGTCAATGATGTCATTTTATTTTTTTTCTAATGAAAACATATAATTTTCAGTGAAATATACGTAGGCCTACACCATCTAGTCATACGAATTTTTCGATTTGCACTGCTATCATGCTACTTTTACTGCTCTTAGCAATGAAATCAAAATTAGATTCCATGAAGCATCGATATATTCCAAATAATGGAAGCCCGAAGAAAGCAGTTTAGTCATACAGAGCCTCTTGTATATCAAAACTTAGGTATGGCCTATACATTAGACATCGCAATTTTTGATATAAACTCTATGCACTAGAATTACAAATATGCCTGCAATATCCAGTTGGTTAGGCCAACAGTATACAAAGTATGAAAAAAGGCTTTCATTCGGGTCTCGGACTAAAGATAGAAATCAATGACATAGAGAGAATAGTCGCTAAGGCAATCCTTTTCATCGAGTATTCATGCATTTCACTAAATTCCGTTGTCCTTTCCATCCTGCCATAGAGAACAGTCAAGTCAGTTCATTTACCGACTACGCGTTAGATTTGTGTAAGTCACATCTGCTTTTTAGCGCACCTACAGTCCTGCATTGTTTGGCAATCAGATTCTGTGATATGATATCCTGTTGCTTTTCGCTACATGAATCAGCCAGTGAGGAAGGAGGGGTAGAACAAACGAAAGAGAATAAATTTGCTTCAATACAAAATGCGAAGAATCTATGATAAGAAAATATAATGGAGCAAAAATTTTTGATGATGTTATTTTAATCATTTTTCAAAAAAATAGTGATATAAAATGATATCATTTTTCCTCAGAATAAAATGATATCATTTTATCATTGCCGATTATAGGTCCATGACAATTGGATTCCAAAAACAAAACTTTAATCTGCTTTTGACTTGTCCACACATTTTTTCACATAAAGATATCATAACGGTACATTTTTATACAAATTTCCTATAATGAAACTACATGTAGAGGAAAGCAGTTGCATAATAAGAGAGGTGATTCGTTCCCAACCCAGAGAAGCTAGCTCATCAAATTGTAAGTGAAACAAGTTTTCGTCTCCGAAGCAACGATGTGAAGATGCGGCAGTTTGACTTTTTAATACCTCTGTCAAAGATGTCAATCAAATTCTACATGACATCATGCTTGCTATTTCTTCCCGCTCACACCGTTTGATCATACCGGCTTCTAACCTCAATCTTTAGGAATTTTTTCGTACCGCACTTTCAAGCAATGACACGGGACATAATTTCACCATGATATTTGCAATTTATTACATTTGTGCTACCTGTATGTGTGCAAATGCAATTGATTTTATGGAGGGAAGCTATAAAAGATGTTTAAATTCGTAAATATTGCTGGCTTAATGAAAAATTGCTGTTTTCTCTTTTGATGAAAATTCCCATTTAAATTTGGTTCACTAGCATCAAGATTGCTTCACAGTATGCGGAATGTCCTCCGATTTTAGCGTTTTTATGGAGATCACTATACCCATAGACTTTCTATGGAGATTCCATTCCGCATACGTAGGCATATTTAAACACTGCAACTCATTAAAGCATATTCCAAAGACCAACTGCAATTTTTCAGTTTTATGCCAGCCGTTTAAGTGATTGATACAACCATCGATTAGAGAAAACGCTTCCCTTGCCTTCTGATGGTCGAACTGAAATACAAGTTCCCACTGAAATGTTGGACCCTGAAGCATCTTCTTCATTCGTCATTCCTCAATTCATGTGCGCTGAAAATTTTAGGATCGTATAACCCAACCATATCCCACTTTTGAACTTTTATTCTCATTTATTGGCTCCACTTGTGATAGAAGTGGTGTATAAAAGACGCTCAGATTTTATATCCAACTGCCTTTGCTCAATTTGGTGAGACTCTTCATATTGAAAAAAGGCATTTGCTGATTGAATCCGATATGGATCAAAGCTGAACTTCCTGAAGATTTGTGGATCCTCAAATTGGATAAAAGTAATTTGAGCTGATAGTAAACTTGCACGTCGCAGACAAAATTTCGCAATATCATAACTCAGTCAGTGAACAAATTGTTCATCACAGAACTTTTGTTGTTAGGAAAACTCGCTAGATTATTATATTGGAACTATAATCTGTTGACCGCTAAAAGCTTTCTTGTGGAGGCACTTAGATATAAGCATATATTATTGTTGTGTCAATGTTATTATTACAACAATACCCGTTTTGGTCATTATTTTGATTATCTGTTTTCTATTTACAGTTGACTTTATCATGAATTATAAAGTGGTCCTACAACTCATTCGACTAGTAAAGTATGTCAGTATAAGCGTATAACTGCTCATCGAACCAAACATGGTATCGAAGTGCGAATAATTGCATCGTAGTATTGCATTGAAAATGGTAACTCTCGCTTATGCGGAGTACCAGTGGGCCTACTGGTATCATTCATGCATTTAATGTATGATATGTGGAAATTCAACAGAGTCTAAAGGCTTAAGTTGATTACATATTGTCTAACGATCAAGCCTTAATCAACCGGTACAGAGACGCCAGTCACTATTCCATCCCTGTCCGACCGGTTTTAATGACGCCGGCCACTGGCGCGGCCGCGGCCGGCAAAAACCCGGCCGGTTCTAAACCCTGGACTGTATAGCTCGAATTATATGACAAATCTTTTTACAAAATCGATTTACGTTGTATTATCGCATGACTTTCATTTCAACATGTAAAAAGGGTTGCAACGAGTTCACGACAAGTGCGTGATTCACGTGACTTTTTAAACAGTTTTGTAATCTATCTTAAAAAATTCGGAAGGTGAAATATCGGTGAAAAGAAATTTTTATTTATTAAAACAGGCCCCGAGCACAGAAATGCTCTCTCTGTCTCTATATTGTGGAATTCATAATGAGAAATCGGTTTTTTTAATGAGAAGGCAAAACTGCTTATTATTCATTGGCTTTTACTGATTTACTTTCCACAATTTGAAAGAAGCTGAAAACCGGGATGCCACGATACAGATATCTATTCTGGCGAGGTCATTCGACCGACACAACCCGCCATCGTCAGGCGAATGAGACATGACAAAAATGCAGAACACAAATCACGTAAATCAGACCATGAAAGGCGACATAGATTGACCAACAACATGTATAGCGCTGTGAAACGTAAAAAGTAAGAAGCAGAGAATAGAGAACAGTTGCGAAGACTAGCAGTTACTTAAGTTTTGCTTAGTTCGGTTGGAGGAAGAAACCTCTCAGAACACCAAGCTTCTTTGACAGCCCTCTTTCCCCAGTTCGCATCTCTATGAGTTATCCTCATGCCACTGAAATCTATCTGCTGTGAAGAGTCGACGGCATGCTGGGCAATTTCTGAGTGCATAATGCACGGTGGGGCTGAATCAACATTTAGTCAGCTTTTAGAGCCCATCCAAAATATTGATATATTCGTTGACAGAATCACTGTCTAAGATGAAAAATCGGAAAATAGAAAAAATCGTTACCGGAGATCAAGAGATACAGCGTGATCAATAATCAATCGATATTGATCAATTGATTGATTCTGAAAAGGTGACTATCTCTAAGTGCCCACCCCAAAAGTTGCAAGTTTCATTTTTAGAATTATTATTGAAGATGAAAAAACGCAAATAAAAAAGTCGTTGCCGGAGATCAAGAGATACAGTGTGATCAATAATGAATCGATATTGATCAATTGAATGATTCTGAGGCAAAATGGATTTTCTGGCTACATTATTTCATTATGATGCTTGTAATTTTATTATGATGCTAAGCTACTTTGTCAATTGCATTCATGAACTTTCCCTGAACTGTCGTCAGCTGATGAAAACAATGCGTGTGGATTTAGAAAATGATTTTATTTTCATAATTTGAAAACATTTGAGTCAGAGTCAAACGTGTCTGCTGGCGTACCCTGAAATTGCACGCAAAAGTTGCTGTCCAAAACGAGGATTAGATGCATGAACTTTGTATCTGTTCCACGAAGAAAATTCAAAGTCTGAATGAACTGCCTCAGAGGCTTGCTCTGACCAATTTCCCAGTCCAGAGCATATTGTTCTACAGAAGTCGTAGACGTGATGCAGCACTACATGCACTTTTGGTGCAATGTTGATGTTCAATTTACTGAATGCATTGCCAAATTCTTGAATCCTCTGCTTAGCGTCAGGTCTCAACTCCTTTCCACAGCATAATTTTATCACTGCTTTGAAGCTTTCAAATGCTACTACGTAATTCTCGCAGTAGCTTTGCGTTTTCCAGAAGTACCATGCAGGGATTTCCATTGAAAATGCCACATCGTTCTTGTAGTTGGACGTCGCTCTTCTTGAGCCATTCTTCTGCGCCAGTTCTCCATACCTCGGTAAGACCTCTGCACATGTGAGTAAATCCGATGAGTAAATGTAGCTCTGGCGGAGCAAATACATCGAGAACTCGAACATCTGGATTCATCGTAATCACAGAGGATGGATGACGTTGCCATGATTTTTCGCGTCGGCTTTGTGTTGACCAGATTGATACCAGTTCCAAAAGAGTTGATTTATACTGCTGAATGTTCTTGTGTTGCCTTTCAGGTTCATTCTCAAGTTCTCCTTATCCATATCGCACCATGCGCACGGATGACATGAGCCGTGACCCATGAGACCAAGCAAGATATTTATTAGCTTTAGATCTGCATGTATGGTCCACTTTGGGCTATTCAAATTCAAATTGAGTCTCTGCCGAATGAGCTTGCAATTGACGTAACTTTCCGGAACATAATGAACAATGGCTATGATGAGCAGTCTCTTGACACTAGAATCCTTCTTTGACTTTCCTGCAACTCCAGCATATTTTGAACGATTTCCGTGATTATCTTCATGTTGTGCATTATGCAAAGTTATGCAGAACTTTAAGAAGTTGCCACCTCCATCTATTCCAACCTTGAAGTAATCATATGTTTTGGCAAGGAACTCTTCTTCAACTTTTCCATTCAATCCTGATACGTCGATGCAATACACAAGAGATTTTGCTTCCCAGTCGCTTTCACTGTTCTTGCTCTCTTTAATTAGAAACTTGACGTCTTCCTTTACAAAGAAGTCAGACAGTTGGTGGTTATTTCAAAAAGAGATTCATTTAAGCGAAGCTGAACTGCGTTACGGCTATTGGCTGCTGTTCGAATATGATTCGCCAACTTCAGAGTCTCGTTTCGCCTCAAGTTCATGTCGTTTCGAATAGCACTGATATTTTTGGAAGATAATAAAGTTCTTGCTTGGTTGTTTGGCGGTGGGGATTGAAGCAGAGTGATTGGCCTTCCTGCACATGTTGATAGTGTCAAACAGCTTGCATTTGATTGTCCATCAGCCTTTTCCTTAATGATTCGTGCTGCAACCTTCTCCTTCGAATTAGGTGAACCCTCACTTGCCATTTTGTGCAAATTCTGAACCCTTGATGTCTTGCAGCATTTGTGGGGAAGGCCTCGCCCAATTTCTGATAGACAACTACTGCAGAGGCGCATGATCTCTTCTTTGCTTTTATGGATGCTTTCATTCCGAGGTTGGCATGGCATCGCAGTTGCTCCACGAGTAGCACTGAGTCCAAGTGGAACAGACTGTGCAATTTCACAGACAAGACACTGACACGGCGATGAAGCTGATGCACGGGTTCTGACTTGATACAATCGTGAATGATCGGCGATAGGTATATCATTCCTCTGTCTTTTATTTGGATGATCAAATTCATTAAGAGCGCGGACACACGTCGGACATAGCACATTAGGTAGTCTTTCATCCTGTTGATCCAGTCATTCAATCACATAATTCTGAATTTTATACCATATAGCGACGGAGTCAGAGATCGAAATGTGTTGTTGTCTTTCTTTGCTTTTGAGAAGCATAGCAGGCAGACCCTTCTTCGACACTGTTCGTGTGACGGAGGCATTTTACCAACTGTGCGATCAGGCAATTAGTGATTGCTTTTCATTCGGTGGCGTGACTGAGGGTGACTCACAATGGTTCGCATCTGAAGTCGCTTCAAGTATTGTGTGTGATCCTACTGCTGATAGTCAATTAGATAATAGAACATCTAGCGATCATGGTACCAGAATGAACAAAGGCCGCACATTGTTGAAAGTGATATGAAAGCTAACAATTGCGACACCAATACGTTGACTAAGAGAAGTGACAAATCTGAAAATTGCAAATTGCAACTTAGTATTTTGTAATTGTAGTAGATTTGTAATCACAATTATTCAATCAATTGTATAAGTATCGCTCAATCCGAACCTCAAGATCTCTGTTTCACATATCTTCATATATAATTTCACATATATTCGCATAAAGAGCAAATAGAGAATTGGAAAATGAAATGATTGCACATGTAGCCAAGAAAAAATCCATTTTGTCTCAGAATCAATCAATTGATCAATATCGATTGATTATTGATCACTCTGTATCTCTTGATCTCCGGTAACGATTTTTTCTATTTTCCGATTTTTCATATTAGACAGTGATTCTGTCAACGAATATATCAATATTTTGGATGGGCACTAAAAGCTGACTAAATGTTGATTCAGCCCCACCGTGAATGTCGACCTCTCGCACCGCTCTCACGTGTTTTCTCGCACTTCCATGGTGCTCCCGCATTCGCCGTTACATCCTTTATCTATGTTGCATTATATTGACTATTTCTCATGATTTGTGTTGTATCTCTTGTTCTCAATCGCACATGGAAATGAATTGTTTATCTGAAGTTGACTGGAATAGAAACTGACTCAAGGTCGCGGCACATCCGGGGGAACTAAGTTGGAGCATGAACTACCGATGAGAAGCTTAGAAGTGCACATGTGATGGATTCTAGCCGAATGATTCAGCCGTTGACAAGTGCATCTAAGTGAAAATGTGTGCGAATTTTGTGCCGCTACTGTGTATTGCACTTCCATTCTTGAGGATTTATTGTTATCAATTTCTATGCATTCGCCTGACGATGACTAGCTGTGCCAGTCGAAAAGCCTCGACAGAATAAGTGACTGTATCGTAACATCACGGTATTCTGCTTCTCTCAAATTATGGAAACTGGTCAGTCAAGCAGATTATTTGGTGAACTGTGTTATGTTTAATTACAAATGAAATTTATGCAGATAGATGCTGTCGGTTTTTCTAATAGAACAATGAGATACGTCAGTTCACCTTTAAAGGTGTACTCCGGGCAAAATTCGTTTATGATTTTATTGTCTTAAAAGCAAGTTGATACATCAACTGCCACTTCTATCCGTATCCGACACTCTGCAACGATTTGCTTTACGAGATATCCGCATGTCTAAAGGCGCGTTTAAACATGAAACTTTATTGCTGACACTTTATTGCTGCCACCTGCAATCAGATTGCAGAGGCTGTTTAAACTTGACATCAAAAAGTTGCCGACACTCGAACAAAAATTGCCACTGACACTTTATCGATCTATGATGAGTCAGAAAATTGCGGGAGATTGCAGGAGCGTTTACACTTGACACTTTTAGTCGACATTTATTTCTTCATGATGTCATCGAGAAAGTGGATGGCTGCAGCAGTTACAGCATACATTTTAACGACAAAAGAATGCGTAAACAGCGAATGTGGGTTCGTGATTGGATTATGAGAGAACAGCTTGGATTTTGTAATACGATTATGTTCGAATTGCGAGATCAGGATCCGTGCCAGGTGACAATTTTGTTTGAGAATGTCCGCTACCGACTTTGAAGGTCTTTTGTGACGGATCGCATCAAGGATTAGAAAGAAGGACACTTCAATGGTGCGACACTTCAAGAAGTGATCGAGTCATGGAATGCCCATACCGCTATCATTAGACTAATTTTTTGTAAAGCGTTTCTAGAACTTTTCACGGTTAATTAATTAATACAAGAGTAATAGTATGTGGCAGCCGCAACTCACGAATTGTTTTCACTTCACTTCATTTTATTAAATGTAGTAGCCTATATTTGTTATTGCAAACATCCAGACAGTGGAAGAATGTTACACCACATTTTCATTTCTATAGCTATACATGTATGTTAACGCTATTGCAGAAAGTGCATAAGTAGACCTAGGCTGGATATGAAAAATGCAAGTCGAATCTATAGGCCTATACAGTATGTAGCCTAAGCTATAAGCAATTGGTCCCGCTAAATTCGTGAAGATGGCTTACATGCAGTTCACCATGTAATCTTAATTGCCCACCACTGTTGCAGCAAAAAACATAACAATGTTTCCACAATTCCTACAGTTCTTATGTTAAGTTAACCTAAAACTTTTGCACCAATTTCATAAAGTTTTATTAAAATCAAGAAAGTAGGCTTTTATACGATAAATGATGCATCGGTGCTGAAAGTTAATGTATCTGTTGAGCCTTCATTTGAGTATTGAATGAGCTTCACTGCCTCAAAAAACCATTTCGTGACGAATTTATCGCCGGCGCCCCTCCCCAACTTTTGTTTTTTTTTTATTTTGTTGTGAAACTGAGTCCCTGATGGCTATGTATTTTTCACTGAACCTCTTTAATTGTTGTCTATTTTGAATTTCGCGGCAATCTTCCCCCATGCTTCGGCCTTTTTATTCTATCTCGATATTCGTGACTGTGCACATTCCACAAACAGGGCTACTGCTCGCATTCATCGATCAGGTCATCGGTTAACGTCCAACCAAAAAATCAAAGATTCGTTGTATTCGATAAAGATGAGTCCCAAAAGCTGATGCTTTATATTTCACAGTTGCTAAGCGTCCTTGCACCGATATACGACTGCAAAAATTCGATGATTAAATTCCCATGCAAAAGTAAGCAGATGTAAGTCATGTCTTGTGATGAGATTTTCCAGATCAAACAATGCTAGATGCTCCCACAAGCAGGTGGAGCTTCTTGAACAAGGATATTCAGGAAAAACAATTCTGTCCTGGTAAAATGAAGCTGAAATTGATATAATCTGTAAACACAATAGTACGCAGAAAAGATGCATGTTGGTGAATTATGTACATTAGCACATCATTAGTAATTTGATGACATGTGATAATGAAAATAGCAAGAACAAATCTACCCTCCAAGAAGTCAGGTCGCTGTGTTCCGATCACGGTCGGTCGCATGAGTGTCAGCTAAAAGTTGCACCTCGTTCAACTCTAGTGACACTTCTGGCAGACACTTTTCAGAAAGTGTCAGGAGCCGTTTATACGTGCAATATTTTCACTGACACTCGGTTGCAGCAACTTCTAAAAATGTCACCAATCTAGTGTCAGACGTGAGTGTCGGTAGCATTTACACGTGCAATTTAGGTGGCAGCAATAAAGTTTCATGTGTAAACGCACGTTAATGCTCGTGATTACGTCAGCTGTGATAAACACCACTGTCTGCAGGCGTAGCGGGCAGTGAATGAATAAGCCATAGAAATAGATTGTTTATCTGAAGTTGACTAGAATGGAAATTGATTAAAGGTCACGGCACATCTGGGGGAACTAAGTTGGGGCATGAAGAACCAATGAAAAGCTTATAATTGCACATGTGACTGATTCTAACCCAATGATACAGTCGTTGACAAGTGTATCTAAGTGAATATGCGTGCGATTTTTGTGCCACTATTGTGTATTGCATGAAGCTTTACTTCCATTCTAGAGGTTTTATTGTTATCAATTTCTATGGAATAAGCCGATTTCACGAAGAAGTACAGTGAAGGCTAATGGGAAAACAATCATTTATGAATCAATACGTGGACAGTACGAATGAAGGTGAATTTTGTCCGAGTTTATAAGTCTTCTTATATGTAGGTGTTGACATGTAGAGGGCATAATTTGATGATGCACATCATGTGAGCAATTTAGTTTGCTAGTGAAGCTGAATTTTGATCAGATGCTAAAAAGCGATCCCCCCTTCAACTGTAAATATAATGCACATTTAAAAACTTTTTATGTAGACCTTAGATAATCTTGTCGATGTCCCGCTGCTAGCGAAATGATTAGATTTATTGCCGTACATGGAAGGTTTCCATAAAATGCCATTATCAGAAAAAGACTGAATTATCTCTCCCCCAATTTATTGGCAAAATGTAAAAAAAAAAATTGTCAAAAATCACAAACTGCCCGACGTTACGTGTACACATATTCATGGAATGTTGATGGATCAGATACATTGAAGGCCAAAGCTTATATAGTCCTAGCACTAGCAGGTACAGTGTAGATCGGTCAATACCAATCACATACGCAGGATGCATACCAAAATATTTTTTGGCATATTTCTGTATCTATTTGTATGCTTTTCGTATGTTATTTCAAGTGTGGCATGCCTTACATACTAAAGCCATACCACCACAATGTTAAAGGAAAGCATCAATGATGTTTAATGTTTGTTAATTTAAGGACTTTTGTCAATAAAGATCACACTACTGTTACTACTGTTTTGCAATTAGTGAGATAATGACATTCAAGAGTCAAAATTACAATACTGAATTTGATTTTGATACATGCAAGTCTAAGTCATTTCATAAATTATTAATAAGTATTCTACCATCAGCAATTATGCATTATGTAATTTTGAAATTAAGCATTTTTTATCAATCCGAAATAAAAACACATTATAATTCATAAACGCAAAACTATTTATGTTTGAAATATATAAGTGGACGTGGTTGCACGAAGGATATCGTTTGAATGAATTGATGTAATGTTAATCAACTTGGTTCATGAAGTAGAGCTAACTAAGCGTCCTGTTAATGTTACTAGACAAGCAGCAACGAAGACATACTCGTAGAGCAAAAAATCCACGATACATCTAATCTATAGTTAAATACCACACTATCAAAAAGAAATATTCACGACTGGTATTACTGAAAAAATTTATTTGACAGTTATATGAAATATATTTTTTTTTGCTGTGTGACTTAAATTAGCTCTACTTACCACAGACGTACGAATGAGGATGAATTTGCATAGGGTCTCGTATATAAAACATACCAACAACTCGTATTTCATTGCAAAACAGCCAATCACAGATAGATTAGTTCGTATCGCTACATACCAATCACATGCGAAAGTAAGTGAGATTTCGTATGGAAAAGATACCAGATCTCTGTAAACATACGAGAATCTCGTATCAAATGTTAGTTTTAAATTGAATGTGAATTTGGTTGTTTGTATGTAATATTCGTATCCAGCGATTTACAGTGTATACGCATCAGCGATAATTACCGTTTATCAGCAATTTGTAAAAGTCAATGAGCTCAACTTCAGAAATCCGAGTACGGACAGGGTCAGCCAGTCTGACAGTCAAGGAAATCAATACTAAAATCTTCACCGCGCTCAGCACTAGTAATTATCATTGCCAGCAAAATTGTTGGAGTTTCTAGGAGAAATATTTGTACGAGGATATTATTTAAACCATTATCGCAGTCTTTTTTGTAGAGCATTCTAAGCCTTCGTACTGGCATCGCTAGAACAGCGTTCTTTGATGTGTTCAAAACTGCTCGAAACGTAATTATTTTTAACAAAGGAACCGACCTATCAGCTTTCAAGCCAATGCCTACGCTTCCGCGCACAAATATTGTGCATGTTCAATTTCATGGTACACAATTCTTCTAATGCGCGACTTTTTCTCTTTGGAAGCTTTAACATCGGAAAAGCTTCATCTTTTAAGAAATACTGTGGTTGTTTTGCTTTCCATAACCCTTTTGAACAAATCGGGTTTCCTGGTTAATGTTTTGCCGCCATCGGAAAAATGTTCAATGTTCGAAGTCTCAGCCGTAGCCAGCGCTGTGTTTGGCTGCCCTCCATTATTGTCGCCGCACCACAGCTGACGTCATCACCGAGAATTGTTCGACGCGTAGCGAGAGAACTGCGCCTCGAGTTGCCAATCGATGGCGCTAAATCAACTTACCTGATGCTCTAGTATCGATATGGACCAACTTAAAAAATTGACCGGAGTACACCTTTAAATAAGTCGCCCAAATAGCAATATTCGAAGATTATTTTCAATGCTTAATATCATAGAATGACCATCATGATGGCACTTGTCGACTCACTTCTCTAGACGTTGCATACCGATAAAATCAGGACAACCGGTAATCTTGCCAGAAAATAGCCGTTGAAATCTAGGGATAAGCTACTTGTCGGTACAGATGAAATCAATTAATCACAGAAGCAGAATGATTATTTTCCAGATTTTAATGTTCAGAATGCAAAAACCGAGAAATTGCAAAATGAAATTTCTATTGTTGAAAAAGCCAAAAAAATAAGCTGTGTAAAACTTTCAGTGCACAGCCCAAATATAGATAATCGCTTTATTACATAATAATAGTAAATAATAAACATATAATAATAACAAGAAATATAATACTTCAATAAATACAATTTTAAACACAATTACACCAATTACATGTTACCACAATTTCATGCTTAAATAAGGAGTTGTGTCGATGTTGAAAACTGTAAACTAAGACTGCGGATGATTTATGATATGATATTGAATGGAATGACAGGTCTGCTCACATTTTTCAATTTAAAATGCCACCCAATTCTACTATTTACAATGCAGGACATGTTTTTCGACAGAGTTTCATGAGAATTTTTCCCATATAAACTCACAAGTATTATAATTCTCTCATCTGCCATCGTTTTTCGAAGCCCCGAATTCCCGACTAATACTGAAAGAAATCACAGAAAAATGACACATCATACAATACAGTTATAGAGGAAAACTTGTTCAAATACAGAGAAAGTTCAAACTTATTTTCATTGAAAAACATGCATACTATATTTGGCATTCAATTTATTACTAATGAAGCCATACTTCTATGAGATGTACACAGATAAACTTTTTTTAATGAATCGATCAAAGCTTCGGTCAATACGTGAGATATCCACTAAGACAGCACTTACACTTATTAACCTCTCAAACAAAAGGGCATTTTTCTAAAAGACGCAGTTGAAAAATAAGATGGTCAATTTGTAAAGTGCGGAATTTTCATTAGCTTCCTGATATATTCTCATAAAAGATACCCTAATTCTTTGCAGCGTCTGTGCAAAGAGCCTGAACAACAGTTAGAATTTCCATCCCATTTCCTTTTTTCAACTGTAGTCTGCTCGCTTGTGTTCCTAGAATGTCATATGCAATTGTAAAATGCCTTTATTCATTGGATGTAATCAAAATATTACACTGAATGCTTTTTAATCATATTTTGTGATAATAAACTTTTGAAAGAGACGAACTGCAACGAGACGTGTTTTGTTACATCTCTCTCCTCAAGAGCAGAAAATATGTGACATTTATTTTCTACATTAGCGAATCCAATCAACCAAATATTTCTCAGTTCTTTTCTCTTAAATCTCTTGGTGTATGCATGAGATGATCGTTATTGAAATCAGTAAAATTCCAACCAAAGAGCGTACGTGAAATGACGAGACAGATTACAAGAGTAAGTCAGAAGCGCATCAAAATGAAAAAGTGATAATTCTCGGAAGCAGTGCATTTATGAGCATTTGCTAGACAATAGGAGCATCTCCTTCATCTGTTGCAACAATGCGGAATCAATCACTCGGAAATACTTAATTCATGCAAATCCCTATTACAGGTGAAAGCATCTTTTACACACATTAACTTCAATGCCACATTTCCGTAGGTGGTTGGTGTTGAATCCATTTGAGGATGACGATCGGCGCTTGTCGCACGCCTACAGCTGGTTGACATCGACACTAAAAACAAAGGTTAGGTGGAATCAAATATACCGCGGTATTGCAACCGCCAAGTTGCTGAAAGTAATACATCTAATTACCAAATGCTTTCCTACTTTTATGAAAGCAGTGAGAAAAGATCACCATGAAAAAGAACAAAAATATATTGCTACTATAACTTGTGTTTCCACAGACATAACCATTCAGACCTTTGTTCAGAACTACTATGGTTAAGAATTAAAAATGAATTTAAAAACCATATGAAGTAATGCAAAGTTGTGAATGTACTGGAAGTAAGCTATCTTATTTATAAGTTGAATTCGGTCTTTCAGGTGAAAGCAAACTACGCACACTCAGTATAAAACGTAATTAAAGAATATACCGTACTCTTCTTGATAAAAGAAATTGACAGAGCGAGAACTGCTGATGTTTTCGTCCTAATTTCGCGCACGGTTTCTTATTTTTTTCAATTTATAGATTGTCCCCCGAAATCAGTTAAACGACAATTATTCACTTTGTGAGCACAAAAGTCTGTTTGTCTGTTGAACTACAAATAAATTGTAGTTCTTTCTACTAACTACACGGTGAGATTGTGGGAACGCAATGTTTGCATCTGAATATACCAATCCACCGGTCTTTCCCAATCCTTATAAATATCTAACCGAGGTCTATTCACAACCATGCGTGCAATTGCTTGAAATCGCACAGTTTGGAATGTACATGCAACAGTAGGCATGCAAGATATGCATGTTTGAAGAACTGAATCATCAGAACAAATGCATAAGCTGAAAATTCATACTTGAAAATACATCCTTTATCCGAACCAGTTTATGCGATTTATAAACATCAATATGAATGAAATTCCTCTGACAGAAGAGTTTACAAATCATCTCCTCGATCATGAAAGCGAAACAGATTTAAGATTTATTTTCTCAAAATCGCATTACTGAGGCCCGCCTATTCAAAAACTTATCTTGACATTTTCAAAAACCGGAGATGTTTCTTCATGCCTCTTTAAAACATTGACAAATATGTCTTCAAACGGTCCATTTTCTATCAAATCTCATTATGAGGTACATATGCCTGGTCATGAAAGTTTCCACAAAACAAAGGTAACTAGATAAAAAGAATAATTTGAAATTTGGCATTAAAATCTCATTCAAACCTTTTGAAATGATGAAAATAATATTTGTATCATAGCAAGCAAAAATCGCTCCTTTCTGACTGGCCGTACTCAATCAGTCGTTTCAGGTGGACACAGGTCTCATCCCGTTCAGGTGATCTCCGGAGTTTCTCAGCGCTCAGTACTCGGTCCCCTCCTTTTCTCCCTGTACATAATCCGACCTCTCCCGCTCCATCGAGCAAAGTGATCTCAATGTTCATCTATTTGCTGATGACCTTCAAGTCTACGGGTCCTCTCGTCCACATCAAACTGACGAGTTAAGTAGACACATGTCCACCTGTATCGAAGAAGTGAATATCTGGCTGAAAAGCAATCACCCACAGCTGAACGCTTCCAAGTCAAATGTAATATGGTTCTCGTCGAGAAAAAAGAAAGTTCTCCCATCAGCCCCTGTATCTCTCTGCGGCCATCCATCAACTCCTGTCGCCTCTCTGCGACTCCTCGGAGTTATCTTTGATAACCACTTAACCTTCAATACTCACGTGTCTCGAACTATATCGACCTGCTTCGGAGTTTTGTGTCAAATAAAGTCAATTCGGAGATCTATCTCTCGTCCCTAGTTTTTAGTCGACTTGATTATTGCATCACTTCCTTAGCTGGCTTACCTCAGTCTACGCTGAGACGTTTACAGAATGTAATCAATGCCACTGCTCGTCTGGTAGATTCCCTGTGACGCTACCACCACATCTCACCCTCACTAAAAGTATTTCGTTGGTTCCCCTTTTGAGGGTGGCATTCAGTAAAGACTTGCGACTATAGTGTACTTGTGCCTTCATAACTGTGTTCCCTCCTACCTCACTGATCGCCTCGACTTCTCATTCAATTCTTTCACGTGCTCGCCTCCGTTCTTTCTCCTCGCTGAAGCTCATTACACCTAAATCCCGTTGCCGTACTCTTGGTGGTCGCTCATTCCAGTGTAATGCTGCTCGCGAGTGGAACAAGCTTCCATCCACCATCACGAAAGCTTCCACTCTATCCGCTTTCAAGTCTATGTTATATTCATTTTTGCATGACGCTTACTTTATCGATAGCTGAGTTGTCTGTATGCAATTGTTTTTGAAGCATTATGTTATGGTCTTGAAGTCGATAATCGACGAAACGCCACTCTCATGTACGAGAAATTCACTGAAATAAATAAAATCAGCAAGCATACGACTTGATTGCTGGCTAGCTTGTTGTACAAATTTGTACTGCTCCGGTCATCTACAGGTTTAGTGCTCGTTCTCCGCTTTCATCGTGTCGATTTCTGGGATTTTTGGTGTCAGAGTACTCTCCACGTCGTCATCCGCTTCGTCGTCTTTCCTTTGTGAGGTTCCGCCTTTCTGGAAGATATTCGTCGCCTTAAGTATTTTGTGATCCTTCGTTGCTATTCAAGGACATAACTTCAATTTCACACCCATCCGTCGCACAATTGGCTCCTTTCGTCACGTGAACTTCATCCGTCACGCCTGTGCCAACGCTTTGACCACCGGTTCCAGGAGCTAGCAGTCTTGACGTCATATCTGGTAAGTCTTCGAACCGGCTGTGTGTGATTGTTCCAGCTGCGTCAAGAAAATCGCACATCTGCCACCTCTCTCGCCGGTTGGAAACAATAAACACTACTCACCGATCCACAGTGAATGCTGAAGATATTGTTTCGATGACCTCTGCTGACATCGAAGTCAGGAAGATTAGTTTCATGAAGCAAAAGCTGATCGAAGCTATAATTCTATTGAAAGACGAAAACAATATATGCACCGTGAATAAACCAATCAGTTAAAGCAAGTATGGCGTGTTGAGGCAGACGCATGTTTCAATGGAGTACTGCTCGACCATTTCATGATCGTGTATCAGAACACTGTCAACCAAGTCGTCGCACAAATGTATTTTTGCATGCATCTCTATGTCATGATAGCTCTACTAAAGATGCTTTTACTTTTTCTATTATGAGTAGACATGATAGCGTAATTAGATGTCGAATATCAGAAGCTATGGCAATTCGTCAATTGTGCCCTTCTCTAAATGGTCGTGAAGAATTTAATGACTATACTTTATTTCTTATTTAAGCCTCTTTTGTTTTTTAATGTTTGTACATAACATAGCTATCTCTTTCCAACTTGTATATTTCTCCGAACCTGTGCACTGGTGAACTTTTGACTTCAGCGTGTGAATAATTATCACATTCTGCTCTAGCCCAGTGCGATATTTAATTTAGCTACATCAATGTTTGGCATATGACTTGTAACTATTGCCTGACGACGCAGCAGGACCTGCGACACGTCGTGTGAAAACTCAATAGACGATTTACGGCAGATAGGTCTTTTTTCTTAATTACTGATTGAAACCAATCAGTGTGTCGGACACGAGCAATCTGATGGAAATCATTGCAGACAGATTTCAATCGGCACTAAAGCCTGTTGTAGATAAATTGAATGAGCATATCTATCAGAACTTAAAATCTGAGCATGATACTCTTCGTGACGAGCTTGAGCATCATACTGAGGCTATATGCTGTGAGGTGGAAGATCGTTCTTCTCATCGCCAAAATCTAATTTTTCATGGTGTTCAGGAACCATTGACAGGGAGTCCGTCTGAAAGGACAATGAGTGATTCTACTCAAGTAACTACGATTGCCCAGCACTTGGGGGTGTCGAATTTCAAACCTGAATCTACAAAAAGAATTGAAAAACCCAACAAAAATGGCATCAGAATTCTTCTCGTCAAATGCTTTTCGGTCGAAACGAAGTGGGATCTGCTTAAGAGATCCAAGAACCTTAACCCTCAATGACCTGAGCTTTTTCACGCCCTTTGAGACCTGAGGGGTGTCCAGTGGACCCCTCTACAAATTCTTAGTTTACCTGCTTAAATTGATGTCAAATCATTAGGAAAGTTGATTTTAAGTAAAGGAATGATGTTTGCGAGCAGCAAGTCGATATAACTAATCTTTTGAGTGTCTTTCAATCTTCGCAGTAAACACATGCGAAAAGGTGGTATTTTTGTATTTCAACGACATTTAGCACAGCATCAGTTGTACTAAGAGTCGGTTTTACGATGTTTGCTGTCGTCATGTAACCTCAGATAGTTGATCTGAATGAAACTGACTTATTCCATGTAGAATAACCCCTACATTTGGCCATATTTTCAAATTCATCCATATCAATCGGAAATAGGCCTCAACGGAGCCATAATTGCTGCATTGTAAGATCCTCAAAACATCTGTGGAGATCTCAAACTCATGAATTACTGCTGTCAAAACTTTCCCAACAGTCTGTTTTTAGTGTTGAACAATGAATAAAATAATAGCTTTCGTTTTGAACATTGATATATGCTGATTTGTTCATGTAGGCCAACCAGTCATGCACGATCATGTGCGAAAACAAAATATTCACATTTTGCGACATGTTGACATATGACACATGCACCAGTATGATGTAACCACTGAATAAGTGATTTTTACTCATTATGCACCATTGTGGACATGCACAAAATCATTTTTCATTTGATAGTAGAGATTTTGTTATGGGAATTTCTACAACCTCTTAGGCCTGAGGGAGGTTCAGTGGACCCCCTTGGCCTATCTGTCATACTTTTACTGATTCAATTGAAATGAAATAACACATGCAGATTCACTGTCAAAATTGATGATTTTACATGGGCATGGGCGGTTGATATATCCTCATCACAAAAAGTAAAATAAAAAAATGTGGCTGCGGGATAAACTGGACCCCTCAGATTTCTGAGGGTTAAAGGCATCGAGACTCTGAAGAGCGTCTTCATTTCCGAAGATCTCACAAAGATGCAACAGGCTCATGAAAAAGCTCTGCGTGTTGAGCTGAAAAGAAAGCGCGATGAGGGAGGAGATTTCATGATTCAGAAAGGTCAAATTGTCCCACGAAGTCAAATCAATAATTTTGCTCGCGAAAATTTTCCTTAAAGGGTTTTACAGAATTTTACCCCTCTTTACTTTTACCTGATATCCGCTCACTGCGCCCTAAACTTGATGAGCTGCACCTTTTCACCTGCATTGTCAAGCCGTCAGTCATTGCTATCACGGAGACCTGGCTCTGTAGTAACATTTCTGATCAAGAAATATATTTATCTGACTACTGTGCTCCTTTCCGATGCGACAGAAGTAACGGGAAGAAAGGTGGCTGGGTTTGTTTGTATGCACTCAACACTTTTAATGCAGAACGCTGTACTCTTTTGCCCGAGTGTCCTTCTTGTATTGAATGTATAGCTATTGTTCTTAAAGACTCGAACGTTTGCATAATAAATATGTACATTCCCCCCAGTCTTAGTAGTGAAAACACTTTTGAAGTACGCGAATTTATTTGCAACTCTGCTCAAATGTACCTAGAGACTTATCCTAAATCAAAAGTCATGATCATAGGAGATTTTAACAATGTCCCATGTAGTGATCTTGAAACTGTACTTGGTTTGACTCAGCTGGTTGACTTTGGGTTGACTCTCCTATCCGTGGAACAGCAATACTTGACAAGATTTTGTTGACCCTCTTCTGAGCACGAAATTCAACTCCCCGATCATTTGCCCGGCTTTTGGTTTATCTGACCATCTTTCTTTCATGATGAATCCTATCTCCACCATAAATACACAGATTCAACATGTAAAAAAGGTGCTTCATTTTCGTCGCAGCAATATCAACAGATGTGTTGTGCTTCATTGTCGTTCATAGTCTTCGGTGTGCTTCATGGCATCAACTGTATGATCCGCACTCGATGAAAAATGCTTCCTCTTTCATACTTTTATTGATGTTGCCTTCTCAGAAGTTCCTCAAACTGTCGTAACTATGTCATCTAGAGATAAAGCATGAATGACCCCAATTTTGAAGCAACTCATAAACCAACGGTATTCTGCATTTCGAAGTGGAAACATGCTTTTATACGTAGTTGATAGCCTTATACGGGAGCGTGTTCATGATGAGGATGAGAAAGCAAAAATACGGCACTCCCTTTAGTAATGGCTTTAATAAGAATTAGTTGCTAAAAATATTTTCACGGCAAACGTTTCGCGACGCAGTCGCTGCCTCAGTGCACTAACAAGAAGGTAAAAGCAGTCAGAGTGCTTTTAAAACAGAGTGATAATAAAACCACTAGCCAATACTTTTCTAAAAAATCTGCTAAAAAAATGTAGTCTTCTCGACAACCCTTATCCCTGCGATGTGCGCTTTGTGGTTTACGAATTTGTTTGTAAACATTGTAGCAAGAGCTACATTGGGCAAACTAATAGGCCTTTCAAAATTCGTTTCGCTTGCAGAACAATACTAGTGCCCTCTCCGAACATTCGATAAATGACCACGACAGTTACCTTGACATTTTCGATTTCACAATCAATATCATTGCCAAACATAGTTCGCCTCTTGAAAATCGTCTGGCTGAAGCTCGCTACATCAGAAATAGGAGACCACAGTTGAATCGCAAAGACGAGCTGGTTGGCTGAGAGATACTCTGTCTACGGTATTATCACCCTGATATATAAACCATGCACTCTGACTGCTTTTACCTTCTTTTTAGTGCACCGTATTTTTGCTTTCTCATCCTCATCATGCTTTTATACCATCATTATAAAGAAAAGATTGAAAAGGAGATATTTAAAGCCAAACGCCAATGGATATCTAAAAGTGCAAACAATACGGTACTAAGAACAGAAATATCTGGACACTAGCACGAAAAATGTGCTATATGAAGCTGAAATCATGTGCACTTCTAGAATCAGTACCTCTTAGATATGATAACCCAGTAATCGCTGCAGAGAAGTTTGCCTGCTCATAGAAATCTCACTTTTCCGATGAAAGTGAAGAACTCGTGATGCCTGTGACACATACCGAATGTGAACGTTCGTCATGGAAGCCATGCATTTCTCCGGACTCCGTGCTTGATCTCATGATGTCTTTGAAAGCTAAGTCTCCTGGAATCGATAATCTCTCAGCCAGAATCATCCGAGAGAGTGTTCACATCAGTGTGAAAGCATTGACTCACATGTTTTTTAGTTTCTGTTCGACCTGTGAATTCCCGGTCTCATGGAAATGCGCCAACGTTGTGCCTATACCAAAATCTAGCAGATTGGATTGTGACAATTTCAGACCCATCTCCCTCCTACACGTCGTTTCAAAGATGCTCGAAAACTGAGTTGCTAACTCGATGAGCAACAAATTGCAGAATCTTGCCGGCACCAATTCGCTTGCAGACCTAACTCTACCTAACTCTAATACCCTTCATGACTCGATCGCTCTCCCCGACTTTGTGATCTGTAAATTATAACGTACTGAAACATGTTGTGTTTTCGTTCTCTCGTTTTTTATTGAAAACGCGCCTTCGACTCTGTTGACCACTGTGCATTATTGAACATCCTACAGAAAGGAAAACTCCCTGGTGACTTCATCCGTTTGGTCAATTTGTTTTTACGTAACCGGTATTTTCGAATCAGCCTTCAGAATGTCGTCTTCAGTGCATTTCACAAAATAACTTCAGGGGTACCACATGGATCCGTGATTGCCCCTAGTTATTCTCAACACATATGGGATCCTTAAAGCCTACATCTGACGATTTCCAGATGCTCAAATACGCAGATGATATCGGTCTCAAGAAATACAGATTTTGACTTTGTCATCTCTATCGAGATTGATACCATGCTCTACTGGTCTCAATCACACGGTTTAGCGCTAAACAAAGAAAAGACCAAATGCATGATGGCTCGGAAAGCAAGTTTATCGGGATACTTACCTCTTCACTCCGTACCAATAGACTTCGTTAGTGCACTCAAGTTTTTGGGTGTCATCTTCAATGAGTCACTCAATTGGGATTCCCATAGAACTTTCATCTGCAGAAGTGCAAGCAGAAGAATTAATGTCCTCAGGCGTCTGAAGGAAGCTAGGATCTCCAAGTCCGAACTTATTGTGATCTACAACAAGTATATTAGATCTGTGCTTGATTATAATTCGCCGATATTCGTCGGCTTGAACAAAAAGAATCGCGACATGCTACTCAAATTGAGAAGACAATGCCATCGTATAGTCTGTGGAAGCGAGTGCCAGCGTGAGTGCATCGAAGACCTTGACGACCGACAAAGGGAGCGGGCTTTGAAGGTGTTTCAGGAGATCGCACACCCTCATAACAGTCTGCATCATCACATGCCAAGACGTCTGGTGTACTCGAAACATTTCGAGCAGCCTTTATCTCGCACACGAAGGAGGGCGGAATCATTTATCCCATTCTGTACATCTCTATTTAACTCTCTTATGCATCTATAGCTATCGCATTTTACTCTCTTGCATATGTACATGTATGTTATCACCTGTAATATGCATTGCTTATCAATTATGCTTACTTTTATACGCGACTTTCATGCAATGCATGATTCTCATTATCAGAAATAAAACACTTATTATCATTATTATTATTAATTCAAGAATGTGCGTAGAAATCACGTTTAAATGCAAAATGCGCATCCCCGAATTGAATCAAAGAAACCACAGCACATCAGGTCATATTTTCTAAATCAAAATATTTCATCATCTATAGGCCAAAACTAAACAGAGCAACAATAATGAGTCATCGGAAAGTATTGTTTAATAATGAACATTGAAACTAATAGTAAAGCAGACTAAAAAGTGACGAAGAAATGGCAGAACGCGTCTTCGTGTACCCAGAGCACACTCGTGCGCTGAATGCACGTCAGTTGTAGAATATGAATTATCGTATAAATTAAGAAGGAAATTTTCTCAATGAATTCCAATGAAAATGGGCAACACAAATGTAAATCATGTAACACCAGCGTCCATAATATGCGACTAGACTGGAAGGCAAGAGAGATTGAAATAATTTCTCCGTTCTTGTGAACGTCATCGGTGTTAAAAGCAATGAAATTTATCCTACTGAAATGTATCGACAAGTCATTTAGTTCGTTCTGCATCAGTTCTTTAACGATGTCGCACCTCAATCCCCTAACTACGATAGATTAATATTTTCATTTGTTTGCTGAGATTATGAGACAAAATCTGTCTGGCCAAAACTTTCACACATCTGCAAGTGAGAATCGAATTTTCTATTTCAGCCTGCGCTAATCTGCAATCAATTACTGTTCTAGCTGTGCAGATGAAAATGTTAGAGCTGACATTTAAATGAGAGACGCGATAATGATTTAATAATAATGTAAATCAAATTGCAGGTTAGACATTGAAGGAAAACGATATTCATTCCTAGACTGTAAACTGATTTGCTGCAACAGGAAGCGTCTATTGCTTGCTTTCCCTTAATTGTCACTTGAATATCAAAGTTAAATTAAAAATGTCCGCTAAATAGCACCCGGTAGATTAAAAGGATTGGGAAATTGAATTCTAACTTAACATCGATTGTCATCGTGAAACGAAATTAATAAAAAATCATTCTGCAATTTATGAAGTTAAAACCAAAACGTGATTTGCACGCTAAAAGTCAAAGAGATTCTGTTTTAATCGTGGAATTCAGAATTTCGTTTCCTGTGTCAGATCCGTGCTCAAATTCATCAAATGGACTAATAGTGAGAGTCTGCGATTGAAAATATAATTTGATGATAACAGTCCCCTAATTCTTTGTACGATTCGAACAATTCTAGATTTCCACCACATTGTAGAGAAGTTACTCTTGTCGAATACTCCAAAAAGCAAATCTTCCTTACAATCAAGCATGTCAAAGGACCTGTGTATCCAGTTTGATTACTTCAATGCAGTTTTTGTCCGGCCACCAACACGAGTTTCTGCGGAGAACGAAGCCGAAATTGAGACTTTCGAAGAATGATGCACACCCTTCTGCCGAGTTTTACTTGGTTCCTCTGCTTGTCAGAGAGAGTCAAAGAAGACGCAAGTAAATTGTAAAACCTAGAAACAGTTTTTGAAATGATTGTAGAAGAGATAATTGAAGAGTGAAGGTATACCAGCGGGATTTACTATCTTCATAGAAAGGAAATTCATATAGTCACTGATTTACAAAGAATTCAGTTGACATCATTCAAATTCGAAGAAGCGGTTTACAATAACAGTTTAAAATATAGAAAAGCAGGTAATAACTGCTCGTGATTGAAAAATTATTTGCTTCCTTAAGATATAGCAAATGGCATAAGCTTTTATACATCAACTTGTGATATTGGCTCTCTTTCTGTGCTCTAGCAGTGAATTAGCGACCAACAAAACTTCTTGTTAATCTCTCCTGCCTATACACCATGCAAAACTATTCGAAAAATGGAACATAGTCGAATAAGCGTCGAATATAACGTGGTAGAATTCATTCAGACAACTTTATTGCAAGACCAAAGTCGTTTTCAATGACATAATAGACTTTATGAAATGATAAAAGCATTGCTGACATGTGCGGTGCACTGTAATTTCTAATACAGTAAAATTCCATGCCACTCTGCAAGGGTTACAGAAATGCATAAAATTGGATTTAATTTCTTTTTCTCTACCTGCTGCTCTGCTTCTTTTTATTTGTAATTAAACAGTGTGATGGTGATTTATAGGCAGAGGTGTGAATGACTAAGGCTGAGAAGCAGTGTGCGCAAGTTACATACAATTCACGATCTCAGGAAAATATCTATTTTCTAACCCTCTAATGTTTCTTTGTGAGTTAGGTCTACATCGGCTGGCTCTTTTGAGTCTACTATTTCGTGAGAACTGTAGCGCCAAGCATCTGGCTCAAGAATTCATCAAAAATTGTCAATTTCAAAGGAAAGATTTCAAACTGATAGAATGCATAGGCCTGCACTGCTTCATCTACGAGTATTCTACAATAATTTACAAATACACAGTTAATGTATTCATGTTATAGGGTCGCTGTAATAACTGCCACAAATACAAATTTGACTGATCTTGCACTTGTCGACGATGTATTTTATTATCTTCAAATTAAGAATGCTATTTGCTGTACAATATAATGTACAAGAGTGTGGTCCCTGGCATGTACATTACGAGTGAAAGTTCAGATAGGCTAATCTAGAAGTCCATGATTGAACTTTATTTCAATATTAAAATCATTCGATTTTACAGTACAATAGTCTATAAAGTACGACAGAATCATGCAACTTTCATAGATACACAATTTGCGAATATCATGCATCAAAGAATCAGAGTCTGTAAATGCATTAGTTAGGCGCAAACCATCAACATTGAGACATAATCGAATTACCAGTGTTGACGGGATGTGCATATAACTCACGATACAGTTTTTCCAAATCTTTTTATCAAATCAGAAAAAGTAAAAAGTAAACATAAGCAAATATCCGCTTATGTTACTGATAAAACAGATCGTTTATCATAGCATGGTGCAGGAGTAATAATTGACGTGATTTATTCATCATGTGACAAAATTCAGTCCACTGTCGCTGTTTTTCTGTAAAAAATATCATTCAAGTTTCAGATAAAATTGCAAATAGAAAGTCCAGCTGTTGCGTTCACTATCGGTCACCCGGCTGATTTTTATCGAAATGTCTTTGACGGTGCGCGATCAGAAAGAAATTCCTTCACTGCGTTCGTGCATAGAGACATGAACTTCACCAACGGAGCATTGGTGAGCGAAGCATTCGTCAGATTGTAATCAGTCCAACCTTGTCTCTACAAAAGTATTTTATCCGTCTGCTGGTTTGCACATTTAACTCTTAAAGTTCAAAAACGTTTATTTACAATGGACAAATTCACGAGGGGAAGAAATACGATAAAAAATAAAGATGCATAAGAGCAAGTTGAGTATGTTGAAAGATTTTCCAGAAATCACCACCGGTGAGAAGTGCTAGAAAAATGCAAGTCTGCTGAAAATGGAAAGTTCTAAGAAAAGCAGTTGCTCGTGTGAATAGAAAATAACCTCAATGATGAAGCCTTTTAGGTCATGTGGTACAAGCATGATGCTCATTTATGTGAGACACTCCTCATATGAATTAATGAATTAAGGTAGACATGGCATAAAAATAGAATCATTAAATATTGAGCTGTACTGTACCTTCAGTTGAAAAATGGGAAAAAGACCTGAGTAGCTGCCATTTCAGAATTTATCTATTATTACAAACACACTAGCCTAGCGACATGTCAGTTGTGTGTTTAAAGTGACATTTAATGATTGCCCGTCGAAATTTCGCTAACTTGATAATTGCGAATCCCAGACATAGCATATTGCGAGAAAAATTAGGAACAGCGTATACGATTGCCGAAAATTATATTTCCGTTTGTCAACTTCTGAGTTAAAGATATGTTCATTCACAGGCGAACCGTCGCTCACTGATGATAAACAGTGCATCCGATCTTTTTCATCATGCATTGATTAGGCAAGCTTTTGTTTCGTAGCATTTCATAAACCCAAAAGGTAATTTTGAAATCACCAGTTGTCATTATGGAAGTCATTCTATCATTCCCATCTCCAATCAGGATGATATTTATTATTTCAAGTTATGGTTGGGTAAAAAATGTTTCTATTCGGATACGATTTGCCTGAGCGGCTCCATGTTATCGCCAATGTGATCTCTTTGTCACACACAGAATATTCAACTATGTAATCAGATAAGCTTTGAATGTTGCGTAAAACATTCCATGTAATCATTATCTCGCTGATTTCATCACTCGAGTTCTTAGTAACCTTTCTTGACTAGTACTTACTAACCCTTTCTCAACTGGGAACCTTACATATTTTTATTCGCAGCCCCAAACAACTTCCAAAAAGCTTCAGGACTTTCATTCTGTGACTGCATCAGACTCAAGACTTTTACGGTTGACCTGCTGAACAATCCTATATCGGTTAATTTGCAGTATTCACTTGACCATAGTTGAATGATGTATTTCTATGAAAATTGAGAATTTCTTGAGAACTATTGTTCAACACAATTACGATCTACATAAATTGAACAAACTTATAGATTTTATCTGTATCATGTGGTTGATTGGATGACTGTATGAGACATTCACCAGGCTTATGGTCGCCTCGACTGGGAACTATGCAAAAAACGCAACAGGAATCATATAATCTTTTCATGAAATTTGTGTTTGTGATTATGCAAGCAGACTGTCTATTAGCAGCTACAAGATTCAATTCCTCTTTATGTAGGTCTCATTTTCCATTAGGAATTGCATGCTGGATCTAGGATTCTCTTCTCGGTAAATGAAGCAAGTCTTGCGTCAGGCACGCGGGAACAGTAGAGGCTACACTGTTAGGCAAAATGGTCAGTATTATGGGTATGGAAGGGTCCGTATAATGGGAATGCAATAAATAAAGTATAATAACAATGCACTTCCGTACACAATGTGGATAAGGTCTGCATTTAAATGGCACAAATAAAGGTCCGGAATAACAAATACAGTCCATAATCTGTATGGGTACGTATTTCAGGTGCAAAATAGAAAACGTTATAAGCAGTGTTATGAGCATATTTCACATGTGTCAAAATACCTCCTTTGAAAATTGAAATGACAGACACAGTCATCTAGGGCTCACTCTTCTATTAAGGATGGAATACACAATCATAAAATGATTGCAAGAATTGGAAAAATCTGTAGCGAAAATAAACAGTTATTAGTTTCATTAGTAATTTTAGTTGCAAAATTTTTTGCAAGACATTTTATCTAAATGGACACATCAACTGAGGAGTTGTAGGACACCTTGCCCTTCTGGAAAATTGGTGGAAGGTGAAGAGCTTAGTATAGTATGGGTAGGCATCTGAAGGTAAGTAGTAAATGGAAGGACCATTTAATCGGTTCATAATACTGAAAATCATTTTACCTTATGCGGTGACTACACGGTCCCTTATGGACCTTCAAAACGGACCCTTGCAAAATGCGAACCACATGGTCCCTATATAGGGACTCTCCGGACTTATGGATGCGGACCCTTTGGTCCTTCAATACGGACCATTTTTCTGAACAGTGTAGGGAGGGCTGAGCCTCCCTAAAACTTTCTCTCAGTCTCGCAGCGCAGCACATCCAAATTTTTCAACCAGACGCGTTGACCATGTGATACAATTCATTGATGAGTTACATCAAGTGTATTCGAAACAGGCATTTCCCAAATACATCAGAATTTATCACTGAATGAAGGACTTGGCATAATCAGTGAAGGATGAGAAAAGTCCTTTAGTTCTGATGTAGTCAATTGCAAAGCCTTTCAGTCATCATCGACGGTCAACTTCAAGCGAAAAATTTTATTTTACCCTTTTATACCTTTTTAGTGAGAGATGCTATCGCTGCCACTGCGGCTCGTCGCACAGCGTTTGCCGTCATGGGACTCATTTTTTTTGCGTCGTACTGACTACAGATTTCCTTATGTACCCAGTGAACTTAATCCGGCAGATATGCCCTCGCGTTCCTCTACTTGGACTCTGCCTCCTATCTCTCCTATGTTTTGTTTATGGCATAATCCGGCTGGTTGTCCACGCAATCCTCTCCATTGGACTTCTATATCAAATGACAGAAAATTGGCGAACATCTTACTTCCGTATCGTGTCCATCGTGTGCGTAAATAGTGTCTGTTATCAATCGTGTCGTCGTTGCAGCAGGGGTCTTTATGCTGGTGTTGTAAACTGCTCGCGTGTGACAGTTCAGAATTTGTAAAGTTTTCCTGTGCCTCCGAACTCTATAACAGAAAAACTTTAAGTCTTCTGTATGTTTGTGGAATAAAGCAGTGGGAAGAGGCAAGTGGACAGGAAACTTACTATGGTAAGAGTATGAGATTTTCGGGTTGATCGGCAGCAGATCGACATCATGGATCGCGATAAAATCGTACTCATGATAAGCTTCTTTAAATTCCACGCGTAGAGTAGGGATATATAGGTAGAGTGTCGACTCAAAGAAGTATCTGTATACAGTGAAAATTTTTACATGAAAAGATTCAGTTTTTTGCGGAGATTGCGTTCCCATGGTCCAAAACATTATTTGAGCGGTTTTAAAAAAGTCAAAACTTTGTCAATTTATATACTACTGAGGTGACGCACCTATATAAGTAGCATGAAACAAGTTGGATATCAAAAGGTATGAATATTTGCTAATAAGCATCCTAACTAAACAGAAATTAAGCTGACTATCAAGGGAATTTCATGAATTGTATTATAATAGAAGTCTTCATGAAAAAGTCGTGATATTATTCGTGGTTTCTTTTTGGCTGAAATTTCAAGTTTTTAAATTAATTTTCACTGGCATGATTTTATGATTCGATGTTTCATTTCTTGAATCTGAATAGTGATGTCGACCCATTAACATCTTTCAAAGTTGATTGAAATCATTGTCTTTGATTATGCGATTCTGATCTGCCAGTAGCAGGTTGCTTGTGATATGATCACGCTTAAGAAAATACTCTTGAGGTTGAGCATGAAAGTAATAGGAACCCATCGAATTGCTAATTTAACAAACATTACCTCACCAAAGCTGTCATGACACGGAGGATCTGTAAAATGCCATCATTCCTTCTGCATTTCAATCATAATCATTCAATTTCGTGGCGGCCATTTTTTAAGAATTGCAAAACTTTGCGTATCTCACATTTGGCAACAATTGCCAACTATGTCCCCCTCGTGTTCATTTAGTAAAATCGAAAGTGCATGCTCGTTGGGGATCAAATAAATGCGGAGTTACCAGCCGATAAACCAGGAGAGTCAACCGTTTTTGTTTTACTCCATCAATTATTTGCTGCTTCTCATTTATCGATGAAAGATAGAAGAAAATAATTCCTCCAATGCACCAAATCACGAATGCCAATTACGAATATCAAAACCCGACGAGAACAGCGAGAACAGCAGCTATGAAGCTCTTCAGAGAAACTTTGAGCCCAGATCATATTTTACACGATTTGTCACCCGCTGTATTGAAGTCATCTTCACATTTATCTGTCTCATGGTGTCGTACCGAGCGCCGCGCTAAGTCATTTTCCCCGTATTGCACTATAATGTATAACGGTATCATATCGAAATGATTTGCAATTTTTGTACTTATTTATGATTTTCACTGTATATCGAATAAACGCTTATTCTTTTCTATTCTATTCTATGTAATCAGGAATGGAACATAATATCGACGACGTTCCATTCATGCAATCATTACAATAACAGCCCGTTAAAATACACCCGGCCTGAAGATGACCGTCGGTGACGGCTGAAAGGCCTCGTGCTTTGCAATTAAAGAGAATGCATCAGAACTCAAGGACTTTTCTCATCTTTCACTATAGAATTTGTTGTTTATTTCAATCTACTAAATGTACAATGTACATGTGTTTATTGACGTAATTTTTAACGTGTTTCGTACTCATTGCCGCGAGTTCAGAGATACAACGTCCCCCTCACCGAATTGAGGTTTCATAGATAGAAAATGTTCAAGCTTCTTAGCTAACTAGAGGTGCGATAAGCGGGAATATTTCAATAGAGTTGCAAGAACTCATTTAGTATGCAGAAAATCTTAATACATCTGATGAACCGCAAAAGCAGCCTTTCATCGCTTGCTCATGAACATCATCAGAATGTTCAAATTGACAAAATTCCATCAAATTAGAGAAATCAAATACACGTTAAAGTCAAAAGACAAAATTTGTTTATTTCCAAAAATATGGAAAACAAAAATACAAAGTTATGGGGATAGTACATTGCAATACAGCGTGCGGTCAGTGCTGTTGAAACAAATAAGGTAAGGAAAACAAAACAAGATGAGGAAGGAGAGGAGGATAGAGTATTTATTTAGATTTCGGATAGCGGTTGATACTTTCTTTTATGACCATGCGATATCCATTGATTTTTTTAGAACCCTTGCGTTGGATTTCAAATGCCTTGGAGTCAAAGTATTCATTAATTGATGAAACTCAACTGTATTGGTCCAATAGTATAGCAATAGTGCAACTTGTTGCCGTATATTTTGATACAATGGACATTCTGTCATGAAGTGATATTGAGTCTCCACTTTTGAATCATTGCAAAGTTCACGTAGACGTTCTTCATATCACAATATATTTCCATAACTGCCAGTTACAAAATCTAATTTATGATTTCTTGTCCTAAATTTTGCTAATTTATTTATATCATAGTAATTGATGTTAAAATTCAGGTCAGGTATGATTTCAAGGTTTCCTCAAACCGCCATAGTTACAGACTTTTGTTGTCTAGCATGCATCAGAGTGTGATATACTTTTGCAACCAAATGTAATTATACAGGCCTAATGTATATAATAATTAATGAATGTACTTATATTGAAGATTCAACATAGAAATGTTGTATACCTTGCTGTGTGGTATTAAAAATGGTCACTTTATCACAAACTTCTTAATCTCACAAAAAAGTCCATTTGTCAAATGAAGGCAGTCCCTAGGCTAATTTGTTTGTGGCCTGTCAGTGTGTATAAGCTTTCTTTCATCGCTTAATGGATTGTTTCACGCACATGTGTCCATTTTCGTTTAATTAGCGCTTTATTGAATTACCTATTGTCCTTTTCATGCTATTTCTTCCAACACCGAAAAAGATGCAAAGCTATTCAGGACTAAATGCCTTTTTTATACATATGCACATGTACATATATGCAAAGTCCCTCCATATATTGCTTCGGAATGGAATCGATTGCCACACGCAGTGAGCCAAAAGGCTTTGAATCAATCATCTAATTGATGAAAATTATCCATCCAATGTCCCCGAATCATTTACGAGGAAATTGAAGGATGTTTACCTATACTTAAGGATGGTGATGAAATGAAAAACAATTGAGATACATGATGACGTTCAGTTGAGGAGTATTCATCAGATGAAAATGAAGCGACATGACAGGATCTATTGATATGAATTGCAGGCAAAAGTCCCGAACTTAATGGTCATAAATTTAGCTTCAAGCTAAGAGAGATAAAGAGACAATACATTGAATCACAAAGTGGAAATCGGAAAATCAAAATATACTAAAATAAGTCGCTGAATAATATTAGGTTGCAATAAATTAACGACAAAATAAAATAAAATACAATCAATCACAAAAGGATGAACTCATGTGGATGTTCTGCAAAAAAGTACAGATATCCTGCCACTTGATAGCCGATGCGGAATAGCGTTAGTGATGAATTCATGTGAACCATTGCATCACTTATATTCTTTTTTTATCAGTATCTGGTTACAAAGTAGATTGAGTTGCATTTACAAAACAAAAAGAATCTATTCATTTGTATTTGTCCAATGCACAAATTTGAATGAAACAGGATTTACCTCACACTCGAATCGAAAAGAAGGACAAAACTGATGGAGTCATGCCAAGTTACGATGTTGGAGTGATCATAATTCCAGCTTTCGTTGTATTCTAAAGAGTAAATGAGACTGTCCTCTATCTCTAAATCTTAAATGTATTAAGTTCAGTAAGATGTGTTGCCAGAGACCTCTAGTTCAGCATTTAGCAGCTTGGGGTCCCTGAAGTCGTTTAACTATCCAACTGATGGCTAATTGGCAACCGCATCAATTTGTCAATGAGTTGATAATCCATCTAACTGCTCCTTTATATCTTTTACATGTGATACCTTTATGGTTAATATTCAGCATGACATCTTCAGCTTTTTTCATTATGCCACTGATGCAAATTAAGTTATATTTCCACATTTCTATTGCGGTGCACGCTATTACTTAGTTGTCCTCTGTTCTCCCCTTTATTATACCATTTTATTTTTCATTTCCTTTCGAGTGTAGAGTCTTGTCCTTCATTGAAATATCCGCTTCATCAAAGACGCACATATCTTCCGCTGTGCCATGAGTAGTATTCCTCTGTTACCCGCATGAAAATGTGTTTTGCAACACCCAAACGCTTAGCCACCCGCCTAAAAATCGTTCCCGTGTGCCTGACTGACGTTTTCATAGAAAGAAACTAGATAGCGCAGCCAGTTTCCTCTAGGGTTCTGTTGTGCCTTCACCTCTGAAGTATAATGACGAGGTGAATGCATCGGATATGCCTCAGCGCAACGGGTGGAGTGCACAGAGCGATAACGAACGTTGAAATGACATATTTGACTGTCCATGACGCTATGAAAATCGATTTCCAGGACAATCAGAATGCCGGAGCGATCGAAAGCCAAGAATGTTTTCCTGGTCTGCGCTACTACAAAATCACAACAAGGAAAGTGGATGTCAGGCATCGTGTTTGTCGACATCATTGGAGAAACGCAATTATATGAACGAACTGTATGTGTCGCTAACTGATGGAGGAATGACTGTAGTGCTAACAAGATGGAGAGTGCGTGGTCCATTGACTTCATGAGTTTTGTTGCTGCCACATTTCCTGAGCAGTGCATTATGACCATCAGATTGAATAGGCCTAATACAATAGCGTTGTGTATGTAAGTTTTAATCCTTCTTGCACCTCACGCGAAAACAGAAGGAAATAGTTCTTTCATAAAATAGCCTTGAGATAATTCCCAGCTCTGCGTGAGAATTTCATCAGACCGACAACTCACCGTATTGGTCTGTATGATGTAGAATTCGAAGCAACAATTTTTCCTTTAATTATATATTTCTTCTCGATTTGCAATTTAGCTATGTTGCAATTAAGCAAGGCTAAATTTTGACTGTGTACCTGAAAGTAATAATGTTAATAGTAATTTTGGAGCACTTCATTGACTTATTTTTTTAATTTATTTCTCATGAACAATATAAAGTGGTGCTGCATTACATTTCGATTTTCTCCACTGAACATGACAATAACTCACAATGCGGGATACTTAGACGAAAAACAGATGTACATACTCGTATACGCCTTTACAGTAAACTGTTACTCGGGCAAGTCATCATGCACACGTTGTATACAGATGCGAATACAATGCAATTTTATAATTTTATTTTACCGCCGTCGCGACAGTGTTGTCTAATTGTCCTCTAGAAACACGGTAGAGGGCATGACAGGTTGAAAACTAATCTCTTGAAATAATTCGCTCTAATAACATCAATATTATAATTTAAGAAAATGTACTATGAAACTCTAATTCGTTCCCTTATTAAACAAACTATTTTGAGTTGGAAGTGCGTAAATAAAGCATTTCATACTCAAGCAATGCGATAACTTCAGTTTTGATAATAGTGGCGACGATTCTTGATAAAACTTCAATACCGAAAAACAAATGTGAACCAACGCGATGAAAAAATTGTCCTCCTTGACTTCGTCGAGAATTATTTTGAATCTTTTCTAATAAATTGATTCTGTGAGTACTTAGAGCCAAGATTCGATTGATTTCGATACAGTCGGTCCCCCAATTCAGTCAGTAATAGCTCAACAGTTTGTGTGTCACATCGCAATTTGAGGCAGAAACCCAGCTTTGCCTGAAGCACTTAAAGTGTTAAGAGTCAGATTTTTGATAATGTCAAAACTTGACAAACTGGCTGAAGTTTTTGACCTCGAGCGTTGAACTCGTGACTTGTTCCTGTAGAGACACATCACAGCTTCACTTTGAAAATTGAAAATTTATTTTTGGTCAGTCTGTTAACTGTTTTCTTGGTGGTTTAAAGGTTTCTCGCTAGTGTTACACTCTTGTCTGCGAACGTTCCGAATTTTCAACCAATCGAACAATTGCCGCAAGCACTTTGTCTCATTTTCTTCATCGATGAGTTATACTCAAACAATAAACAGTCGATGACGCCGGTTCACTTATCATGAAACGTATGTCAATCGTTTCCGAAACGATAAAATCCTCTGGCGCCTGATTCTACTTTTGGAAGAAGTGATATGTAGAGCAAACATCGGTGAGATATGAGCGCCGAATAAATTGATGGAAAATATGTGTGAAATTTATAGTGGAAAAAATTCAGTAATTTTGTAAGCGTTGTGAAAGAATGAATCACTCGTCACAGAAATGCGGAGAAATGTTGAAGCGATTCGGTGTGTTGAGAGAAAAAAACTTCCTTTCATTCTTTGTAGCGACTCCCAACAGTTTCTACTTACGGCGCAAGTCAGTGTTTCGCTAACTTTATAGCGCACCTTTGATCCCGATCTTACATTTGGGGCATTAGGGCTTCCTCGCGATAAATTCCGTTCCAGGAATTCCCGAACATTTTCAAATACGGAATTTCTCGGAATATTGATCAAGAATCTCAAGAAGTCGCTTCATCATTCTATTGAAATTAGGGATCGAGATCTCGAACCCGATCGTTCCATAATTAAGTATTTAAACTTAAGGAAAACTTAAGGAAACTGAGCAAAATAAACCCTCTCTCTGAATGTTTTATTACCACACCTTTTGAGACAAAAAGTTTAAGCTTTATTTGCGATCTGTCATTTTTTTGTATTCGATTGCCGCATAATCATTGGTTTCTATTATCTGTCCAAGGTGCATATGCAACTTCATTGAAGGAGTATTTTTTCATACTTCAAGACCCGGGGATGCTGAAAAATAGACCGCTACCCTCTGATAGAGCGCCACCTAAGAGAGTGGATTGAAAAATAGGCCGCCATGGCGATCTTTAGCAGGCTTTACGGTGTTTGACTGTACACTAATTTCATCACTTTCTCCGTTACTTCTGATTGTGAGTCTACGATATGGCTATGCCGGTACAATGAAATATAGCAAAACCGAAATTCTATATAATTTGCTGATTGTCATGTAATATTTTTTATAACTTCCAATAAGCAGGGATAGTACCGCAAAATTGTGGTAAGCAGTACCTTGTGGCATGAAATTTACATATTTTCAGTCGTCTTTGAATTGCTTGTGAGCATGACGCTCAATTGCTGAAGTTGTACTATCAGAATGATTTTTATGTTAGATTAAAACCAAGTTTAAGGCAAAACAGACTTTTTAGAAATTTCCAAATAGTGGCATTCAATGTAGCATTTACTTATCAGAGTTAATTCGAATCAATTAGCAAAGCCTGTTCCACGCATCAATGAATATCTTCTTGGCGTTTAAATGAACTCGACAATCATTAATTGCTAGGGCTTATAGCAATAGGCGATCGCTAAATTAATTCCAATTGAAGTTGGAAGCAATCGATTAATTGCAATTATGTGGTTGCATCAATCAATCAATTGCAGCTGTTTCCTGGGAGCAATCAATTGATTGCAATTATTCATCACAACCGTTTGGATAGACTACTTCTTGATTTTGAATTTTCCACTATGTTACTTCAGTTTGACGAATTGGATCACATAGGCGCGCATACATGCTTCACAAGTCGCATGATAGCTTGCCATCAGTTTGGATAGTGACTTGAGTAGACCCATTACATGAAATACATATAACTAACTATATTCATACTTGAATGTGAATATTGAAAAATTTTATTTCAGACTAGAGCTCATGCGTGATAATGATCATTATTGAAAAAAGTGAATGAATGATCACACGTGCCCATAGCAGAGCATATAACATAAGTTTTGAAAGTGATCACAAAAGTCCTGCAATTTAGAGATAGTGCTAAATACGCTATGTACCAATTAGTTGCTAACTAGAATCAAGAAAGCGATTAGTTGTGAATATGGTATGTATCTAATGCATCCATCTATCTAATAATTGACTGAAGGTGGGATGCTGCCCACTGTGATTGTAGGTGATGACAGCATTGCAAGCAAATCAGACAATTAATATCAATTATTCGATCGAACCAGTCCATTACTTGCAATCAATTTTAGTAATTACTGCCAATTGTACATTTTTGTAATAATGTTCAGTTTGCCTAATATACAGTTTAGTCGAAGGCATGATTACCACATGTTGTATTTTACTAAATAGGACGTGGTATCTAGAATCAATTAAATTCAAAAGCTGTCAAATGAACAAAAGTAAGTTTTAACGCAACGTCTGATTTAAAACAATATTTTGATGCTGCTTTTAAAACTAGGAATCTGAACATTGGGTTTAAAAACGAGTTTAAACCCAATGTTGGGTTATATGTTCTGTCGAACATATTTTAAACTGCGCCTTCAAAGGACTATTGAATGCTTCGTGTTTTTAGACTGCAATTGAGATCCCAGAAGTGATGAATATAAAAAGGACATGTTGATGAGCATCTTTATGTTTCATTTAAGTCAGAAGCAAATCAAGATTCAGAATAATCCCAAGAAGCTGTCAGAAAGTTTAAGTAGCATGAGTGAAGCTAAATAACATAATTAAGAACACCTACTAACCACATGGCCGCCCGACTATCTGTCTCAATATCGTATGCGGCATTAAGTGGTTGGTTACAGAATGCATTCCGCCCTCCACGTGCCTGCGTGAGCAGTGGCTTCCTGATTCAGGTAAATATATTTCGAAAAACACCACTTGTAATCGTAAAACAGTGCCTTCCTGGCGAACTGACGCTCTCAGCAGATGTGGTGACTTTGTGGTTAGAGGGTATGCTTGCACGTCCTGTAGCTCCAACATCGCTGGTACGAACATAAGTACGACGGATAAGGTCCAACAGGCCGAAACATGTCTCGTGGTGGTTGCATTCGTTGACATCTATAATGTACTATAAAAACATATTTTACACATATTCCGCATAATTTCTATCAGACGATTGGCTGTTACAGAGACGTTCCAACCCTAAGGCCTCAGTGACACTGAAAGCAAAGCAAACACGAGCATCCCCCAGCAAACGTATTTCCGCAAGGCATTAATCCCTCTGCTTTGCTTTGCTCGCTGTCTGGCAGTCTACAACTGCTGTAATAATGACTTTATATTTGCTGCAAAACGCTTTGCTCGGAAACGCCTGGAAAAGCTCCCAGTGTGGTCGAAACCTAAAGGAAAATCCCATTTGGTTCGTAAATAATTTGAAATATGGAACGCTTTCGCTAATATAACAGCAGTGGTTTCCGTTTTACTGTTGGAAATATATGAGATTGCTACAGGACTTATTGTGAGAATCATAATTTCCCAGGAATTTTTTTATATACAGAAAGCGATTTGCTGTACTTTCACCGTTTGCGGGTTGTTGTTAATTTATTTAAAGAAGCTGCGATCTCCACGATTCCTTCAGATTCGAAGAATCCACATGACAGTCCACAGGTACTGTCGATCATGTGAAGTTCATCAAACCGACTCAGTTTAGTAGAAAATTGTTCAGAAATTTATAGAAAAGCTAAGTGGTTCAATGCGTGTTATGACGAACTGAGGCTACATTTCAAAGATGCGGTTGTAAACAGAAATACTAATAATGAAGGATGAAATGCTTAAGATACAAAAATTGATACACAAGGATATAAAAAATACAATAACATTACCTAGTTTCATTCCACCAAGTACTAGGGTACCATTCCACTTACATTGTTGTCCATAATTCAAACAATAAATGAACACCACTTGCATCTACAATGCTCTAACCAAAGTAAGTGATCCTCGTCGGCTGCTAAAGAATGTTTTTATATATTATATATTTTACTTATGTCACTTTAATAAGTTTTGAAAATATAGCTTAGATAATCTTTGTAGAAATATGCAGAGAATTAGAGGAAATTAAGACGCGAAAATTTAGTTGATTTAGAAGTTTCGATTTGTCATGATAATGCTGAAATATTAATTCAAAAGCGACTTTTCAATAATATCCTTAAATGGGTAACAAAAGACAAACACGAATTTCATAAATGACCAGACGCTTTGCTACACTTCCCACAATAACGAATTGATGTTTGGCTATATTTTGATATTTTCTCAGCGACAGACGTTTGCTCATAAATAACTCATTTGAAATTATCGCTTATCCGGCTGTTCATTTATTATGATATTTAGACTAAACTTTGTCTGCTGTGAATTGTAAACTCCTCAATAAATGGATATTCTCAAGTTTTCTGTGAGGAGATGTGACATTGACCGCTTTGTCACCCGTGGGTGTAGCCGTACCCTGTATTTTGGGGACATGGTGAAGTAATATCCAGCAAAAATTTATTGGACTACTTTTTGTAGACTGCAAGATAGCAAGAAAGTTCACAGAATTGAAGATGATGCCATCTTGATTACTTCATATCCATGCATGAATTCTTCTCAAAATTGAAGGTTCATTTTAAAAATAAATTTCCGAGATTGGGAGTGGGCACCATTAAAATTGCTTTGATCTCTTCCTTCCTTTGATTTTAAGTTTTTGCGGTAATGGGATCTACATTGCTGTGTAAGTTGTCCAAACAAATTCAGGCTGAAATGTTGTCAAATAGACACAATATGCATGAAACGGTTAATTAGGGTAAAAAGCGCGTTTTTCAGATGAATTCTATGGATACAAGATTTACTTGTGTTGCTGTGATCATATTGCCCATCCATGGTTTGCAAAAGAGGCGACTGTAAAGACATTCAATAAAAGTCCAAAAACTTGCTGCATGATACATTCATTGTAAACTAACAAATAGAATGTTAGCGACATGGAATGCACCATATTTTGCACATCAACGCAGTTTTTTTTGCTGGCTATCTATAGGTAAATGAGTTGCTCAGTTGAAAAGAAACGATGAAAATGCTGGAATAAAACCGGCAACAAAAAGCTAAAAAGCATCGTGCTCCTTGTCAATTAAACGCATACGTTGTAGTCAATTGATTTTGTTTTTCCAGTTTCTGTTGGATTTTCGATGTCACTATATTGCATTCATTGCTTTTCAAATGAGTGAACCACATGTATTAAATGAACAGAAAACTTCAAAAGTTGTTTTGATGTGTGCACGACTGCACACTTCACCGGAAGGTGGATCAAAACTAAAAAATACGACCCCTAAATGAAGTGCATTTTTAGGAACTATGTGGTCAATAGTCACAGAATATATATGTCTACAAAATCCTGATTGAGCTGTCTTCGAGAAATTCATAAATATCGGAATATGCAGAAAGTATACATAAATTCGTCGGATAAAAGTCTTCACTCAGATTTATGAAGTATTTTGAGATTTTCAACAACATTGTATGACACTTGAGCGGTTATCTACCAGTTTGAACAGTTTAAACGATCAATAAAAGCTAAATAATATAACACATAGATATCATTAGGGGCTAGAAACACTCCTTTACATACTACTTATAAATCGGAATATATATGGCGCAAAATATGCGAAGAAATATGTAAAAAATTGTATAGAATTAACCAAATGAAATTGTTTTTACGTTAATACTACGGTATGCTTTTCGAAAAATGGTTACTTTAATTATTAAAATCCTTGGCATACACAAATATAATGAAATGATGGTCTCTTTACCCAGAAAATATCAAAAATGCCGACAGATCGATTTACCTCTTGTTGATTGATGAAAATACAATAATCAAAATGGAACAATACACGCACCATTCACTATATGTGGCGAGACTTATATCTTATTGTACAATCAAGCAATTTGTTTGCAAAGTCCTTGTGAGACTCATTCACTTTGCCACTCGAGGTCCACAATGTTCTGAAATCGGGATGAACTGCTTCCGAAGCTTGTTCACTAAAAAAAGCGAGAAGACTTCATATCTTCAATTTGCAGAATTGTCGAAGATGTACAAATGCTATATGGACAGCTGTTGTCACAGTGATTCCGATCTTCAGATAAGCTAAATGGAATATTTTGATGGAAGTTTCGAAGTCAGCATCCAGTTGTTTTCCAAACACTTGATTCACCACACAGTTGAACTCTTGAAAAGCTGACGCGAACAGTTTGATTACCCTCTCCTGTTGGTGTCTCTCTGCAATTACAGTCAAGCTATCAATATGTTTTAACAGTCGCCTGCACATATTACCGGTAAATTCTTCGCCGTGTAATTTTGCCTGAGTTATCCCGATTTCACTCAGCAAGGCAGCAGCTACTTCAGGGTGCTGCTTTTGTAGTTCTTTAAACATTTTGTTTGTAACTCGCAGCAAAAGGTGTAATTCCGGAGGAGGAACTACTTGGATCAACATCTCCTCATTTTCGCCAAGAATAATTGGATAATGGATACAGCTTTTGTGATCTTTTGCTGAAGCTTGCGGATTATACTTTTTTCTTGTGCGTGTATAGCTATCTACTTGTTGCTTGATGTCACCAATAGTTCGCAGATAATACGAGTGACAAACGTTCTCGTCAGAAAATTTTACTTTTGGACAATCACAATAAAGACATGGGAATGTGCTTGAATGCGATTGTAATCCACATAGTATATTTGCCATTTTTAAGTCTACAGCACAGAAGAAATTGAAGTCAATCTGTTTGATCTTTAAAAGTTCCATGATGTATCTGACATTTTCGTAGGTTTCATCGACGTTGTAGGCAATTGCAAGAAGAACGAGTTTTTCCCGCTGGTATCCAGCATGGGTCGATCACTGAGCTTCCGAGACATGGAATCGGTGCTCTTTTCATAGATATTAAGACAAAATTTGATAAATCCTCCGCCAGAATCAATTCCAATTTTGAAGAAGGCTTTATCCTGATTGATATCGCGTTGAGAACAAATCATGTTAATAAATCCTGGAACGTCTCTACAGAATATCACCGGCTTCAACAATACCGTTTCATTCCCACAAGATTCAAATTCATGAGAGATACAATCGAAGAACTCAGAACACCGTTTATCTCTCATTTGAAGTTGAGGAACAATGTTTGATGCGACGGTATCTCTACCGAAGATACTTCGTACGAAGGGAATGACTTTCCTTTTAATCTCGTTGTTGCATGCTGATAATGTATTTTGCCATTTCGTTAATTCACTTACATCAATAGTCGCATTTTAAGGTCTTGGAAGATCCAACACGAACTCTAAGTGGATTTGGTCCTCCTGAGTAAAGGGCTACTTCATCCGTATCGGAACTTTTAAGCACACTTGCAGCAAGTAATTCTTGTGTATTCTTATCAGCTGAAGAATACATTTCACGAAGATTGTTGCGTAGCGTAGAAACAGATCACTTGTAACTTTTACCTCTTCCATACGGAGATTTGCAAGATCCCCAGAGACGAACAGGTAAAATCAAATCACTGCTGGATGTCGACGGGCGCCCTTTCTTTCTTTTCGGAATATTTCTGCCTGAAAGTCTTGCTGTTTCACATATCGGACAAAAGCAGTTAGGACCACTATCAGATCTCGTTTGTGTGGTAAAAGGAACTATGAGGTCAAAATCAAAAGGAGTAGGAAGTATATCAACTTATTTCTTTCAAGTACTAATCTCCAGTAAATCTGAGCGACATTTAGCACATGTCCCATTTGGTGAGCATTGATCAGTTTGGTCATAGTCTGTAATAAAGTATGAATGAATCCGATCGATGATAATGGCGGTTAAAGGATATTTGGCTTTTTCAAAACATACAAGACACACTTTTTTCATAATTTCTTGATGGTTGAGAAAACGTTCTGCATGGTAAGATGACATGACTATAATGATGCAGATATCTTTCGTCTGCGTATTCTACAGTATTACTGATTTCAATTCTAATTTCAAATTCTTAAACACTCATCGATCGCGTTTCACCTCAATGTATCACAGATATCCAATTTTTGTCATTTTGATTCACTATTTCACAACTGCATCTCATCTTGTCGTCATACTATCTTGTAATTTGAACTCAAAATGATGAATGTCATGGATATCGTGCATAACATTATTAAGAAAAAACCGTCTAACCATGTTATAACTAAGGCACCAACAATGAAATTGAATCTCATCACCTATTAGTCAGCTTGCAGCTGAGAAGTTGAATGTACAGAATTCGTCGAAGGTGCTCTTCGATTTTTGACGTGCCTATTTTTCATGTATATGTGTATGTATATACATGTATATTGCACTATATACATTCCTGTTTATAAGTAGCATGTAAAGGAGTGTTTCTAGCCCCTAATGATATCTATGTGTTATATTATTTAGCTTTTATTGATCGTTTAAACTGTTCAAACTGGTAGATAACCGCTCAAGTGTCATACAATGTTGTTGAAAATCTCAAAATACTTCATAAATCTGAGTGAAGACTTTTATCCGACGAATTTATGTATACTTTCTGCATATTCCGATATTTATGAATTTCTCGAAGACAGCTCAATCAGGATTTTGTAGACATATATATTCTGTGACTAGTGACCACATAGTTCCTAAAAATGCACTTCATTTAGGGGTCGTATTTTAGTTATTTTAGTATTTTTTAGTTTTGATCGACCTTCCGGTGAAGTGTGTGTGAAACAGAGTACTGTGTCAATGATATGCGCATAATGCTTCATTATCAGTACGGATAGTGATGCATCGAGTAGACCCATTACATGAAATGAGTATCGCTGTGTTCTTCATCGAATGTAGAATTATTGATAACTTTCATTGCAGAAGCTTATGCATATTGGTTATGGTGATGATGATCCATTATTGAAGCAAGTGAATGAATGACAACATGTGCCTTTACCAAAACATGCACATGCAATACAGTTTTAGAAGTTATCATAGCAGGATTGAGACATAGAGCAAAGTAAGTACTTTGATATGGAGATACTAAATGCGTTATGCACTAAAAGTTCCTGATTAGAATTCCAAAAGCAATCAGATGTAAATAGCAAGTGAATAGCATGTCTAGCAAGTGAATAGCATGTCTAGCAAGCTTAGTATCTCAAAAAGTCACTGAAAGTCTGATGCTTTGCCGACGATGATGATTGCTGACGGCATTGTAAGCAAATCAGTCAACTAAAACCTTCCCTATTACAATACAGATCAATCAATTAACTGCAATTATTCGATGGAACCACTCAAATAGTTGCAATTATTCGATGGAACCAAGCAATTAATTGCAATTTTTCGATAAAACAAAGCAATTAATTGCAATTTTTCGATTGATCCAAGCAATTTATTGCAGTTATTTGATGGAACCAATTAATTGCGATTATTTGATGAAAGCAGTCAATTGATTGCAATTATTCTATGGAACCAAGCAAATAATTGCAATTATTCGATGGAACCAAGCAATTAATTTGCCATTATTGTTTAGCAACAATCAATTGATTTTTGATAACCGCACATGCCCCTTTGTGATAAGCGACGAATTAACAGTAGTAAGCACATTCCAGACGCAAGCCCAAAATGTGAAATGCTGAGTCATCAGGCTGACTCAGCCCCCCCTCTGGCAGGAAGTGTGAGGGAGGTGGTCAAGGATGTGTTGGGAGGAATGGGTCCGTGAGGAGGAAACGGGTCCCTCCCCTCCCCTGAAAGGAAGGAAGGAAGGAGGAGTGATGAGGCAAGGGGTAGGAAGGGAGAAGGGTAGGAAAGTCGTTTTTAGGGCAGAAGTAGACCTCGAAAGGAAAAATGGAGTGCAGATTCGGACTCTACGTGAAATTTTGGGTTAGGAAGGATGTTTCCAGCGACATTGGAGAGAAAAAGTTTTGAAGACCTCCCCCCCCCCCTCCTGCCAAACTTCCAACTTTGGTGTTAGACATCGTAGAAAGTCGTGCAATAGCTCATTTGAAAGCTAAGAGTGAGAAATAGGCAGTGAAAAGCTCAGTTTGGACTCGTTTTCTTGGGTTTAGGGAGGAAAATGGCAGGAAACCGTCAGAGTTGGAAAAGGCAGGTGTTGGAGGTTTTGGGATGAGAAAACTCGTTTTTCGACAGAAAGGACGCCTCGGATGGGAAAATGGAGTGCAAATTCAGACGTTTTGGCCAAAGTTGGGTCTAGGAACTTCTTCCCAACTCAATCGGAGAGAAAAAGTTCTGACCTCCCACCCCCCCCTCCACGGTTCACCGGAAGTTGAATCTAAACATAAAAAATACGACCCCAAAACGAAATTTATTTTTGAACTACACTATACCCATAGATACTCATGTGATATGTCGTTCAAATCCTGAATGAGCTTCTTGCGAGAAAATCATAGATATCGGATTGTGTCCAAATCCTCAATTTTTTACTACTAACTTTTTGGACTAATTTCTTCAAACTTAATGCTATTGTAAATGTGACCTGATTAGATATCGGGAAAAATATTCCACTAGAATTGACAACTTGCATGAAGCTTTGTTTGCTATTTTACATCGATATCTGGCCTGCTTCAAGGTTTATTAATAATGATAATAACACAATATTTGATAGTGATAGATTCTAATGTTTTAATACCATATGAATCCTTAAAAACTTGTTTAATTTTAGATATCGAAAAGTTTTTTGTGATTAAATTAAATTCCCATGTATTGCAACATCTTATAAACGAGGTTTGATGTGCATGAAGTTTACAAATGGCGAGAGTTGTATCGAATTACGCAGTGAAGAAGATGCGTTCCATAATTTTCATTATTCTGACTTACTTTTCCTCCTGATTTCCACATAGTGTCAAAATCCGAGTGAACAGTTTCTGATGCCTGCTCACTAAAGCGTGATAGTCCGCATTTTTTAAGCTTACAAAATTGAATTAAATGCACCATTACAATATGAGCTTCAGTTGTCACAGTCATCCCCGTTTGGAGATATAAGTTTTATAAGGGTTTTAACAGAGTTTTCAAAGACAGGACAATTAGTTGTTTTCCGAAAGAATGGTCGACAACGTTGTCAAATGCGACTAATGTTGATCCAAATAGATTTATGAACGATGCTTGATTCGATCTATTACCAATTTCAATTAGAACATGAGCATTTTTCAATAATTTTCGGCACATATTTCCGGTAAATTCCCCACCGTGATGTTTGGGCTGAACTATTCCAAGCTTGTTTAGCCATTCCTCAGCAATATAGGGAACGGCCGTTTGTAATTCCTTGAATATTTTGTATACTACACGAAGAAGTAAATGAAGTTCTGGTGGGGGAATCAGTTGTATAAGCATTTCACTATCACTACCTTGGATCATCGGATGATTTACACAACTCCTGAACTCTTTAGCAGATGCCTTCTCGTTGTACATACGTCGTACATTCATGTAGTCATCAGCATATTTCTTTATCTTACCGATAGTCCTCATTGGATGCGATCTGAATTTTTCCTTGTCGGAGAATTCCATCTTCGGACAGTTGCAATATACACAGGGAAAACTGCTTGAGTGTGATTGCAGTCCACATAAAATGTTCGCCATTTTCAGGTCGACTGCACAAACATATTCAAAGTCAATCTCGTCGATCTTCAACAGGTTAAGGATTAGCCGTATACATTAAAATATGTTTCTTTCACATCGTAACTTATAGCAACAATGAGAAGCCTCTTCACACTTGTGTCGAGCATTGTCCTATCGATCAGTTTCTTTGAATCGTTATTGGTATCAGAATTGGACATTATATTCAAGCAAAACTTAAGACAGCCACCGCCACTATCAATTCCCATTTTAAAGGTGACGGATGCTTTTTCATAGTTGCGCTTTTCACAAACGAAATTAACAACAATGTGTGATATTTGTACAGTATACAAGATCTTTGGAAACGGTTGAGGTTCCATCCTCGGTGGCAGTACACTCGAATTCGCATGTTGTACAGCTGAAGAAGTCCAGACAGTTATTAATCTCTTGTCACGAAGTTTCGATCCAATATCCGATTCAACTGATGCTTTTCCGAGAACACTTCTGACAAATGGAACAAATTTTCGACGAATTTCGTTGTTAGATGACGAGGTAGCATTTTGAAATTTCATAATATCATCGATGTTGAATTGAGATGAATCTTTCGTATTATTTGAGAGATCTCGTCGTGGTAGTGATGGGCGAAATGTGTATATGATCATAAAGTTCAGGTAGAATTTCGATCTTCTTCTTGCCGGCACTTATATCAATCAAATCGGATCTGCACTTGCTGCATATGCCACATGGAAATCGATTGTCAGATGGATCATAGTCTTTTCGAAAATATCGTTGTATTCGCTCAAGAACAATTGCAGTCAGATTTTATTTAGCTTTGCCAAAGCAAATAGCGCAAACTTTACACCGATTTTCCTCATGTGTTAACGCACGCTTCATGTGTGCCATCGTGAAGTAAGTGAAGAACGTTGACTTGCTTTGTACGTACATTTGAACTAAATTTAGATTTGAAATTCAATTACGCCGCAACCTGTGTCTCAAATTACGACTATGTTATTGTCATTATTATAAAACAATGAAACAGTCTAAATATCAATGTAGCAAACAATGATATCTAGATAGCATATGCTTTTCGATATCTAAAATTAAACAAGTTTTTAAGGATTCATATGGTATTAAAACATTAGAATCTATCACTATCAAATATTGTGTTATTATCATTATTAATAAACCTTGAAGCAGGCCAGATATCGATGTAAAATAGCAAACAAAGCTTCATGCAAGTTGTCAATTCTAGTGGAATATTTTTCCCGATATCTAATCAGGTCACATTTACAATAGCATTAAGTTTGAAGAAATTAGTCCAAAAAGTTAGTAGTAAAAAATTGAGGATTTGGACACAATCCGATATCTATGATTTTCTCGCAAGAAGCTCATTCAGGATTTGAACGACATATCACATGAGTATCTATGGGTATAGTGTAGTTCAAAAATAAATTTCGTTTTGGGGTCGTATTTTTTATGTTTAGATTCAACTTCCGGTGAACCGTGCCTCGGCACCGATCTTCCAACTTTCCTTCTAGTGGACGGATTTTGTCATGCCATAGCTCATTTGAAAGCTAAGAGTGAGAAATAGGCAGTGAAAAGCTCAGTTTGGCTTAATTTTCTTGGGTTTAGGGAGGAAAATGGCAGGAAACCGTCAGAGTTGGAAAAGGCAGGTGTTGGAGGTTTTGGGATGAGAAAAGTCGTTTTTCTGGCAGAAGGAGTGCTCGGATGGGAAAATGGAGTGCAAATTCGGACGTTTTGGCCAAAGTTGGGTCTAGGAACTTCTTCCCAACACAATCGGAGAGAAAAAGTTCAGACGTCCCCCCCACCTCGGCACCGATCTTTCAACTTTGCTTCTAGTGGACGGATTTTGTCATGCCATAGCTCGTTTGAAAGCTAAGAGTGAGACAAATTCAGTGAAAGAATCGGCTTGTTCATATCTGTCTTCGTTTAGATGTGAGACGCCATTTAAGATTTTGGGACATTGGCGAAAAACGACAGAGTTAGAATTTGGGACGTTTTGGGCTGTAGCTTCAAAACGAAGCATCGGATGGGAAAACGGAGTCCAGATCTGGAATCAGCGTGAAATTCTGTATCGGTATTGTGAATTTGAAAGCAATCGGAGAGAAAAAATTTTCGCTGACCTCCCCCCCCTCTGGAAGGCTACCATCGATCTTGGCTTCTAATGGACGGATTTTGTCGTGCCATAGCTCATTTGAAAGCTAAGAGTGAGACAAATTCAGTGAAAGAAACGGCTTGTTCATATCTGTCTTCGTTTAGATGTGAGACGCCATTTAAGATTTTGGGACATTGGCGAAAAAACGATTAAGTTAGAATGTTTATGAAAATCACTCTAGCGGGTGAAGCAAGCCTCGGACGGGAAATCAGAGACCAGATTTGGCATCAGCGTGTCATGTTACACCTGAATGTCATTCATGCTATGTCTCCGAAGTGAAAGGAAGAAAGATGACAGAAGCAGTAAAGTTTTCGAATGAATTTTGTTCACTACGTTTTCATCGACAAAGTCTTCGTGGTGTGATTAGAGACTACATCATCTCCTTTCATCATGAAAAGGCAGACTTAGAATTTGCTATCGCTAAAGGTTACTTCGTTTTCCAACAGCTCATGGACAGTTTGATGAATAAAGATGTTAAAGGACGATTAGTTGCAGAGATTGAGTTTGAGAAAGTGACTGATGAACATGCAGGTGAACGTGTAGTGTTTCATTTTGCATCCTATTCTGCAGAGACGATACATGATCCCAAAGATTTCTATCAGCGACACATGGCAAAAATTGCATCTCGACTAGATTCATTTCATGAGCATGGATCCAACTTGCTCTTATGTCGCATAAAACACATTCATATTCAACTCAATGTGTTAAACTAGATTTGACTACAAGATTTGGGAAAGGCATTCATGAGTCAGACGTCCGCGTGCCTCCTTTTCCCTGCCACAACGAAGTCAGGGGAGAAACGGAGGTCTCTGATTGGCTCACATAGTGTCAAATGTGGATTCGCAGGAGACTATAAAGGCAGTCATCTCCCCATTTTCTCTTCATTTCATTCTCCTGACTTGAAAGGCGTGTGTGACTTGTTCAAGCCATTCTCCGTCTCAACTTTGTCTGATCAATCCTGTTTGCAAATTTACAAGTGAGTGTCATGACTGTGTGGCCTAAACCTTACCAACATTTTAGAAAAGAGACGCAGGAGAGTGTGTGGCCGATGATTGTACAAGCTTATTTTGTTGAACCATCACCGCCACCGCCTCCACCACCTAGACGCTTTACCTTTCAGTCTTTTAGGGAATTGAAACTCAATTCGGCTCCTAAGCCCAAGACATTTAATTTACTGGACGATGACGAAGACTTAGACTTTGGTAATAAGCTTTAAATCCTGTGATGCTCCAAAAGGTCCTCTTAAGGGCCACCTCATATGTCACTGCTAAGCTAACAATTTTCTTTTCTCTGATGATCATGAATGTACTTAGTGGTATTCTTTCGTTACATACTGCCATGGCCATGAATCCTACTCCAACTGCTGCATCACTGAATCCTCATCATCTCGAGCTGTGGAATCCGAAAATTGAAAAGGTAATTCCCGGCTATCCTACCTACAAACAACAAGTGCGCTACAACGGTGTTCGACTCTATCTTCAAACGCCGGCGGTATACTTACCAAAAGTGGATACGCAAGTAAATCGTTGAGGTCAAAACCTGAGTATCCCTATTGATAATTGGTTGCGTCATCAGCTTGACATTTTAGAAGACTTTGTGAGGCAAAAGGCTCTTATTCCTACTGAACTATTACAGTTGTGGCCAGAAAAGAAAACTTCTTATTATAAACCATTGTATCGCGGCACTCGCTGCTATATTTTACAAAGCAAGTATTGTAAAGTCACTTCAGGCGTGACAATTGAACAATCAGTTGAACCAGAATTGACATCGTTAGGTGCAGGCTTTTATTCCTTTCATATTGAGGTGCCTGCTGTTTATGTGGGACCTCATCAATCTGACGGGAATTTGATTTCTCTCAATTTGCGCATTGCTCAAATTCATCATCAACCTGAGTTAACAGGACTTGATCACATTGTGAAAGTCATTGATTCTTGTGTCAAAGAGTGTCAAGAACCTGTCACTAAACCTAAACGTCGTCGCACATCAAAGAAAGATGGTGCTATCACCAAAGAGAAATCTTAAGTATTGTAATCAGTTAGTATGTAGTGAATGTGGAAAACGCGGTCTTGCGCGTTATGTTCAAATAAAACATTGTCATCATGTTGTATGTATCTTTTGTTATGTAAAGGACAGACATCCTTGTAAAGTTCCTGCTCAATGTATTATTTTGTAATGAAGTCTTTTCGAAATTGTAGGTTGTCATCTTCATAGACAGTGAGGGAACACCCATGCAGGAATTGAGTGCTATTGCAATGAGAGAAAGTGATCAAACTGTTGTTAGTGTATATCATAGATTTGCCTACTGTCCTCCACACAAAGACGAATGGTCACGACGTCATGTGCATGGACTTGATCCTTCTATTTTGATTCATATTGGATTTGTAAATGAAACGTATTTGATAAGTGATTTCAAACGGTGGCTGTCAGGTTTTCATATTGTTAAAATATTAGGAAATGATTCTGAACGAGAAGCAACAACACTTCAGTTGCACATTGATAATTTATATTTACCATGTTGGGTAGATCGTGTAAGACAAGACTATCATATGCATTGTGACCAAAAGAAGTTTAGAGATGAAATGATTTTTGACATGGCAATATGTTTCGGTGAGAGACATCACCTTTACAGACCACCATCTCATTGTAATACTAGAAATAAAGCTACCTACATTGCAAAACTCTCTTCACGCTGGCATTGTAGTCTCTATGACGTTTATGAACTGTATCTATATTATTGTCAACAGCATGGGTCTATGTAAAACATGTTTTTACTCCTTGTGAATGAATGATGATCATTTTATGAAGTGTATTCTGTACTTGTAAATTTTGTCTGGTGTTGAATAAACTTACAGTGGAACATGATTGTTATTTCTGTTTTATTCATAGTGGAAGTCATTGAAACAATGTGAAATCTATAGTTACATCGTTTATGATGGCGCATCGTACCTTAAGTAACCACATGTGTCATTTGACACTTGATCAACAAGGATTCGATGGATTTTTACAAGATTGGAAACTTACATTTAAAATGAAGATGAATGATATGAAAGTAGTGCTCACTGAAAGCCTTCCTCTCTTCAAAAGATTGATGGAGAGTTTACAACCTCAAGATGTAAAGGTTAGACTCGTTGCTTATATAGAGTTGAAAGATTTACAAAAACCACTTCGTTTTGGATCTTATTGCACAGAATGGATTACTCTTAGTGATCAATTTTATGGTCGTCATATGGAGAAAATTATGGCAAGACTAGCAGAGACGTTGGAAGGAAATGCGTACGTTGTTAAACATATCATGATTCAACTGAGTGTGTTTACATCCACGACTTTGTTTGATGCGCGACACATTGTGTAGATGCAATAAAGTTTTCTTTTCACTGAGTATTTTGTAATGGTGTATAGAGCAACATGAGTCATTGCGCTTTGTGTATTACTATCGGGCTCTTTGTTAGACAAATGAATGCGTCTTTGTTCGAGAAAAGGGGCGTGTCACAACATGAGTCATTGCCCTTTGTGCATTACTATCGGGCTCTTTGTTAGATAAATGAATGCGTCTTTGTTCGCTAAAAGGGCGTGTCACTCAAGTCTTTGTGAGGACTAGAACGACTTTGTAAGAGGGAAGGTTTCCACCCACGCAGTCAAAAGTTAACGTGCGATAACTCTTTGTCACATAACAAAGACAGGGAAAACGAGAAAAGGGAAACGCATGTGATTGGAGCTAGGTCTGCTTATAAAACGGACGACTGAGCGCATGGTAATCATTTCCGTCCTTGCGCTAACCATGCAGTTGCTCGAAGCCATCAACGCCTCTGCTCTCGCACTGGGTACACTGAACTCCCTTACTTTACCATCGGATAAAAATGCTTTCAATCAAAAGATAACTCATCATGGAGAAGCCGTAACCATAAAAACTCCAAGTCAACGGATAGATTATCTTAAGATTATGTCAACAAAGCATGGAGTGGCCGTGTGTGTGCCCGTTAGACTATTGGACACGGTTACAATTCAATACTCTTGAAACATTCCTGAAAGAAAATCTCACCATTCCCAAAGAAATTGCTCGACACAATCGGAAGTGGCAACAAGTTCCCATCATGGAAAGACGATACATGTATGTGCATATGGATAGACACTGTCTCATCATCCATGAAAAGGAGGGCAGCGAATTCGACTTACTCAATTGCAAACCACTCCCCATTTTGGGAAAAGGATTCTACTCCTTCGAAATTAAAATTCAAACCATCTACATGGGTCCGCGCAGGGACGGAAGGTTGTTTACGTTGAATCCCTATCTTGTCTCCGTCACCTTTAAAAATGATGTCCATGTTGATGATGATGATCAACTACAGTAACACTCTCCACACACTGAGAACGCACCATCGGTCTTTATGAGACCACGGCCTAACGGCCACCGTATCAAGAAAGAAAATGTACACTCACCATGCCACACATGAACATGACTCTCTCCTTCTTTCTTAGGCATACCCTTCTTCACTCAAGTTTTAATCATGTGGAAATTATCAGCATGTCTCCATGTATCATGGAAAAGTCAGTGTGTTACATTTCATGATACGAAACGTCAACTTCAGATAACTCTAGAACGCTTTCATCTACGAAGGTTGCATCGCGCTATCCTATCCCACTCTTGCCGTGTCATTAACGTAGGTGACGGCATTGTATTTATTCGCATTCAAGAGATGATTCTACATAATGATCACTGCTACATTGTGATTCCAAAACCCTCATGGGAAAAGTATAAAAGAGAAGTTCACTCCACCCTCATGTCATTTGTGAGTCATGCTCCCCATCCGCATCATCAACGCCATGCGCGAAATGAATCTCAGAAGAGACATCGATTTAGAACAGTTGCATACCCATCTTCCCGATTCAGTCTATCATCGCGGTCGTCCGCAAATGTTGGTCATTCGCATGAGCAACGGTCGAAATCTTCAAATCTTTCGCTGCGGCAAAATCCAAGTCCTAGGAAACCTTTCTCATTTCGTGATGCAGTCCATGTGTTACGAAGTCGTCAAGAAAATGCGAACACTCATGCCTCATCTCCGCCTGAGTCCCCTGACATTGAAGAATATAGTAGTGTCTGTTCAATTGAAGTGTTAGTGAATCTAGCAAACATTAAAACCAGTAATCATTGTATATTTTATGAAACTGAACTCTTTCCTGCTGCTCTGATTCGGAAGTGGCATCCTGTACATATTGCAGTGTTTCACAACGGACATTGTATCATGACTGGTTTACGTGATATCAGTAAAGTAGCTGACATTGTTAAATCTTTAATGCGTTATCTGTATGAGTGACAGTTAATAGAATCGTGTTAATCACATGATGCGTTTTGAATGAGTCACCACAATGAGCTATCGTCCACACACGTGTCGGTGAAAAGGTCATCAACAAGGTTCTTCGCTTTATGATGAGTCAGCGCTATTTATAGACATGAAATGATGTCCACACACTTGTCGGTGAAAAGGTCGCGCTGTCTGACGTGAGGCGCCATCGCTTTGTCTGATAAATAACGCCCACACACGTGTCGGTGAAAAGGTTGAACAAAAGTGATTAGATTCGTATGACTGGCGCCTTACTCCTTCATGAATCAGAGCTATTTATAGACATAAGTCAGCAAAGTCGTTGATGTCTCCTAAGCCGAAGAAATTGCCATGATGCTACATGCGTTGATGAGGATGTTAACTTACAAACCCTAACATGGTTTTGACTTTATTTTATACTTTACCTATCTTGCAAAAAGTGAAATGCTTATGACTTCATTTTATATTTCACCTATCTTACAAACTGTACAAACAGTGAAATGATTTTAACATTAATTCAAACTTTACAATCATCAACTTTATTTCTAACTTTACAAACGTCAACTTTATTTCTAACTTTGCAAACAGTGAAGTGATTCTAACTTCATTTATATTTCACCTATCTTACAAACAGCGACATGGTTATAATTTATTTTATACTTTACAAACGTCAACTTTATTTCTAACTTTACAAACGTCAACTTTATTTCTAACTTCACAAACGTCAACTTTATTTCTAACTTTACAAACAACGAAGTGATTCTAACTTCATTTATATTTCACCTATCTTACAAACTGTACAAACAGTGAAATGATTTTAACATTAATTCAAACTTTACAATCATCAACTTTATTTCTAACTTTACAAACAGTGAAGTGATTCTAACTTCATTTATATTTCACCTATCTTACAAACAGTGATGTGGTTATAACTTATTTTATACTTTACCTATCTTGTAAACAGTGAAATGATTTTAACATTAATTCAAACTTTACATTCATCAACTTTATTTCTAACTTTACAAACGTCAACTTTATTTCTAACTTTACAAACAGTGATATGGTTATAACTTATTTTATACTTTACCTATCTTGCAAACAGTGAGATGATTCTAACATTAATTCAAACTTTACAAACGTCAACTTTATTTCTAACTTTACAAACAGCGAAGTGATTCTAACTTCATTTATATTTCACCTATCTTACAAACAGTGATATGGTTATAACTTAATTTCTAACTTTACAATCATCAACTTTATTTCTAACCCTACCCATCTTACAAAATGATTAAAACTTTTACTTCTATCTATTGAGTGAGAATCACATCTTTATGTCAAAAGGAAAACAACACAGTATGTACATGATATGCTATTCATCATCATAACAACCGATTTTCATCACAGCCACATGCAGTTAATACTGATGGTAGCAGAAAACAAAGTTTTTATATCTCACATCACCGGAGAAAACAAAGTCACTCATGTGCAGGGAGAAAACAACGTCAGGAAAACCAGTTGATATGTAAGTCATGATTTGAAGTGTTCAGGAGTTGGACGCATGTTACAAGGCACTCACTCACAACGCCCCATAGAAAACGCCATGGAGTAAAAAGCAAAACATCAACCACAACAGAGAGGAAGCATTCATCATCAGACATCGCCGGACGGAGGAGGAGAAAGTTTCTGTCTCTTGGGTGGAGGTAGATGAGTGTCTGGAATGCCGTACGGTAATGAGTGGTTAGGACTCATCCAGCATCGCTTGTCTTCCCAAGCTGAGAGACCTCGTTTCCTAAACGTCGTTGTTCTGACTTGATGCGACTGAGATTTTAAAATGGTCATTTCTACTTTTTTGATTTTAAGTGAATCTAAGGCATCTTGATAGTCCCTATGTGTCATTTTTCTAACGATTGACTTCGAGATGCCTTTCGCCCGTTTCATAGAAAGCTCTGAGGATTTTAGCTTCATGGAGTACATCTTGGGGCGAAGCAAGATCATCTCCTCTATCTGTTTGCCGGCACACTCATCCTTGAAGCAGCCAAGCTTCGCTTTATTTGAGGTAGAGTAAAGCGGATGGTCAGTGGGATAGTTGGAACTATCAAACTTGGGTGCTAAATATTTTAAAATATCTTCCTGCTTGACTTGGCTCGTGGTTGTCAAAGCTAGGAAGAAGCTGTCCGTATCACCTCCTACTAATTCCACACGTTGGAGAAGTGGACATGTCTTCAAAGTGTGGTAAAATAACTTGTACATTTCTAACTTGGAGTGATCCAAGACAGCTTGACCGACATAAATGGGCTTACAAAGTTCTACTTTAGATTTTAACATTTTAAAACCAGTGATGTCTTCGGAAATGACACCATGGTGGCTAAACAACGGCGAGCGACATAACTTGATACTCGTTTCTGGATAAGTTATGATGCGATAGTCCATGCGCTTTCTTACATCCTCTATGGTTTTACCAAAGAGGGTATTATTCTTAAATTTAAAGAAGTCCTTTTCGAAAGGATTCTTGGATTCAGCCCGTTTCTTGCTATTAAATTCTATATACGGTTTTAGAAAGGGCTTCTGCCTAAACTGGATAGCGCGATGGACTTTATCAAGTTGCATCCCCATACCTAGATAGAATTTGAGGATGGAATAGTGCACAATGTAATGCTGCTTGTTCAATTGGGTGAGCAACAACTTCCTAGTGGCTTTATACTTTAAGTCATTTTCCGCCTCATATTTCTTATTGTGTTCTTCCATAAAGGGAGAGAACATATCTGGACTGACTATGCCAGATTCGGGTGCGAGAGGAAAATCAGCGGTCCTATTCTTAATGCAGTCTGGATAGATGAGGTCGACTTCAAATAAATAACCTATGTCGGCCTCATCTCCCAGTGCCATGATGTGTGCTGGATTGGAGAAGTGTTCAATGTCATGGGGCTCTACCCATTGGAAGTCAGACTGTGGCAAAGGCTTGGATAATGCACTCCCATACAAATTATTTTGGTGTATGTACATTAAATGCGTGGTCGATCCTATGTCTTGGGTGCTGTTGACAACATGTTTGTTAACAAATGTCAAGCCACCCCTAATACCACGTTCAAATAACGTATACATTTCTGCATCTTGCAGTAAATGAATGCTCTCTTTCGTCATCTTGAAGGCTGACTGATTGGACAGACCCGGCAGACTAACAAAATGGACGGGGTCTAAGGCGTCCTGTTCTAATGTCACTTTCCTAAAAGTCCCAAACACGTCAGCCAACAGATAGACGTCTAATTTTAAGTAGGCAAGCATGTAGTCACCAAAAGTGCGACATCCAAATTCTAACCATGCTTGCTCTGCATGCCTATAATCATCCAGCGAACAGTCCTCACCCGTCAAATCATTTTTAAACTTATCAATGGACGGAAGGGATGTCTCCTTCAATGTATCCATTGAACTAAAATAACTATAAGGAAACACCCCTTTCCGTCGTATCAGACTATCACTTATGTTGGGATAGTCTTTCTTTAAATGTTGAGTGAGGGGAAGTGTTTCTAAATTATTAGCCAACGCGGCTAAGGAAGAAGACATAAACTGGAAACTGTCTAGAAACTTTATGTCATAGAAGACAGGCTTCCCCTCCTTCGTCTTATCGACTTGGACTTTAGCAGTGATGCACATAAATTTTTCCTTACTTTGTGCAATCACTTTGGATGACCAGGATTTCATTTTACCGAATCCATGGCGAATGATGATGTGAGCATCATAACATTTAAAGTTATGAAAGATGACGGGGAGCGTTCGCCGTTTGAGCCTAAGTCTCATATTGCATTTACTGCATAAGGCAGACCTAAATTTACCACTGAGATGGCAATGGTCCCTCACTTTCTTATGTTGCTAATCATCAAAGGATGAACAGCAGCGGGGACATTCCGTGGTCCTATCAAATTTGATTTTATCGGCTTATGTGAAGCACATGGGTTTCCTAGTTAGCTCCGTTTCATAGCGTTGATGAAAACGGGCTTTCCTATCTAAAAGTTGAGGAAGTTTTCAACACACTCCTCGCCTTGCCACACATGCATCTTATTTTGGTTCCTATAATATGGATGCCAGACTTCATAGCAGGCAATGGCTGCTGGCTCATGACTTAGATCTTCTTGTTCAATATAACATTCAATGTCCGCATAGATGGTACATATGGGACTGAGCTCATTGCCGTTTTCTTCATACCTAAAAAATTTATCTTTGGGCATGACTTCCATTTGAAGTTTACCCCGAGAGCACCACTCGTAATGCTCTTCAAAAAATGCTTTTGATGTGAAACGCCGTGTGCAGCGATCACAGTAATAAAAATTATCCCTATAGGTTGCTTGATGATGGTATAACTTTGAAATTTTGGGAATGACACAATAATGCCATTCTGGGTGGTTGTCGCTATAGACTAGGAGGAGATTGACAACCCGGTCAAAGTTACTTTGACGATTATTATACCTAACGCCCTTCAGACCTTTTTCCCAGAGATGGATGACAATCTTAATGTTATTCAATTTTTCAAATTGGGCGATGCCTTTAAAGTCTAATGTGTTGACATCTAACCCGTCAAACTTAAGCTCATCCTCCCATTCACGATACTTGGTGACTCTTTGACGATGCTTACCTATATCATTATAGTGAAGAATGGAGAGGACGGCATACTTGAAACACTGGGACTGACATTCTACATTGATGACAGACTTTTTGTCAGCCAGTGCTTTGGGGAGGGTGAAACAACCACTCCCTTGTAAATTTTCTAAAAGATTTATTTTGATGTCTACCTTCTCTATCCCATCAAAGACCAGACCGCTGTCTCTTTCATTAAATTTATTTATATTGCTGACGAGATAGGTCACATGTCTCTCTACCCACTCGTTTCCATCACCTATGAGATCAGCAGCACAGGAGGCTATCCTAATGGTCACAGTGGACTCTACTTCTCCCGTGCTACTGTCTACCTTATTGAAACGAGCAGTGAGATAGAACATGCCCTTAAGTAAAAATCTATCTAAACTCGCCAACATTTGATGAATTAAGCCTATATGATTCATCAAGAAAGGATGAATGTCCTGCACAGCTTCAGAGCTTTCTAACTCATAGTCGCGAACGAGCCTCTCAAGGGAAAACTTGCTCAGCCTTAGAGTGACGTTGTTGTCAGTGTAAAGCTCAGTGGAATGAGTGTGACAGAGTGTGTGCGAAGAAAGAACAAACTCTGTAGGAAAGGTCTTCTGACACGAAGAACAGGAGAAGCCCATGTGCGATGAAGGATGCTTCCTACCTGTTGTTGTCGGTGGTTGCCTCACACTGCCACAGGAACCGCCTTCGATGTGGGCTCGTAAGTTGGTGCTGTTGTAGAACATGCGTCCACAACCTTCACACTTGGGCCGTTGAGGGATCAGTCGCCGCTTTCCTCCCCTGCAGCCACGGCCAGCAGTGTGACGTCTCAAACTGTAGGCTGAGGCGAAGACCCTGTCACACCGCTGGCATTGAAAGTCCTTCTTTTCGACTTCCATCTCCCTCTCCTCTCCGACGATCTCCAACTCCATTTCCTGCTCCTCCAACAATCTCTCCACCGACTTGACGGAGAGGAGAGGGAGGTCGACCGCTGCAGGTGGTGGTGGTGATGCTGGGATAACTATGGGACGGGAGGGAACGTCACCGTCCAGGAGGTAGGCCGCCAAATCTGTTGAGAAAAAGAGAAAAGAGATTAGTAACATGATCAACATTTCAAGTTTGAAGTCTCAACCCCCTATTTCCCAATCACGATTACTTACCATCTAAAGACTGTAATTCCGGCAGCAAGGATGAACGCGGAGGAGGCAGGAGTGGGACACGAGCCGAGGGTGGAAGGGTCCTGGGCTTCGGTGTCGGAGGGACGTGATGGCGAGGAGCAGGTACCGGAGCTGGGACGATAACGATGCCCGAGAAAGGGGTCGTAGCTTGGGCGGAGGTAGGTGAGCGGGAAGGTAGGGCCGGAAATTCCTCGCGGTATTTCCGCCTCGCGGCTTCCTCCCACTTCTTCTTCTTCGCCATATCTGTAGAGAGGAAAGAGAGATTAGATTAGAGGTTGCGGAGATAATAATGATAGAGAGTAAGCAATGCGGATACAGAAGTGCTAAAACATGACATTCCAACTCTCATAGGTGAGGATACTTACACTTTCCGAGCCGCTCGTAAGCTTGCCCGATTGCTCCTTGGGGGACGGGTTCCCCATTACGAATGCATTCATGTACTGAAAAAGAATGACAGCAAAGATGAGCAGAGGTAAAATTTGGATTCGGTCTAGACATGAACAACATAAGGGAAAGGCTCTTGATTTTAATGAGGATGTCTAACCTAATGATGTTAGTAATAGAGTCAACCTTGTTACAAATACTTACATTGCTCGATGGTGGCTTTCTCCATCTCAGCAGCAATTCGATAATCACCGAAGCAGCTCACCGACACTCACCTTGTGAAAGATAAATGTGAAGAGCAGAGCTGGTTCACTGCCTTTTATAAGATTTTCCTAAGCGGTGAATGGATCAGACCTCTCGTCCAATCACAGACGAGCTAGAGTTCCCGATGTGCGCACGCACATTTGTAACGCGTTATTGAAATCGTGTTAGGCAAAAATGTTGTTTAGCAATAGACTCAACCATGGCACCTGAAGTCAATACATTGAAACATGATGATTGCACGATTCGTTTTCATCAAGAGTGCTTTGGAGGCTTAATAAAAGATTACATCCTTGAGTTTCAAAGGGAGGAGACAGAATTGGAGGCATGTTTAGACTACACACGAAAAATATTTACGGAGTTGATATCTTATTTCAAAGACAGTCTCATCAAGGCTCATTTAATTGCACATGTCAATTACATTCATTTTCCAGAAGGTGAAGTAGCGGAAAGTGTTGATTTTCAATTTCGTTCCTATGGACAAGAATATGTTACTGATGCTTCTGAGTTTTATACACGATATCTGCGGAAGATTATTTCTCGTATGGACAACTTTCATGGTTACGGCGATCATTCGCTTCTGAATAAATAAAGCATATTGTCATTGCTATTAGTAAAGTGGGTTTCAATGATGTTGAATCAAAGACCAAATAAAGTATTTTTCATGACACTTGTGTTGTGCTAAACTTTCTAGTGCTGTGGCGAACACTGTTTTCATATAACATTCTAAACTCTCATTGCAATAGAAAACTGCTTTTAGTAAACCTGATGAAGCGAATCTAACAGTCATGGAGTTTGAATTTTCTAATAGGGAAACATTTGGCAATTGTCTCCAATAAAACTTTCTAACACTGTGAAAGTAAGTTACAAGACAATCTACACTGTGCAGTAAAACCTTCTAAAACTTTCTAGTGCAATGATGAGTTCGGTCAGTCATATAACGTCAATGATCAAACTTTATTTTCACAAACGTGCGTCGCGGTAAATTATTTGACTACACTAACGCTTACATTTCATGACATGTGTGTTTCATAAAACGTCATGATCAAACTTTTCTAACTATACATCAACCTGTGTTGCAGTAAAACTTTTACAAACCATGATACACTTTCTAACGACACTCACAAATACAACTTCGATGATCAGACTTTACTTTTTCAAACGGGTGTCACAGTAAAATTATTTGACTACACTAACGCTTACATTTTATTACATGTGTGTTTCATAAAACGCCATGATCAAATTTTCTAACTATACATCAACCTGTGTCGCAGTAAAAATATTTGACTATACTAGACTTTGCTTTTGCAAACCATGATACACTTTCTGATTAGACTTACGAATAAACGTTGATGATCAAACTTTCTATCTATACATCAACCTGTGTTACAGTAAAACCTTTGTACGACACTGACAAGAGCTTGTTCACTAGCGAAGAGAGAAGTCTGTGATGTGTTGCGTGTGGCGCATGAATGTCCTCCCTTCATTCCATTCATCAATTCGTCTCCGTGATAGAGACAACAAGAACTGATGGTTCATTCTCACATGGTTGGCCAACTGTCGGGAAACACGTGCAATGGAGATTTTATGAGGTAACCTGTGGCAGATAGCGAAATGTCGCCCTGGCGGTCAGAGTACAACGTTGAGACGAAACATTGCAAACATGACGCAGAGAGGTTTCACAAGGATTACCATTGCCCACGTCCCGTGCAGCTACGAACTTCACCGCTGTCTCGAAATCACCCACAGGAGGTATCACACCGAAAATCGTGCACCGTCCATGACTTGATTGCCAGACATGAAAATCGGTGGAGTTGGTAAGAGGTTGACAGACTTTGATCAGCTTGATAGCAAGCCGTAGAGAGCTTGCTTCACCAGTGTTTTGCAATGGAGATGTTTAGAGGCCACCCATGACAAGATAGCTAAGACTCAACCGATTGGCGTTCAAAGTGCTACGTTGAGAACTGTGTCAAATGCCCAACATGAGACATGAGTTGTCCCAGCGGTTACGGTCTATACTATGACACACTCCCTTGCCACACTTATCACTACGGCATCGTCCGCCGTCCCGAAGGAACACCCTGTCAGTGGAATATTACAGCAAAACCCTCCGAGTCTTGCTCGCTTTCAGTGAAAAGCCGCTTGTAACATGAGAAGACTGGCTCACTAAAAATCATCTAGTTGACTTCAGCAGGGTCGAACACCCCAGAAAACCTCCAAAACTAGTGAATTTAAAATTTTCAACTTTTAAGCACTACTTATGACATTTTATAAGTAGTCTATCACTTAAGGCAGGTCAATAGCAACCGAAACTTTTTTGAATCAAGTCAAACGGACTTGTAGAAGCAAAGTTACAAGCCTTTAAAGTTTTGGAGTCTTTTATGGCCTGGAGACGAAGGCCATCTCCTGGCTAACCTCTAAGTCTGACGCCTTAGCTGACTTCAGCAATGAAATTTTCTAAGTCGGTTTCTTTCAGAAACCCGTTTTTTCAGATTTCCAATGCTATCATCGGAGCTCCAGAGTTCACCTACCCCAACCCAGTCGGGAGGAGAACTGATTTCCACAAGCCGAGTTTCCACTTATATAGTGTGTGGCGATCAGCTGATGACGTAATACCCATCATCCAAACACTGAAAACCCGTCTATCTCCAGTTCTAGTGCTCCGATTGAGCTGGAAATATACCATTTTCATGTAGAATTTGACGCTGAATCCGAATCTGACCTCCGTTTTCCCATCCGATGCTTCGTTTTGGCTCTACAGTAGGCAGCCATCGCAAAAATTCTAACTCGTTTTTTCGAAAAATGTTGAAAATTTTTCTCTCCGATTGACTTGAAACTCTCCGATTGACTTGAAACTTACCATGCTGATAGAGAATTTCACGCTGATTCCAGATCTGGCCTCCGTTTTCCCATCCGATGCTTCGTTTTGAAGCTACAGCCCAAAATGTCCCAAATTCTAACTCTGTCGTTTTTCGCCAATGTCCCAAAATCTTAAATGGCGTCTCACATCTAAACGAAGACAGATATGAACAAGCCGATTCTTTCACTGAATTTTTCTCACTCTTAGCTTTCAAACGAGCTATGGCATGACAAAATCCGTCCGCTAGAAGCAAAGTTGGAAGATCGGTGCCGAGGGGGGGGGAGGTCAGAACTTTTTCTCTCCGATTGAGTTGGGAAGAAGTTCCTAGACCCAACTTTGACCAAAACGTCCGAATTTGCACTCCATTTTCCCATCCGAGCACTCCTTCTGCCAGAAAAACGACTTTTCTCATCCCAAAACCTCCAACCAAGCCTTTTCCAACTCTGACGGTTTCCTGCCATTTTCCTCCCTAAACCCAAGAAAATTAAGCCAAACTGAGCTTTTCACTGCCTTTTTCTCACTCTTAGCTTTCAAATGAGCTATTGCACGACTTTCTACGATGTCTAACACCAAAGTTGGAAGTTTGGCAGGAGGGGGGGGGGAGGTCTTCAAAACTTTTTCTCTCCAATGTCGCTGGAAACATCCTTCCTAACCCAAAATTTCACGTAGAGTCCGAATCTGCACTCCATTTTCCCTTCCGAGGTCTACTTCTGCCCTAAAAACGACTTTTCTCATCCCAAAACCACCAACATCCACCCTTTCCACACTCTATTCCTCCCACATTCCGACCCTTCTCCCTTCCTACCCCTTGCCTCATCACTCCTCCTTCCTTCCTTCCTTTCAGGGGAGGGGAGGGACCCGTTTCCTCCTCACGGACCCATTCCTCCCAACACATCCTTGACCACCTCCCTCACACTTCCTGCCAGAGGGGGGGCTGAGTCAGCCTGATGACTCAGCATTTCACATTTTGGGCTTGCGTCTGGAATGTGCTTACTACTATTAACAGTACGATCACTTTTTCACTTTCTTAAATCTGCTCTCGCTGTAAATAATACATCAAAGCAAATCAGCACATCAACTATTCTATGCCGGGTTTGTTTGAATTCTGTTCCACACACAAGTCAATCCCACAAGTCTATTTTTGTACTCCAAACAATTTCTCAGTACACAAATTCGATAAAGTTTCACGCTTTTCCAAAAACGTACGAAAATTGACGATTTGAAATTTTGACTTGCTGTTTGTATGAGTTAGGGGAATGATAACTAGCACTACTGTAGATAGTTCATACAACAAGTATTTTCATTGAGATTATCATGTGATCCTCACCATTGCTGAAGGAATGAACAACACTTTACCTGAGCAAGATCTTTCTTGATATTGCCAAATCTACAACAGCTACAATTCTAATTGTCGTGACTTTCAGTTCCTACGTATTTCTAATAATCATGCCACATCTAATCAAATTTATCTCATAGAAATATAAAAATGACTTTGAAAAAGTACTTTACGATTATTGAGATTGTTGTCAAATTCTTGCAAAATTAGGCATCTTAATCAATTCAAGTCATTTATAGATCATTGACAAAGTCCAAAATTAATGAACTTACAATCAACATGTTCATTCAACCACGAATGCTTTATTGCATAAATACTACTCACAATAGATTTATAAGTAGCAGTGTTTGTTTGCGGTGCAAATAGCGGATATCCAAGGTATAAAATGCACAGGAATCATGTCTGTCCAGGGAAATGCACATATTTGAAGACGACGGACTCACGAATGCATCAAAATCTGACATGTGGTTTTCAGAACAACCCCTTTGGGTTTTCTCAGTTAAAAATTGCCCAAACAAAGTAGGAGCGTTCGAATATGTCGCTTAATCCGCATCAGCGTCCGGTGTTGATAGAATAAAACGATGATAGGGAATGAGTTCAGGCTGCTGAACGCCGGTGCGGGGATTGGTCCACTTTCTCCTGTTGATGGTACAAAATGCATTGAAATACGTTGCTTCCATATAAAATTACTTTCAAAATGTCATTGTAGTCCGATGTCAATACGAACTGCAGGTTAGAAAGATCAGTAGAAAAGAAAAGTATGAGTACGTTAAATATTGTGGCGTCAAACGCATGTGCTAAGAGTGAATCAATGGTTGACAATTGCACGTAGAGCTTGCAAAAACTTAGAAGATTTGATACTTATTAAGATCATGGTTCTAGTCCTTTATTATTGTCGGATTTTTGTGTTGTTATCAATCAATCATATAATTATTCATTAATGTAGTGTGCAATTGTGAACTCACAGTTTGCAAGAAGAATCTACTGGAAGAGTGAATTATCCTGAGGAATCGATGGAAGGATTTTTATCTGTTCAAAGTAATCGAGCGGGTTGCAATATTTACAGCTACATGTCCTAAATTTCATCCCGAGGCTAACTATCGAGAGTTGAAAGTCATAGATGTACTCAAGAGAAGCAAGCTTTCAAGGAGAATTTACTGGAAACTTCTGTAGTCACTATTGACATAATTCACATTTTCTATTTCTCCTATTATTCCTTTGCTCTTCACCCTTTCAGACAAATCAATCTCAATCTCTCTCAATCGTAACGCGTCCCTGTTTTGTACATGCTACCTTGAAATCTCATACAAGTTTTAGATTTCAATCAGGATAGTCAGATAATCATATAAAACTTAACAAATGAAAGACATAACGCAGAAGTTATCGACAAAGTGGAGTCATGAAAGACAAAGAGACATTCAATCATGACATTGTGTTATATTGGACAAATGCTATACATTCCCTTTTGAATTCCGCTTTCTTTCTTTGAAGTCACGATGTCACTAATGAAATTCAATGTCATTATAGAAATCACTATTTCAGTAAAAGCTTTGCACTCTTGAAGCCGTATTCTGTATATATTCATTCTAAAACCTGCATGGTATTCCTACATTGTTCTTGTGAAGAGCAGTTCAATGTTGCATGTTTGCATTTCTATCCCCTGATCCGTCTTCTATGTAACTTGAATTTTGAAATTGTGAAATGCTTGTTCAATTTTTCTATTGCTGACGTAGGTCCTCTAGGGGCGACCGACATTAATGGAAAAAATTTATTTTGCAACTTTGAATCCTGAATGTCCCCTATTTAAATCCCGGCAATCAAATGGCAATTAATTGATAGGTGAATATAATTCCTAAAATCAATTGATTGGTAGCTTTGCAATCAATTTCTTGAAACTTGACTACTTCTCGATGACATAAATTGGGAATTTTCTTTTGAGAAAGGGAAGAAAACTCAATCAGAATATCAAGTATTAATGTCAGACATTGCGATAGCGTGAAAAATACTGCATGCCTGCATTCTGTCTGAACATCATAGCTTCTTGTCAACTTGTTGTTGTCATTATCATTGATATCTGAACATCAACTTGTCAACTTGTTGTTGTCATTATCATTGCTGTATTTCACTTAGCCGTGTTTCTCCATGTTTAGGAGTGACATTTGATAAACAAAAGCAAATAATGTGATAAAACATTCTTCCCTCTTTGTCTTTCAACAATTTTCAACAAGTGAATGGAGCCTCTAAGTATTATCAACTATTTTCTACATTTAGGTTGAAGAGGAAATGCTTGGCAACAAAAAAAACAATCAATGTTATGATAGCAATCATCACGCGATGCAATGAAGTTGCGAAACGAATTGCACTATTTTTGATGAATAATTGGAGCTATTGAGATAATCAATTCACAGACATGCAATCTGAAACGTCCGAAACCAATTAGGAAAATTGCAATAGGAAGAGCTTTAATTTCATCAATGCTACATTCCAATGTGCGCAATAAATAAATAGTGAAACATTTTCTTAGACAGTTCGCTTCGCTTCTTCATTGATGAGACAGGAATGAGATTTGTGTGAGATACATGTACAAATGCGGTATCTCAGAAATTCGCAATTATGCAGTAAGGAATTTCGACAACGAATTATTGGAATGCAGGTACTTAAAATGAATTTTCGAAGGCTGTCTCAATCAATTTCAAGATGTCTACAAATTTAATTGTGTCTCCGATACAACACCTCCGTAAGGGATTAGAAGCTTATCTCCTTACTATGTCTGCAGTACATCCTCCCTTGAAGTCAACATGTCGTTGACACTGCTGAGTTGAGTTGCGAGACCACTTCAAATTTGAACCGAGTTCTTCCTAACCTGCGACCGCCAAGTAAGAGTGCAGCAAAAAATGCTCTGATCTAGTGCCACGACAAATTACTATGAGTCTCATGCAGGCTGAAGAATTACTGTGACAACTAGAAAATTGATTCCTTGCCGCTTATTTGCATCAACCATCGCTGTAATAATGGTCATACATGTAATTATTACAGATCATTACCAGTGGCGTCGTGTGCTCCCAGACCATAGACTCGGCATTGGAATGCTATTTCTATACCAGGCATTTTTTTATGTTTCAGCATTAATTTTCATAAAAGTTGAATTTTCAACAAGAATTTCCCGAACATTTAAGGCCACGTGAATGTGCACGAGAAGTGATTGCTCATGTCGCTTAACCGCCTTACTCAAGAAACTGATTACTATATCCCCTCTCTGTCCAGACCACATTTTCTCAGAAAAAGGGAGGCAAGGCCAACAGTTTCTTGCGTTTCTCACGGTCAGTCAGCCACTCACATGTTTGAAATTTTGATGCATTAAAATGTCTTGTGCATTTTTTATTTCTTTCTCTGTGAGTACTTTCAGTTTTTATATCAGGTGCTGGCCTACCTTGTTTGACAACTGTCATCTTTTCAGTATATTCCCTTCGGACGAAAGGCGTGGTTATGATCTCATCCGCAGCACTAAACATAGCGTCACATCAATCACGAAAAAACAAATCATGGAATTCTACCGAATCTGGGTGTTCGAGTCAGATGCATTACTCTGCATTCATTGGAGAGCGCTCATCATCTGTTCGCAGTCTTGTCTTAACGTCAGCCATATGGTACTGTTGACACACTGTCCTCTCACACATGAAGCGAAGCCAGGAACAATTGGGTTGCGCTTCCCTTCCTGTATTTAGGTACCACGCCTCGATCAAGAATTCTGTGGAATTTCATTGCAAAAATTGGAGAAGGCAAAGCATTATGTCTATCGGGAAAGCCAATATTGACGCGGGCGCGTGCGCTTACTGCCTCACACGCACACAACTCTCTTTCACTGTCTGAACATCAATGCTCCGTCTGAACACACGACTAGCTTGTGTGTCTAATTGTTCGAAGAAAACAGCTGTGATTCGAGCACGTGCTGCAAAACTGTTCGATGAGGTTGAGCGTCTGATTTTGAGACGGAAAGCTGTGTACAGCTATCACGAGAAGCTATCGAATTTAAATGAATGATGACACTTTTCATTTTTATGATTGTTGGTAAATTATTTTTGAGTATGCGCCGAAGGCCTCGCAGGTACGGAGAAGACGCCATTGATCATTACACACTGTAAGCTGTAGGGCATTAACTTAGGAACAAAGCCGAAATTTCGTGCCAGTTTGTGCCTTCTGGTGCTTCGAGGCACCAGTAGACACTAAATAGGCACCAAATGTTTGTTTATCCAATGAAATCGAAGGATAACTCAATGGGCACGAACTCGGCACCATGAACTTCGTGCCTACTCGTGCCTTGTGTTGGCTAGAATTGATGCCTAAATTTTGTGCCCTACAGTTTACAGTGCAGATGAGCACGAAAGGTGATCAGCACACATAAAGAATTGGAATGGGTGAACTTAAAAAGTCCATCATGAAATTATTTATCCTTTAGAGAAAACTTTAGAATCATCGAATAAGCTTAAAGATTGCAAATTTCAAAGCTCTTTGAGACAAGCAGAATCTCCTCTGTCAATCTTATGCAAGAATGAGATAGCAGCCTTGAATGGTGTCATAAAATGCGTCCAACCAAAGTGCATGTGTTGCGGCTATGTGGTAGTAGGGAGCACCCCCCCTCTCTTTCAACGTTACCGGGGTTTTTGAATCAAACATAATATTAGCTACGATTCTTCAAATTTCATTTACAAACTCGCTGTTACTTTTACATAGTTTAATCAAGTGAGGCTCTTCGTCATAGAGCTACTGTCCACAGGCAACAAATTCGTCATCAAAAATGCTCGTTCCTCCGTGTGAGTAATCATATTAGAAATTGTGCTGGTGAGATGTCTCTGAATTTTTCTGTTGCTCCCTTTTATGAAATGTCGTTGGTTCAGCGATATTGGATCGGAAGTATAAGGAAATCTATATTTCACAGTGCGATAACCTCTATGATTATTGCCAACTTGCCAATTACGATGGCGTAGGCTGAGGTGTAAAAATATTATTGTACCCCGCTAGACTATGGCATGACAGGGTTGCACGATGCTCCAGCCACCACTCCGTCTGGAAATTGTCGATTATCATTCGTTCAAGAAAATTATTGGAAAATTACCATTTAGAGATGTCATATGCATCTATGCACCCGAAAGATATTCTAGAAATCTGAGTTAAGGTATATCAACGACATACTTATACTGAAAAAAATTTGAGAATTACAAAGCAAGCAACAAATAGAATCTTTGACAAAAACAAGCGTTACGTATGTTGACTACACTCTTGCAATTGCAAAATCGAAAGAGGATGCTTGCAAATTACTTTATGTTCTCAATAGTGCTCATACTAACTTAGAATTTGCCATCGAGTTCGAGGAAAGCGATGCCATCAGTTTTCTGGATGTTAATGTCATTCGATCTGAGGGACAAATATTGACTTCTGTATACAGAAAGAAGACATGGAGTGGCCTTGCAAAATGTATATTTCATCGTGTAGGCGCATCTGTTCTCCTTGTTTTTTAGAAATGAAAATGAGTTTTAACTGAGACATTAAAAATGAATGGCTATCCCGACCAATTTATTGAACAACATTAAATAAATAAAGAAAAAGAACCAATAATTGGTCCGTCAAAAAAGAAAGTGTATCTTAGAATCCCATTTCTGGGAGACAGATTTCATTCACTAGTCTCGAAAAAACTAAGTGAATCAATTTCTAGAGCATTTTATGCAGCATGGCTTGTTGTTTTGTCTCAGACAATGAAGATCGCTTGTCGTTCTTTGAAAAATCCAATTCCTCTCGCTGACCGATCAAACTTCTGTTACAATTTCAAATGCGACTGCGGATGCAGTTATATTGGTCGGACAACGAGATGTTTTGGTATCCGAATCAAAGAGCATTATCCCAAGTGGGCAGCAACAAGATTGAGAGGGCCAAAAGATCAAACTATCTCAATATGCAAGGATCTCTGGGACTGCAATCAATTCTCCGGACAGAAGATCGAGTCCTATTTCTCTGTCGCTGCATACTGCAGAAATGTACAGCATGTCAAGATAACTCAGGCCATTTTATTAAAAATCAAACCCTCATTATGTATCATGAAAGATTATGTTAGTGATTTGCTCCTGCCGTGGACTTAGCCTTATTTTCTGTAGTCCAATGTCTCGATTTTAGTATGTATGCATATTTTTTACTTACTTAATCTCTTTTCATAGCTATGTAATTTGAATGTCTATAACTTTCAGTGCAAGATTATTTTGAATGGTTTGGCATCATGACGTTATCGTATGATTAGAGTCATCGAAAGCGCTTAAGATAATGCATTATGTTATGAGTTTATTTTTATTTTCTTCACTTAAAGCTGAAGCCATATTTGAATTAACAGAGAAGAATGCACAAGGGTCAACACATTTCCATACTCTATAATCCCCAAGAATTGTTCTATAAAACAAACAAAAAGCTGAAAAATTCAATATAAATACTGATGTCTCGAGCATATTCAGGATAAAAAATTGATGGATCATGTTGCATAATGGATAAATTTGGAGAATCCATAATTTTGCATTCAACAGGATACAATGAATTTTTGTGAAAGGGTTTTGATATTTTTTATCGGCTCAAAGGTGAGAAAAGCGGCCAACGACTTATTTGCTTCTAGACTTCTATCAAACAGAGGAGGGTATATTGCCCCACCAGCTTGTCAATGGAGTTCAATCAACAATTTTTCGATATTTCAAATCTTATGGACGACTATTCTTATATACCTTAATTCTTCGATTATTGTTCAAACCTTAAAGACGTTGAAAGAACTCATGCACAGGTACTGCGATCCCCTGTGGTAAAGGCGACGTCGTGCCAACGTCGGTCCATCGTCGGTCAGCAAATTTTGGTCGGCTGTTGGTTGGTTACCAGTCGGCCAAAAATATTGTGTTGTCTCATGGTTGGCAATGGTCGGTTTACTGTCGGCCAAAATTTTATGTGGGTGGATTTTAGTCGAATTTTAGTTTGCCAAGGTCGGCAGAAAATGCTGTGTTGGCACATAGTCGGCCAATGTCGGCATGTGGTCGGCCAATTATCTATGGTTGGATTGTGTTCGTATTTCAATTGACCATGGTCGGACTAGAGTATTGTTGGCTTCCCAATGTCGAGATCTTAAGTGGGATATCGGACATTATCTGGGAATTCTTTCAGCATCAGCATTTTCTGTAGTGCTGAATCCTCGAATGCAATTGTACCTGCTCTAGGCTTCATAGCGAATCATGCATTGTAATGAAAAATATAACTGCGGTTTTATATGGGCTGAAGCTGGTTATGGAATGTAAAACCAGTATTATGCTCATTGCGTATTTCCGATCTAAAAACATGTCATTGATGATCTCCATTCTTTTTAAATCATCGGTACTGTGGCTACAATAAGAAATAGACTCACTTTGAAATAATCAATCGACTACTATATATATGGACCTGCGGTTCTACTTCAGTAAATCTATGTTGTTGATTTTGATTGATACAGTTGTATTCGCTAAATTACTTCACTAAAAATTTCTGAACTTTAAATAATGAATCAAAGAGCAGCTGAATCAAACAGATGCGTTAATATCAGCTCACTCAGTCTGTGAGATCTGATCTGACTACGCTATCCTTCTATCACTGTAGAAAAATTCGGCGTCAATACAGTTGTGAAGATGCATTCATTTGTCAGAACAGTAGCGGTCGATAATTCACCGCCGCGTCCTTGCAACAAAACGTCTATGCCTGTGACTAACAGTGTGCGTGGTCTGCCGTCTGGTGTTCCCTGCTTGTTTCATTGTCCTCGCCGTCAAGTGGAAAGCTGCGCAGTAGCTTGACTGCTCGTTCAGTCTCTTGCATGGTCTATCACAGCAAAGCGCACAACGAGCCCAGTGATTTCATTGACAGTTATTAGCACCAAGCGTCGCCGCAGCAAAGGATATTTAAATACATATATGCGCCTTCTTTCTTCATCTATCGTCAGTTTCATGATCGCACCTGTGCTTTTGTCATTTACTTACTTCATCCATCACAATATATGGAATGCTACTTACTAGACTACCTCACTGAACCTGATACTACAGCATTATTGGCGTATCGAAGTGATAGATAACTCTTTCAACGATACTGAATTATCATAATAACTCGAAAATTATGAACGCTCGTGTGCAGTCAGTTATCACGTGTATGAGAGATTTTCCACGTAAGGAAGCAATCAAATTCCCTCTCAATTTATTTATGCAGCAGGATTTAAACCATGCATCTCATGTTATTGTGCATCAAACTACATAGAAAGGGTAAGTTTCAAAATGCAAGCTAAATTTTTACTTGCAAGTCAACATGTAGTCTGCATGCAGCAACTTATTGGCTATCACCCCCACTTTTCAAATTTCTCTAAAACTTTTAAAATTAACCAATTGTCACAAAACTTCGTCATGCCAACGTAGTTGGGTATATTTTCCACCCACAGAAAAAGCTTTATGCAAATCGGACAAGTAGCCTACTTTTAATTAGAGACGATAAAGTCAAATGTTCCAATGTCAACATGCAGGTTGATCTGACTTCGTGTGTTGGATGCATTTTACACTCGTGTACTGTGTGGATTGTTCTCTCTCTGTTTTCGTCTCATCCACTGCTATTTTAAATCTTCCCACAACCACTATCCGAACACACTTTTTTAAGTTAAATATTTAAGTGTGCGGGATGTGGCTCTGGTCATAATTGTTACTTCACGAATATCTCAAATCTAGTGCTATTGGCTCAGATGATGGGGTCAGAAGAAGTCAGATCAAGCTGTGACATCGCTACATTTCAAGCTATCTTCTTTCAATCAAAAAGTACTTGCCCAATTTGCATGAATTTTGGTATGCAGGTAGAAAATATGCTCAACTAAGTTTATGACAAGATTTGTGACGATTTATTCACTTTTGTTGATTTTACACACATTTCTAAACGTGGGGGAGGTATCAAGTACCACCATGCTTTTTGAAGACTCAAATCAACAAATTTGAATGTTATTTGGATTCATGGATCATGATCATGTAGTCGAGACCTTCCGCATCTGCTCCTGATCATCTGTGTCTGCTCTTGTAATTTCGTAATTACGACTTTAAAATTTATGCTACTAATTAAGTATAGGCTTCATTCTTCTCAATTACTTTATTTTTGAAACTGATTGACGTGCCTTTTAAATTGTGCAGTGTATTATCAGTGTAATCATTTAAGACTTGTTTTTTGTTACAGACCTAGATTCTGTTACGCAATTTAGAAAAATAATTTTGATGTTTTATGATAACTAGAAAGTTTATTTACATGTTAACTCACTGCTACTCTTTCATCTCAAAAAGTACTTTTTGATCTGAAATTATTATTGGTATTTTACTTAGGTCTAGGTCTAGCTGGTGCATGTTTACTGTATCACCATGAATTACATGTACATCAAAATATGTCATCACATAAGCGATTGTCAAGTGGGTATTACCATTTGCAGATTTCATTTTAATAAATAGATATATTAAAATGAAAGTATTATTGAAATTTAACAAAATAAAGCAATAGTGAATTCATTTTATCTGCCTAGCCTACGTACTGTCTCCACAAGCAAAGTTGGAATTATTTACTTTTACTATTGACTAATATGATAATATAATATATGATTGAATGTTTAATATGATTTAATATGTTTAACTTAACCCTTCAAGCCTTATATTTGCAAACTGAATAGACTTGTAGGACATTCTTTGGCTATTCATTACACCTAGTTTCAGATCCTCCAAAATCTCCGAGATTTCTTTCCAAACAATTATATGTCTCTGTATTATTTCTGACAAATGTGTCTATTTGGTACAGTTGCCAATAATTGCTTTTGGAATAATCAACATCAATTTCATGAATCCAGTCTTAGTAGCGAAAGATGAATGTCATTCTCTAATTCTGGTGAGCTTGAGCCTTTTATTCATCATGTGTCAACTTTAACAGATTTTCCTGTAATTGTAGAATAATTTATGAATGAATTTCACATACACCGAAAATGTACTTGTTGAAATCATATGTTCAGCAAACAAAACCCATCGCGATGAAATCTCAAAACAACCACTTGGAGTCCATTTGGAGTTCGACTCCAGAACACATGACAATCATAACAAGGTGAGTGTATACTTTCTAACTTGGTAATTCCTATTTGTAGTCTGTGCCATGGGGTTTCACGAAGGCCAAGCCAATTGAGTCGGTGACCACTATGTGTCGACGATCAATCCAAGTCAAGCATGTAGTTAGAACAACAATATGTAGTAAGTGTAATAAAAAGCTTTGGTAAACTGAAGGCAAATTTATGCAACTTTGGTAAAATATCATCAAAGAACAGATACTGCTCACCGTGTTTCACAAATATGCACGGATGCGCTAATGGTTTTTTAATTATATTTTGACAACATTTTTTCATACGTTTCTGATAAAACTAACTATTAACCACTTGGAGACGAGGACGAAAGATAGTTAGTTTCATCAGAAACTTCAGGCAAAATGATGATAAAAATGCCTCAACTTTAAATGCCTAAAAGAGAGTGTAATATTTCACTCAAGTTGCATGGATTTAACTCTATTTGGCCACGGCTTTTCATTACACTAACTAGTTATTGTTCCTCGAACCGCATGCTTAACTTTAGATTGATGGTCGGCAAATTGGTGGTCACCGACTCACCGGCCAACTATGAGCCAACTTTACGTCGACGGTCGGCAAATTGGTGGTCACAGACATACAGGCCAACTGTGAGCCGACGTCGGCTTTGGATCGCAATGCGACCATTCGCCAACCGTCGGCATATCAGCGGCCACCGACTCACTGTCCAACTGTCTACCAACGTCGGCAGAAAGTTAATTTGGCCGATTGTGCGACCTCGAGCCGACGTCGCCTTTGCCACAGGGAATGCAAGTATATAACTTCCTTGATGCAATCGTATCTAATCTGATATGACGCTCAATAGTATTATGAAATTATTGACATCCACCATCAGCGATTGTGAATATGAACATTTGTCATGCTAATAGTAGTTTCTCCCACTCTATTTAATGCACCTCTTAATTGCTGAATTATTAGGCTTATCTACTATTCACTGTTTGCCACCTATGACCTATACTGTTGAACTTGCTGGATGTTGCTCTGTATTTTTTTGCTGTGAAGAGATGCATGCATTATTTATGTACATAAAACACATACTGTGTATTATGTTAATTAGCACTATACCTGAGTACTTGTGTACTTTATTACGCATGTACTCTGAAATACTTTCTCATCTGTTTCAAATGCTATGTGATTTAGTAAAATGACCTCCATTGTTACTGAGTAAGTAGGGTTGTCCGCCGCAGTTTCATATGTCATTTTTCTGTGAATGTCGTTTATATATCTCCAAATCCAAATTAGACGGCCCTAATTGCATAATTAAGGCCATCTAATTTGCTATGTAATACCATTGAGGTAGGAGCATTTCACCATCCATCTTTACATTCCCAGTGAAAATTACATTAAAGTGATTCCTATGGTTCACAATTTGGACTCGTAGATATCACAAGTTTTACATATTTCAATGTTCTGAGCTGCATGGGTATAAAATTATCATAGATTTGAGTCTATTGCAGATCAAAATCTTGGATTTTTGATGTCATAGATTTTAGGTTCAGTAATAATACATTATATTACCTTTCAAATGATCAGCCTAAAGGTTCGAATATACTCGGTGCGTAGTGCGTGTTTTTCACTGAGCGTGTTTTTGTGATAACAGAGTTTCCCGCAGTGCAATGAAACTCCCAGTAGTGCCGATGAGAGCTCGTATATATTCACGCGGGCCTTATCAATCTCTAGAATATACTTCTCAGCGGTAGCGATGTGCGTGTCTGCATGACTAGAAAATTCAGTAGCAGTTCTAAATGAATTCAAATATAAAAAAAGCAGTGGTCATCACTTCGTTAGCCTTGATTATTCATCGCCAGAAACAGAGGAAGGAAAAATATTTGCGACGATGGTACATGAGACCATCAAACATCAACAGAAGTATTCAGTTACACGGCGATTATCTATTGATCAACGATCTACGATCTCTCGACGACGAAGCACATTTCATATACTTTCGAATGAGTTCTGAAAAATTCGATGCACTCTTAAGTCTTGCTGCGCCTCATCTGCAACATGCTCCTACTCTTAGACACCCTGTTTCGGCATTTCATCGTCTTGCAATGATTATTCGACTCTTGGCCACCGGAGATTCGGTTCAAACAATAGCTTTCAACTTTCGCGTCAGTCCCTCATTCGTAAGGAATTGTCTGAGTGAAGTATGTGATGCTATTGTTTCGTCGTTGATGAAGTATACCAGCCCACCCTCAAAAGGTATGGACAGACATATCCAAAGAATGTGGGAAACGATGGAATTTTCCCAATTGTGTGGGCAGTCTGGATGGAAAGCATGTTGTAATAAAAGCGCCACCTACCAGCGGTAGTTTGTATTTTAATTACCAACATGATTTTTCTATCGTCTTAATGGCAATAGTGGACGCGAACTATTGTTTTTCATTATTTGAAGTTGGTGCGTACGGAAGACAAAGTGATGGAGGCATTCTCTCTAAATCACGTATGGGAAAAGCCCTCGAAAGTGCAGCATTGGGTATTTCGGAACCTAAAGTTCTACCAGGTACGATGACTTCAGTGCCTCATGTGATCGTAGCCGATGAGGCGTTCCCACTCAAGAAGTATATCATGAAGCCTTATACTAGCAAATCTATTGACAATGATGAAATTGGATTTCAAAAACGTGTTTTCAACTACCGCTTATCCAGAGCTTGCAGAATCGTAGAAAATGGATTTGGAATTTTGGCTGCATTGCGTTGCACAATTTCTTGAGAAAAACAGATGAAAACAATCGCGTTCAGTCAAGATATGTGCCACCTGAATTTGTCGATAATGACGTCGGAAAAGGCTATGTGATGGATGGGAATTGGAGACAAATTACAAACGAGAATGTGTCATTGACTCCTATGAACTTGAGGCTTGGTGCCAGGAGCTCTTCCGGTGATGCAATCGAAGAAAGAGATACTTTCCGAATGTACTTCAACAGTTCTGTCGGTAAAGTGCGCTGGCAAGAGAAAGTTGTTAACCGCGGTTTCATTAATCAGTCACGTCAATTTGAAGAATTCATGTTTTATCTTTACAAATAATTGTATCATTACACATAGTGATATACACAAAGCAATGTGGACACAAACTCCATTCTGGTGAAATTACGAAACAATGCAATGGCAATTACAACTTGTTAGTAATAAAATAATTCAGTGTATTTTCTGGGACAAAACCCTTCCGTTTGGATGGTAGCGGAAAGTACTTTTAGTGATTCTGAGTGCTTTCAGTTGAATTAATGTAGCCCTACCTAAACTACTGCCTTATGCAAAAGACAAAAACAAGTAAACCAAGTACATACGATTCGTATATTCAAAATGCTTATACATACAATCAGACATGGAAATTTGAAATATTAAAAGCGGTAAGGTCACCTAAGAAAGTGTAGCCATCATCTTCCGTAATGCCAGTACCAGCGTGTCCCGAAACTGTAGGAACATCTGTTGTTTGATTGATGTACATGCTTTCTTCTGCGTCGTACAATGTCTGAAAAGAGAATGAATAGTAATAAGAACTCATTTACTAGCAAAATTCGTTGTACGTATTACATCAACGTGGTTGTTTTCATAACAAAAATTAAGTTTAGAAAATGGGAGTTTTCTTTACATTGGTCAACTGACCACATACAAAAATGCATGATGTAGCATTCTAAACTTCAGAACATCAAATCTGACGGTTTATCAATGGTCTATCAAATGACATTAATCTTTTAGTGCTGGGTTAAAAACTAAATCCGTGAGAGAAAATCAAAGTTAGGTGAATATCATGTGATAAATACGTATGTATGGGCTTACCTGATAGATCTTCATTTTCGTTTGATTGCGAAGTCTTGGAGGTAATCGTTTGAGGCTATCGGCAACAACCTTGCCAAACATGTCTTCTCCACTTTCCAACGATGGTACTAGCCTTTGTAGAACATCTACCGCTGAGCCTTCGAATTCGGACAGCGGAGGTTGCTTAAAGTTTGACTCTAAATATCAGCACCTAGTCAGAACTTAATCGCACCCATCCCTAAGGGCAAACAAATGTTTATGTATAAAGATGTGACATCGAAAGTTGCGAAAGCCGAATCATCCATTCATTGTAGCACATGGTTAAGAGAATATTCTTGATATATCAAAGCAGATAAGGGAGGAGCCTTAGTTGTAGCTGATTATTCTTTCTACAAGAATAGAATGATTGCTGAACACTTATTACATTTTTTATTATTGCTGGACCTATCTGCTTACAAAATGATTAAACAATACAGACACATTGGCCAAGGTTGATGATTTAACTGAAACCTTTAAGAATTCTTTCTTGTTAACTTTCTAAAACTTTTTAATTATCTTTCTCGTTTTAATGGTGATATACCTTCCATGTATGGGTTGCCTAAGATCCATAGGCATCAATATTACTTCAAAAAATACTGTTGACGAATATTCATGTGTTGCTATGAATGCTCCCGTAGACATGATATTTCGGTCAATTATCTCTAGCTCTTTTACAAGAAATCTTTACAAGAATTCTTTAAGTTTTTTGTTAAATCATCAACCTTGGCCAATGTGTCTGTATTGTTTAATCATTTTGTAAGCAGATAGGTCCGATAAATGTTCAGCAATCATTCTATTCTTGTAGAAAGAATACCGGTAATCTACTACAACTAAGGCTCCTCCTCCCTTGTCTGCTTTACTAATGCACAATGGAGAATCTTCTCTTAACCTCTTACAGCTATCTCTCTCTAACTTAGGTAAGTTATGACGAGGTCAATTAGTTTCATTTTTTAAATTACTCGTTTTGACTGATATAATTTCAATTATAGTCTCTAGCTTCAAATTGCATCCTTTTGGAGGAATGAAGTTACTACTAGCAACTTTATATTCATTATTTGATCCTTCAAAAACACCGTCCTTCAAGAAGAAGTCTTCTAGTCTCAGTGTACGACAGAAAGAATTCACTTCTTTTCCCATTTCCTCCAAATGTTGTTTCGGACAAGGAGCAAATTTACCTCCTTTAGATTTTTGCAATCATTGTCTTTAAAACTTTTAAAACTCAAATGCCCACTTGGAATCATTGAGTCCGCCTTCACTCGTGCATTGTCAAAGCCACTTGAGTTACACCAGAGGGATAGCACTAATGATATTGCATTTGTTTCTTCTTATAATAAGATCAATACCAATATCTCTGGAAAAGTGATAAGACCGATCAGCAGCAGCTTATCAATACTTGATCCTTTCCATAGGTACGGTATTTTGTGATCGTTAAAGCAACCTCCAACAACACCAACAACGTTGTATAGATTGTTGAAGACGAACACCGTCCTACTTTTGAGGATGTTACAAAGTGTGGAGACGCTCGATGTAGCTGTTGTCCTGCTCATATAACGGGGAAAGCCATAGATCTAAAGGTTGATAAAGATAGGATGACTTTTCATTTAAAATAAGAATATTAACTGTCTACCAGAAATGTCATTTACATCCTCCGCTGTAAAGGTTGTAACGAAATACATTTGGGACAGACTGGGGATCTTTTTCGCAGTAGATTGACTGCTCACAGACAGCAAGTTTTTCATTCTGCATATTCTGCATATTTGCAAGGTATACAATCGGGTGAACAAACGCGATAACTCCTCATTGGTTGCAAGGCCTGAGACAACGGTAAATTATTTCTAGAAACAATTTCTATGTTTGACTCAAAACCATTTGATTTCACTATTTTGCGAGCTTGAGATACAAAACGTTCCCCTAAGTATGGAAGAAATAGTTTGATACTTTTATCACGGTTTATATTACATCTTCTATGAATGGGACGAAACAAATATCGATCAACAACTCCTTTCGGATACCCATTGTCAAGAAATCGATGTAACAAAATGTTAACAGCTTCATCATACATTTGCTTATCTGAAAAAATTTTGGCTACACGATTCCGCTCACCGATGATCACACCTATTTTTTGGGATCTTGGCACAAAAGACGACCAAGGTATGATACAACCACTATGACAATTCTTAATATATAGGCCTGTACGAATAATTGGGCGAGTGGAAATCTTCACGTCAAGAAAATTTATACAACCATCTTCAGTAAGACCTTCAAATGTGAATTTGATGTGTGGAGAGATTCTGTTGGTAATTTCCAATAGTTGATGCACAGAACCAGGAGACATTATAACAAAGATATCGTCAATATATCGGTGCCAAAATATTATTTTGTATCTCAAGCTCGCAAAATAGTGAAATCAAATGGTTTTGAGTCAAACATAGAAATTGTTTCTAGAAATAATTTACCGTTGTCTCAGGCCTTGCAACCAATGAGGAGTTATCGCGTTTGTTCACCCGATTGTATACCTTGCAAATATGCAGATAAACCAAAATTGTGTTATACCAAATTTGTAGTATATGAAATTATTTGTACCATTTGTGATCACATGTATATCGGTGAAACTTGCAGAACTTTTGCTACTCGGTTCAAAGAACACCTTTGTGATAAGAATTCTGCGATTTACAGTCATTTGAATTATCATGATGTTAACCCTAAGTCGACTGATTTGCCATTGAAGTGGAAATTTTTAGATAAAAATGTAAAGCATCCAAACGTTCGACGGTCTATAGAAGCATTACATATTAAAAGAAACCAGGGATTGCTAATGAATGGATGCATAGGCAGGGAATTTAGATATTTGATATTTCTTTTCCAGTCGATCACATTTTTTAATGTGATTTTAGTACATGCTGCTTTGTTGTACTTACTTGTGTTTGTGTTTTTATAATGGTACGTAATTGATCTTCTATTTTAATATGCGGTTTTATCCATTATCTGTTGTTCTTTATTATTCTCTGTTTTTAGCTATGTTACGGATGGTGCATTGAGAGTGCCTTATCTTCTTATTGTGTGTTCTATGTACTTACCCTTGAAGCTTCTGCTAAATCATGTTACGTTTATGATTGCCACTCCATGAAAATTGACACTTGCTACAACAGCATCTCAACAGTGTATTTGTCTCTCACCTGATGAAGGCTTCGGCCGAAAATTTGTGATTTAATTGACTTCATTTTAATACATTCGAGTTCTATACGCATATCTTTTCTTATTTGGTTTGATTATCTATTATATTAATTAACTCGATGACTGGTATTTTGGAACATAAGCATTACATCCACAATGTTTATCCGCTGAAATCAGTTGTGACATTTATTTTGCAGTTTGTGTCAATAATCAATGGAAAAGGTAGAACTGATGTCCGAATGCAATTATTTGAATTTTAACTGAAGAAGCAGTTGAGCGACACCGGATGTTGAAGAAGAAAAAAGTCATTGAATTTTCTTATTTCTTATAACCATCTACTGCATTCAATATTTAACTTGAACTTAGATCTATCAACTATCAATTTGTCCTAACGCTTTTGCTCCTAGTGAGCTACAATGAGCAAATAGGCCTTATTCAAATATACAATTACATGCAAAACAATTTCTCCATCTCTGCTTATAGTGTTATTATCACTCACATAGCGAATATTTCAAAATAATTGAGCTATCATTAGATATCACGGTGTGCCCGAAAAAAATTAGTGGTCTAACAGGACCCGGCTTAGATTCCACTTTTGAAGGTTCGTATGGACCTTTCTGATAGCTTTAAAGCAAATTTTAAAATCTTCCATCGAGGGCAGTTTTCTGTAGGCCTACAAATCCAAAATGGCGACATGATTGCCATATATGGCAGGTGAGAAAAATAATTTTGTGATGACCCGTCTCACATTTTAATCTCTTAGAATACATAATATGGATCCAATACTGTTCAAATATGTCCATTTTTGAGAAATCGACGTTGGCCTTTCTGTGCAACCCCAAAAATGTATAATATGGCGGCTTAACTTCCATGTATGGCAGTTGTTTACATAAATTGGCATAATTGGTATCATTAATTGGTATAGAAGTTTGTTATATTTTTTATTGTCCTTGGTATCGATAACCACATACATTTTCTTTGCATGATTCAATTAAAAAGAACCTTACTTGTAGCAGCTACTAAAATATGCTTCCATGCGACAACTAGCGCACTCAAATTAAAAACGTACGTAGGTCCTAACATACGCTGTCGATGTTTCTCTAAAGAACAGTCAAAGCTTGCTGGTGATGATAAGAGCTATAGGTGTTGACCATTTTAGTATTAGCGAACTGCTTGCAACAAACGAGACGAATACCAAGGATGATTCATATACAAGTACTACTCTAAAACGCTTAGATGTCTCATTAAAATGTAATTGGATTTGAATATTTGAATCTATGTCTATGATTGCATTCAATCTTTTGATGTCGAAATCTGCGTATGCATCCATTATTTAATATTCGCGCGATAAGTTTCTTAAGCACAAGTCCAAGTGAAATTGGTGTAACATTAAACTCATGAGCTCTTCATTAAGTAGCTAATGAGCTACTTAAGTAGACTCGAACTCAACTAGCCGTATGAGTATGATGTGCGAGTACAGTAAATAACATACAAGGACCAGTGACATGCAAACGCACTTCCTGATCGTTGACATGCAATCGATGCCGTAACATGTTCGTGGGATAACTGAAGCTTAGTGATTCTTATGGTGTTTTAACACAGTGTAGCTTAAGTTGGCAAGTAGGACTGTATATATACTGTATACAACATAAGCCTTGAATTACAAAATAACGGGACCGAACATCAGAGGTGGACAGAAGAAGAGATGGTGCCACAATGTCAAGAGAGATCTTGAGCCCCTTGCATCTGGACCCTCAATCGACGCAAGACCGAACAGAATGAGGAAGACGCATCCATCCCGTCAACCGACACAACCCCAGTGTCCAACCCTCGAAACTGGGGAAGAAGAGACAACAAACGAAGAGTAAGAGTAAGTAAGTAACTTTTAAGATTCATTCATAAACGCCATATAAGCAGGAAGGTAAGCCGTCATCTTATACATTTCTGGAGTTGAGGAGAAAATCCCTCGCTCAATTTCTCAAAAATTGACATATTTGAATAATGTTGGTTCCGTATTAGGCTGAGGGATTGAAATCTGAGACGGGTCATCACAAAATTATTTTTCTCACCTGCCATATATGGCAATCATGTCGCCATTTTGGATTTGTAGGCCTACAGAAAACTGCCCTCGATGGAAGATTTTAAAATTTGCTTTAAAGCTATCAGAAAGGTCCATACGAACCTACAAAAGTGGAATCTAAGCCGGGTCCTGCTAGACCACTAATTTTTTTCGGGCACACCGTGATATATTTTCTGTCGATATAAATTGTGCACGAGAGCATGACCAAATATAATATCATTCTACCCAGAATGAACTTAGAAAAACTAGCCAGAAAAAACTTACATTTCCATTTTGGTTGCATCTGATCCCTGCATTTGATCGTGATCATGTGGAATCCTTTCCGCAATTTGGATACTGGAAATATAGAAAACTCATGTTACAATCTTGAAAGAGCCGATGTTGTCAGGCGAAAATTGCATTCATGTTGAACAGACCTATACAAATCACAAATTTTGCATAAAGCCACTAAGTATAAAACTATCGGCGTTGATTACACTGACAAACTCCTTACTATAGTCTTACTAAGCAGTCTCACTTGAGCACCTTCCGTCCTCCGTAATCTAACTGCCATGGTAGACAAACTTATTGACGACTTGTACCTCCTCATGTTGTATTCTCATCTCGATGTCAGGGTCTGCTTCTGTTTCCATGCACATGGCTTTCGTTTTTCCCACATTGATCTGTAGACCGAATGACTGAGCGTCACTACGAACCCGATCTACGCTCCACTGAAAGGCCTCCGCACTAACTTCGATCAGTCACTGTCGTCAGCACATCGAATGTCGCTAAGTTTTGAACCATAGATCGACACAATCCTTGACAATACCTGAGAATCTTGGAGCACGTGCTCCAAATAGATGATGAAGCGGAGAGGCGAAAATGGGTCCCCTTCCTGAACGCCTTTCTCTTGGTTGAACCAGTGGCTGCGGTGCGCATTGCTGCAGCCACTTTGATATGCACTTTGGATCACTCTATTGAGTTTTACCGGCACTCCTTAAGACTTGAGGATCTTCACATGATATCCTGTCTGACGCTGTCAAACGCCTTTCTAAAATCAATGAAGCAGTGCCAAATCTCTCTCTCTCTCTCCTACTTTCCACTCAGCGCTTCTTCCAGTAACCGCAGTGTGAGAATCTGCTGTACTGTACATCTGTCGCGTCGGAATCCATTCTGTCTTTCTCCATCCCAGAAACGCCTTCTTCTCAGAGAGGACCTTCTCCATCTCAGAGGGCCCCTCCCTCTCTCCGAGAGGACGTTCTAAATCTCAGAGGCCTTTCCCAATTTCAGAGGTGCCCTCCTCCATCCCAGAAGCGCTCTTTTCGCATTGTAAGAGAGGTCCTTCTGCACATCTGAGGGCCCTCCTGCATCTTAGAAAGCCTTCCTCAATCTAAGAGGCCCTCCTTCATCTCGGAGGATTTTATGTCTAAGAGAGTCCGTCCTCAATCTCAGAGGTGATCTCCTATATTTTACAGGGCCATTTCATTATCTCAGCTGGTGGGTCTTTCTCAGCATCACAAGGATACTCCTCCATCTCAAGGGGCCCTTCTGAATCTCAGATGGCCGCCTCCTCTCTAGGCTGGTCTCTGTCTCAGAGGGGTCCTTGTCCATCTGAGAGGAGCCCATCTGTTTCTCAGAGTGTCTGGTCTCCGTCTCAGGGGGGCCTTGTCTATCTCAGAGGAGCTCTACTCTATCACATGTTAACAATTCCATATGTCAGATGAACCCATTTCTATCTCAATGTTGCCCTTCTCCATCCTTGAAGCGCCCTCCTCTCATTCTGAGAGGCCCTTCTACACATCAGACGAGCCTTTTGTGTCTTAGAAGTCTATTCCCGATCTCATAGAACCCTTCTTTATCTCCGAGGGTCCTTCCTCTGCCTGAGAGGGGCCTTCTCCATCCCTGAAGCTAACTATATAATAGTAGCAGTAATAGCAAAATCCCTTAAACCTCTTTCAAGCTTCGAATCCTGACATCCAAATGCTTCCTGATTTCATTACCTGTCGTTTGAAGTGACATGTCCGGGAAGTCTTGCCAAGGTTGATGTAGTGGACAAAGCTAGAATGCAAGAGTTCAAGATTTGCTTGAAACAAATTAATAGGATTTGAAGCATTTTCCAATTCGATGTAATTGCTAATAGACTAAGCAAATATGTTGTCTTTTATATCGACATCTGCAGCATTATCAACTGATCTAATAAAAAATTGACTTCATTGCGCTTTCCCATTCATTGATAACTTTTCAAAAGATGCACTGAATTATCTGTTTATGATTCACTATCTGGATTTTCACGTTCGCTAATGGACTTAGCAAAAGCCAGACTATTTATTGTCAGAATAATTTCCTTTGTCTTACTATCTGTCAATTACTGGTTCTACAACTTGACGGAAAGATTATTTTTTTGCGAACTAGTATAACTACAGATAAGTCAGAGAGGAATTCTACAGAGTATGCTGTGTAAAGTTAATCGATTACATTCAATGACAACTGTTGAAGACTTCCTTGAATTTACGCCAATTAATTGCTATTACCTGATGCCATGATGAAACTGCTCCAGTTCACTCAATCCTTCAATTTCATACACTCGGCGTGAATTCAATTTCCAGTTCTAAGAATCACTGGATTAGAAGACAGCTAAGTTGGGCAGCTAGGAAATGATGAAGGGACAGCATCAGTTTTAGACATCGAGGAAGAAGTTTCTCTATATTCATTGACTTTCGTTAATCGGAGCTAATTGTCCGAATATCATTCGGTGAAAAATGAAGCGAGTACCTGTATGAAGGAGTGCTTTGTCACCGTAACATAGCGCGGTATCCAATTAGTCCACTTCTGCAACAATCATGCGTTCTGCAGCAACGGAAATCGATGAAAGTATTTGTAGCTGGTGCGTTGCTCTATCCACTCTGATCACTTTTACATCCGGGCACAACTTTTGTAAACCAATTTTCGCAATGAATGTTCGAAACAAAACTCAGTATTACTCAAATTCACTCCATCGACGCACGGCGATCCAAGATTAAGCAATGATTCGAAGTAAACGGCCTGCTGCTATTCTACTGACAAGTGAGTCAGCCAAATCAATTCCTATAATATGAATGGCCATCAGATGGCACGCTTACAGTAGAATCGTAGCAAGTGAAGTGTCATTCCACCAAGCAAGCACTAGTTGTGCATGGGCAAGCTAACCAACTTGATGCTACCTAACGGATCGATCGATTGGATGACGTTTGCCTGAGTTTACACCATAACGCAAACTCGGTATATCATCGACGAGGGATCGAAATGAGGACAGTAACAGAACAATGGCAGCGCATCCACACAATGGTGCGTGATGTATGACACCTCTCGTGAACGGTGGAGCAGTGAAGCGCGCTATCGAAGAAATCAAATCGACGTAGATAAAGCATCACTTTGAAGACAATTCGTTAAAAAATGGGAGTTGCATATCCCGGTACTCTAGATATCCCTGGGCTATTTGTAAATTTTTTTTGCGGGAACAACCTGTTCTCAGTGTCCCAGCTATATTACGCACCATTGCGTGTTTTAAAAACCAAACAGCAACGGAAACACAGCACCACCGCAAGTAAATGTACGTGCAGATAAGTCCCTAAATGTGATTAGCTATTTCATGCAATTTATCATAGAAAAATGCTTGACTTGCCCTCCATTTATTTCTGCTCTGTAAACAGTGGGCGCATCAACGCCTCAGAAAAAGCCGTTGAGGCTAATCACACTACGAATTGCTGAGATGCTCTCCAGTTTACTATTTGAAATTATTCGACCAGATAGGACCTCTAGCACTATTGCAAGTTAAACATAAGAGGTGGCAGAACTTTTGCACATGCCCCGTCATCTCAACATCTTTATGCCACAAATAGGACTATGTGCATGGTCAGTTTTCTGTTTCCACCGCACAACCGGTGAAGAATAGGAATACACAGCAACATGGCCTGAAGACGAATTTATTTGCAGTGAGGACATGTAAGCTTTAACAATCGCATCTACATCATATTTCACGTGAAATAGCCACCATCATCAACCACTGAAGAACAGTAAATTTGATTTGACGTGTCGCCTTGTGAAAAGATAAGCATAATTGCTGCATTATTCACCGAAATCATTGCTGGAGTAACACGTTGATCATCTCATGATAAGGGCTTCCACCCCATGGACTGTCAAATTATTTTGTGAAAGACTGGTCAAATCAAAAAGAAATAACTCATCATGTGACTGTTGTCTAGTTGTCTGTTGTGACATAAGACACTGCTTACACGTAAAAGCAGAGATAAATAAGCTTTATTCTATCTCTAAACGTCACAAAAATCTTCACTGCCATATGTGTGGGCAATTCCATAATGAGGACTGCTCCAATGCAGTTCTCGATAATTCAGAAAATTGAAAGACTGATTATCGTTGCTTCTACTTCTATGCGCTTGTTAATATAAAGTTTTACCAAACTTTTATTCTTCATAAATGGCATGCAATTTTATAGTGCTCGCACTAAAATAACGTCTTTTATGGTGTTGCTGATTAAAATTTAGCAGGTAGAGTCCTTTGTGCAGTTTCAATAGTCAATCTAGCATGTGTAACAGTTTTATGCGCTTTATGGTGGTCTTTTACTGTGTCATTATCTCATGAACTTTTATTGCGCGCAGATTTTAAAAATGTGAGTGCTATTCGGTCTGAGTTTTGGTTGTGCTGATCTGGTTCGGACGCAAGTCGGCCAGACGTGATTAAGTCATATTAAGTCATCCAAAGCTAATTGTATGTGTTCGTTTCCATCCACAGTGGAATCCGAGTTTAACAGTGACACGGCTTCGGACGCGGAAGAGGGTCTTCGCCTCTTACGTCTAGACGGCGAGAGCCGTCATCCTGAGTCCTCCAGTTGTGCGTCTGGTGTTGGCGAGAGCCGGCAGCGACTCAAGAGGGTGTCGTGGGCAGACGAGGCCGAAGAGGAAGAGAAGGAGGCGCGAGAGCAGCGAGCGCGGACATCCGAGAGGGTAAGTTGTTGAAATTCGTCAAACTTATTTGACCGCGGAACTAGGCCAGTTACAAATGGTGGCAGCGGTGGCCGCTCCCACGTTCAAGATGTTCTAAGCGTCAGATCTTGTTTAGATAGGTTCTGCGACAGATATTCCGTAGAACATCTGGTCTCTTTTTGCGGAGGTAATTTTGCTCTGTGGTATCGCCGTTTTAGAATGGCATTGGAAACTTATCCCATGCGGGAAACGAAGTTCGTTTTATGCTCGAAGCTGAGTGATGCAGTATATGCAGAGTTATGTCGAGCACTTGATGTGGGAAGAGTACAGGATACTCTTACAGATATATTAAATTTCCTCCATATTTTTTATGCTGAGTCTGATCGGTCGAAAGACTGTTCCTTGCAAAAGGTGGCGGAAGCCCCCAAATATACGCGTGTGTCATTAAAAACTATTCCTCATTTTAAAGGAGGTGATTTTGACGTTTGGTTCAGAAGGTTAGATTCTGTTCTCGACAGTTATCCGCCGAAAGAGAGGATTTTTCAGCTCAATTCACTTTTGTCCGATGAGGTGTTCGCGTTTGTAAGTAACCGTTCAGAGATGGAGCAGAGTGATTTGGGACTGCTCGTCAAGAGTTTGCGACAGCGATACTCTAAAGCTCCTAGTGCCGCGAGAGCAAAAGAGCTATTTTATACGCGTACGCAGCGAAGAGGTGAGTCCTTGCGCGAGTTTGAGGGAGAACTTAGGAAGTTGGGGCGCGTTGCTTTTCAGAATTTAGGAGAGAAAGAACGAGAACGGTGCATCATTGAAAGAGTGATTCAGGGCACTATGAATGTATAAGTGGCCCGCCACCTTGCATTGTCGCCACCTGAAGAGGTGGGTCATATTTTGAAGGTTGATGATAGATTCCGCGAAATTCCACTTCTGTCTGCGGAGGCATTCGTGCCGGATGTGGGGAATAATCGCGAAAGTGTGGTAAGTCAACTCAACCGTCCGGTGCAGTCGCAAGATAGCAGGGTGCCTGGCAATGCAGGTTCCATCAAGAATTGGCGTGAATCTCGAGGGGCGTATCGGGAACAGCAACCCTTTGCTAGACGGTTCCCTAGATCTCCTACACGTCCACGTATGGAAGCATCTCGCGCAAGCGATTTCCGTAGATCTTCTGGGAGATGTTTTGCGTGTGATCGCGAAGGACATTTTCGACGGAATTGTCCCTTTTGTGATTTAAACGAATAAGCGAGGCCAATGAAGTAAGTTTCGATCTTCCTCCAAGCGAAATTGGTCTCGCGGAATGTCTGTCTGGAACTGCAAAGAAGAAAGTCAGTAAGAATGTAGTCCAATTTATTATTGCCCATCGTAGAGGATGGGGTTTGTTAGATGACGGCGCCGATCGTAGTGTGGTGCATATTAACCTTGCAAGAGAAGTTGGGGCTAAAATTGATAGCTCTAGACGGCCTGCGCTTCGGGACGCTGAGAAAAGGCCTTTAAGAGTTGCAGGAATTAGTGAGCTGAAAGTGAATTTGGGTTCTGAAATATGCACATATGAATTTGTGGTAGCCAATGAGATAAGCTACGATATTATTTTTGGACAAGATTTTTTGTCAGTGTTCGACATCTACATTTTGAATAGTCGAGGAGTCGTTGAGTTCGCAAGAACCGGCACGACGCTGAAGATGAGAAGTCGTTTTGATGTTGTAGATACAGTAAGTTTGGTCGAGGAAACGACAGTCCCTCCTGACGCTCTTATCTATTGTAAAGGTATTTGTCAAAACTGGTCCAGGAGAGCGATTCTGGGAGTGGTGATGCCTTTGCAGCAAAGTTTACCGGAAGGTATTCTTATGGCAAATGGTGTAGTGCAGACAGTTAATGGTAAAGTATGGCTTCAATTGCTTAACAATACTCATTCAGAAGTGAAAATTTCTTCAGGGGCGCATATTGCGCAGTTTGAACCAATTGAGGAAGTTCTAACGGTAACTCAAGAGTCTACGTTGAAATCTCATAAATCTAATGTTGAAGTGGCGATAGACCAAATTCGTCAAGGTACCTTGTCGAAAGATGAGGTTCGCAAAGCGGAAGCTTTACTTCGTGAGTTTGCCGATGTTTTTGTCGAGGAAGGAAAACCGTTAGGTAGAACAACGCTTTTCCATCACACAATAAACACAGGCAGATGCTTACCCGCTTCCGAGAGTTGACGAGAGTCTAGATTCGTTGGCTGGAGCAAAATATTTCACCGTTTTGGATCTCAAGTCGGGGTATTGGCAAGTACCATTAGAGGAGAGCTCTAAGGAAAAGACTGCTTTCTCAACCCACAGAGGCCTATATGAATTCAACGTTCTTCCAATGGGACTGACTACTGCTGCTGCTGTTTTTGCAAGACTAATGAATAACGTTTTGGCAGGATTGACGTGGGATGCTTGTTTGGTATATTTAGACGATACCATCGTCATTGGGCGCTCGTTTGAAGATCATCTAGCCAACTTGGTGTCGGTGTTACAGCGTTTTCGTAAGGCTAATTTGCAATTAAATCCCAAGAAATGTCAATGGTTTAAGACGGAGGTTAAATATCTCGGACATGTGGTATCGTCGGAAGGTGTCCATACCGACTAATCCACAATCGAGAAAGTCATGAATTGGCCGCGCCCAGATACTCAAAAGAAATTACGGGGATTCATCGGACTGTTTAGCTACTACCGGCGGTTTATTAAAGGATTCGCAAGCATAGCCGAACCGCTCCACCGAATAACAGGTAAGAACGCAAAGTTTTCGTGGACGGATGAGTGCGAGGAAGCTTTTATTATACTAAGACAAGCTTTATGCTCTGCGCCGGTTCTGACTTTGCCAGATTTTTCTGCGGAAGCAGGGAATTTTATCCTAGACACCGATGCCAGCGATCGGGCAATTGGGTGTGTGTTGTCACAGAAAGACGAGAGTGGATTGGAAAGAGTAATCGCTTACGGAAGTAGGTGTCTTGCTAAAGCAGAGAGAAATTACTGCGTAACCCGAAAGGAGATGTTGGCGATGGTATATTTTATCCATGATCTGCGGGCGTATTTGTTAGGGAGACCTTTCATTTTACGGACAGATCATAGTGCTTTGACGTGGCTGAATTCGTTTAAAGAGCCGATTGGACAAGTGGCACGTTGGATACAGAAATTACAGGAATATCAGTTTACCATCGAATATCGCCCGAATCCGAAACACACAAATGCCGATGCGCTATCGAGGCGGCCGCATCGTTCACATGGTGATTGTCCAACATGTTCTAAGGAGTTAGAACAAAGTTTTGAAATTGCAGCCATAACCTGGCCTTATGGGTGGTCGGCTGAGGACCTTAAAAGAGCACAGCTAGAATCCCCAGCCATTTCTCATGCCGTCTCATGGATTCAGCAAGGGCGTTCAGCCACTCCACAATTATCAAACGCGCAAGGAATTCCTGAGTTGCAAAAAATGATAAAAGAATTTCCTTTTATGGCTCTGATTGAAGATATATTGCATATTAGATACCCTGACGATGAGGTTTGGAGGGTTATTTTGCCTCCATCGTTCAGAGAACAAGCCCTTCAGCAATATCACAATAACCCTGTGGGTGGGCACACAGGTAAAGAGTCAACTTTCAGGAAAGTAAGCCTGCGTTTTTGGTGGCCAGAGTTACGGAAGGATATTGATAAATGGGTGGAGTCTTGCGGAGTGTGTGGTGAATGCAGGGGTCCCAACCCTAAGACTGTAGCACACCTCCGACCAATACCAGCAGACGAACCTCTTGCGCGTATTTCTTTGGACATAATTGGTCCCTTAAATAGAACGGCTTCCGGAAATCAATTTATTCTGACAATGGTGGACGCTTTTACAAAGTGGGCCAAAGCAGTGCCACTGAAAGATCATACAGCCAAAACAGTGGCTACTACAATTCTCTCCCAATGGGCTTCTCGCTATGGAGTACCGAAAGAGATTTTGTCCGATCAAGGGACGGAATTTGAGTCAGCACTATTTCGCCAGCTGTGTCATTTGTCAGGAATGAGGAAATTACGCTCTAGTCCTTATCATCCTATGGGGAATGGGGGAGTCGAGAGACTCAACCGTACTATTAAGAATTTGCTGCTGTCTCATACCGATCGAGATCGAGGGAGGTGGGACGAAACGCTACATTTCTGCATGTGGGCGTATCGGTCCAATATCCATTACTCAACGGGTTACTCGCCGTCCAGATTATTTATGGGGAGGGAAATGCGCTTCCCAATTGATGTCATTCTTGAATCAGTGCCAACTTCTAATTTGGAAGTGGAGGATTATGCAGAATGGCTCCAAGAAAGCATTCGCTCTGCGGGGCAGGTAGCGAGAGACAACTTGGCGGCAGCCAGGAGACATCAGAAGCAGTTTTATGATCGTAGAGCTACAAAAGTACCTCACTACAGATCGGGGGATTTAGTCTGGTTGCACTCTGAAGTGCCGACGGGACCTTGGCCGAAGTTATCAAGATCTTGGCGAGGGCTGTATCTTGTATCACGAATTAGGAACGCGACCAACGTAGAAGTGTCAGATCCAGCACGGCCGGGTAGGTACCAAGTGGTGCATGTTAACAGAGTGAAACCGTGCCCGATTGACGTTCGTCTGGATCAGAGATCATGCACGGCGTTCTACCTTGACTGCTGGGGTGGAAGCTCTGCAAGAAATTCATCCTTATTTCCGAGAGGAAATTGAGGTAGATCCAGGTGTCGATTCGGAAGTGCATGTTCCGGACCCGGATATACCCCTGGCAGAGAGGGATTTAACGAACCTCAATCGGTCAGTTCAAATCTTCCTCCGCTGTCTCCTATACCGGAAGGTATAAAGGATGTCAGTTTAGGTGAAGTGATTGACCTTGAACCTGTGAGCGAGAATTTCTCCGATGAATTCGAATGTAGTGACCTTCTTAATTTACAGATGGCTTCTGACCCTGCACCTCGATCTTCGGTGGGCCCTCCCTCGACGGAGATGTGTGAAGGCTGGGGAGAGCAATTAGTGAAGCATTTCATTCGAGGCGAAAGCCTGAATGTGATAATGGAGGTCTCCGATCCTGCTTTGTCCGACTGGATGACGAAAGTCTCCAGTTGGGCCCTTACCTCACTCCGCAAATTTTTTGCCAATCCCATCCGGGACAGGCGCGAGCTTGTCCGTCAGAGGATACAGGAGGTGGAGGACCGCGTGCGACGGTGGTTTCAAGTGCACCCGTACGTCTCCGATCGCCCCCGACAGGCGTCGACTGCACTTTTTGCAGATGTGCGACAGCAATTGGCGGCTGTCCGGGAGGTTCTGGCACCCGAGCGTCAAGCAGCTGCCGCTCAGACCTCCGCGCGAGGAGGCTCCGAGGCCGACCTGGTGACGGAAGTCACTAGGCGGGTTTGGGAGGCCCTTCGCCAAGAAGGGATGGCAGCTTCCCCTGTTCGTCCGGTTGCAAGCTACGCCCGCGCTGCAGAATCTCCACCACTGTCATCGGTGGCCGCACGCCCGCCAGCGAAAGCTGCGCCGGGGTCTTCACGTCAGCAGCGTCGACCGGAGCCTTCGAGTGAGAGGGGGTCAACCGGTGTGGTCCTAGTGATCGGGGACTCGAACTTCGTTCGATACCCGTTCAATAGGTACCCGTACCGCACCATTGCAGTACCTGGCCTTCGGATCTCGAGAGCGATCGGGAGTCTGAGGTCCGCAAAGGATCTTCCTGCGCGGGTCTCCGCGGTCTTGCTGGGCGTAGGTATCAACGATACCTGCAGAAGCACTACGTGGAGGCGAGATCTCGAGGACTTGCGTAGAGAGATCAAAGGGCGATACCCGGATGCGCCCATTTTTCATGCGGAGGCCCCGGCCGCAAAGCTGAGAGGGGAGGCACGAAGGTCGGTAGAGGCCGCTAATCGCGAGGCCGCGACGGTTTTCCGGCAGATTCGTTTCATGCCCGAATTGACGGGGTCTGGAGATCCGCATTATTCGGATACGGAGCGGAATAACCTGGCGCGAAAGTGCCTACGTATTATTGCACTAAGTGTGCCAGCGCTTGGGCGCGTAAAATTATGGTAACAATGACGCGGGAGCGTCATGCTCTTATGGAGGGGGGATAATGTAACAGTTTTATGCGCTTTATGGTGGTCTTTTACTGTGTCATTATCTCATGAACTTTTATTGCGCGCAGATTTTAAAAATGTGAGTGCTATTCGGTCTGAGTTTTGGTTGTGCTGATCTGGTTCGGACGCAAGTCGGCCAGACGTGATTAAGTCATATTAAGTCATCCAAAGCTAATTGTATGTGTTCGTTTCCATCCACAGTGGAATCCGAGTTTAACAGTGACACGGCTTCGGACGCGGAAGAGGGTCTTCGCCTCTTACGTCTAGACGGCGAGAGCCGTCATCCTGAGTCCTCCAGTTGTGCGTCTGGTGTTGGCGAGAGCCGGCAGCGACTCAAGAGGGTGTCGTGGGCAGACGAGGCCGAAGAGGAAGAGAAGGAGGCGCGAGAGCAGCGAGCGCGGACATCCGAGAGGGTAAGTTGTTGAAATTCGTCAAACTTATTTGACCGCGGAACTAGGCCAGTTACACATGCATGTCATCAATTCATGTCCATTTTTTGAAAAAAATATTTACATGTTAAACTTAGTTACATGCGAAAAAACAATCACAAAATCGGAAAACTTCAAATCAGCATATTTTAGCGAGAAATTTGTAACACATATCAACAAATGTTTCATATATTCTGGCAGCACACGGCATTGTCTATCAACACAATTCATATTATGGAAGTGCATTCGTGTAATAGAAGTTTCAGAAAATTTGGAGTACATTTATTTCCCTGTCTGATCAACTGTCAAAATCAAACACATTATTCTGACTTAAGGAACGTGGCCATTGATGCATGGCAGAACTTAAGCACGCTCACGAAGAGACCATTATAGCATATATCTCCCCTTATCAGCCTTGATCATTCAAGAACTCTAAATAATCAAAAATGTACTATTCTTAGGTAGAGGAGCTCTGCCAATATTGCACAGGTCAATCATAGTTTACTGCTTACCATCGACGATTCACCGTGTTTCTTAACTTAACTCATGATCCTGTGAACAATGTCAGTTTGTTGGGAGAGGACGTAGGTGACCAGTCGCTCGAGACTTTGAGTCTTGATGTCCAAATGCACTGTGAAGTTCTGTGTTCTCGCCTGAAAATTCTGTCATTTCATGACGTTCTGTTCCTGCAGTACAAAAAAGTTCCCGTAGGACTGTCTACTTATCGTGTCTCTTGAGAAAGCCACAGACACATTTCTTTTCATCTTTGCGTAATTCCTTTAATATCTGCATCGGCAGTACAGCTCATCGCCCTCATCAAAGAAACAAAGAACATGCCACCAACCTTTTGAAGTGAGTTTACCAATCTCAAGCTTCAAACTTCGGTTTGTTTCAAATTCAATGAAATTCCTGTCTATAACATAACCCGCTCCCAAAAAGGTTCTGAATGTTCTCCCTGAATCACAGAAACAACAATCTATTTCTGGCGGGAGTGCCAACTGCTGTCCTGAATAAAAAATACGATATCTTGATAAACATAGCCCAGATTACTTCTGTGATATACTGACAATATTTCTGATATCTTCATGTAGTGCGACTCCTTCTTTTAATCAATGTCTTGACATCGTATGTGGTGAATTACTATGGAAATTTCTTTTGTGTCCCGTATAAAGTGCATCCACCAGACTTAACACTCGAATGACATTTCCAATGTCAATCATTTCGTCAACTTTACATCCGTTGACAGTGTAAAAGTACTTCAGGTAGTAAGTGATTGACATTCTCTGATATTCAATCACTTTGAAGACTTGAACGGAAAAGAGCAATTTTAACACTCATGTCGAACTGAAAGTCAATTGGAAATATGATGGCTGCTTAATTAGCACACTATCTTCAAAAATCTCTTTAATTCTTTGACGACGATCTGCTGTCCTCAGAGAGGTATTTGCGACTATCAGTGAAGTATGCTGGTTCCCGACACTGTATCGGCAGCACAGTTCGTCTTCTTCATCAAAGAATCAAAGAATATTCTACTAACCAATAATCATTAATTTTCAAAAATATGACAACAGCAATTTATAACAAAGATGATATTTGAAGATGAAGCCAACCTGCGAGTTAGAGCTATTGATATTCGCAAAATTAGACATAACAACAACAAGCGCGGTCAATGCGGACAGTTGAAAGATTTTCTTTTTATCTAAATATATATATATATACCATCATTGGAAGGGAGGAGACGGTGACTAAACACAAAGGGATATTCAGACAATTGTGGCATTGATGTGTTTTTGAGACTTCTAGATTATGTATATCTGTAATTGTACCGCTAGCCTTTGAGATTTGCGACGATGTGTGATGAACACTTGGATTATGCTTTTTGCCTCCTTTTGTCTAAAAATGATAATGGAGGAAACTATATTGCATTCATGCAAAACGCAGCAAACACTTGCATCATAATCATTTGCTTTTAGTTCTTTATACAGTATATTGATAAGTATTGTTTTATAGAAGTAAATTTTAGTCAAAGCAAAAGTAATTATTTCATTTTTCCATATGTGAAAATGGATGTTTGAACATGACTGCAAATCAGTAGTATATAGTGTGACATCCGGCGCGACGCTTCGCTTTGCTTCGCTTGCGCCGGATGTCACACTTTTGCGGGTTTTTTTAAAAAAATCAAAATTTCAAAAATTTCAAAAATTTCAAAAATTTAAACCGACAGCCTGAAATGATCTCCCCAGGCAGCTACTTTTGAAACTACTGTTGATCATGCAAATTTGAGCAACTTTGACGACGGGTATCAACTGCCTTAACACGAGGGTGGGGCTCCAGACCAGAGTAGAGTCATAGTTGAACACTTTTAATTTTTTTAGGTTAGGATTTTTGCAGACGCATTTTGATTTGAGTAGTATATAGTGTGACATCCGGCGCGACGCTTCCCTTCGCTTGCGCCGGATGTCACACTTTTGCGGGTTTTTTCAAAAAAATCAAAATTTCAAAAATTTCAAAAATTTAGGTAGACTTCAAATTTCACGTGGCCGAAGGCCGAAAATTTAGGTAGTGACAAATTTTCAAAAAATCAAAATTTCAAAATTTTAGGCGGTCTCAAAATATCACGTAATCGAAAATTTAGGCGGTCTCAAAATATCACGTGGACGAAAATTTAGGCGGTCTTAAAATATCACGTAATCTAAAAAATATCACGTGGTCGAAAAATATCACGTAGCCGAAGGCCGAAAATGTAGGCAGATGAAAATTTAGGTAGACCAAAAAATATCACGTAGTCCTAATATATCAGAAGATTGTATTCAAAATATTTCTTTAAAAATGGAAACCTCAACCGGGGAAGCCTCAGAAATGGAAGGAATCTGAGTGATCTGATGTCCATTCATTGACTTTGTTGATCCGTGAAAAAATTATTTTTTATTTTCATGAGAAAACAATTTTTATTTCCATGACATACCGTATATATCTTTTATTGTTAAAAAAATGATGTTACCAAACGTTGGTGGAGGTGCATACACGTATATCCCGAATAATCGTGAATCAGAAATAGAAATAGAAAATTATATCATGAAAACTGGAGACGTTTTATCTGGTCCATTGCATCTTTCTATTCTTCCGCAACAAAATACAGAGTTAACAAATAAACAATATGTTGATACACAAATCTATGACTTAAGAGAAAAATATATAAACGATGTTTTGGTTCCACTGATGAATGAATTAAAGTTGCTAAAACTTAATGACAAATCATTAAACGAAAAATTATTAAAACTTGATAAAAAGGATAGAGAGCTAGAAGCAGATATAGCAAAACTTTTTAAAAAGATTTCAGAACAATCAAAAATTTTAATATTACTTTCCATAAATTTAAAATCTGCAGTCATTAAAAATAAACATCAGATAAAAATGTTAAAATAACAATTAGAAGATGAAATAGAAAAACTTCCTGAAAGAATTAAAAAAAATTTAAAGCAGTTACAAACTACATTCCAAAAAAGTGTTGATGAATTAAGTTCTAAAATTACTCAACAAATGAAAAAGATGAATAGAATAATAAATGAAGTAAACTTACTTAATCAAAAAGTTGATAAAATGAAAACTCTTAAAATCAATTTAGAAAATGAATTAAAGAAAAATTTACAAGAAAACTCTAAAGAAAATAAAAAACAGTTAGATTCTGTTAAAAGACAATTATATGGTCTTAAAATTAAGTTAAATGCTCTTAAAACGGCGTTGAAGATGAATCAGGAGAAAATGCAAGTTAATAGAAAAGAAATTAAAGTACATCACACGCTGCTTGACGCAATAGATAAAGTGCAACGGAAAATTAATAAAGTTATCACGAAGTTGTTGGACATTCACACACGTAAATCTTGATAGAACTTTGTTCACAGGCTTTAGCCGATCGGACCAAAGGTCCTCAGGTTACTAACCAATCGTAAATATTTTTCCCAAAAGTCAAATTTAATCTTAAAAAATGCCTATAATTTATAAACACAATCTTAAACATTTTGCTTCAAATCAAAAAATTGCTCATGAACCATCCATGAAATCTGTTTACCATTATGACAGTGTAGAAACAACTCAAAAAGAAGGAGCCGGTATATTTTCTGGTATTGGAAGTATCGTTAACTTAATTAAAAATAATAAAGATTTGATTACATCTGCTGCAAAAGGAGCAGCTGCTATAGGTAGTACAGCTAGTGCAATATCAAATGCTGTTAAGTCTCAAAACGAATTAAAACAACTAGAAGCTATTCGTAAACTTAGGAATGATTCTGAAGACCTAAAAAAATTAAAAAAAACTTTCAGAGGAAACAAAAAACAAAATTGCTAACATAGCTGTGGGGGGTGAAACCGTGAGGATCGGAGCTCCGTCTGATAGTAAACAGGCGAAGAAAACAGGCGTAGCCCTAGAACGTTCAATTGAAGAAATAAGAGGCAATGGCGTGAGCAGCAACCTTCGGTCTAACCAGCAAAGCTGTAGCGGAGCTGGTCTAGCAAAATTCTAAAATTATATTTTAGTAAAATTTTTTTCTATGTTTGAGAAAAAACAAAAAAGTCAAAAATTTTTTTATAAAAATGTCTTCGCTTATCGAAAATAAATTTAGATTAGACGATCCTCCGTTCGTCAGTTACAATCAAAAAAAGAATGACTATATAAGAATTGCTATGAATCCCGGATCTTCTAGTAGAGTAAATACTGGAGGTGATTTAATTTTTGAAGTTGATAATCAGCAGAGTTATTTATATTTACCTGATTCATTTTTACACTGTGAATATTCTTTATATAGTGATGCTAATTTTACAACACCATTACCAGAAACCGATAATATTGCACTAGAGAATAATTTTTTCCAAGATTATTTACACAAATGCGTTTAGATGTTGCAACTCAAAATATAGAAACAATAAGTGATTCTCCAGGTGTAATTGATACAATGCTTAGATTTGTAACAATTGGTGAAAATAATAAAAAGTATGAAATCGAAGGTTGGTTTCCTGATACTAATGATGGTATAATTGTTGATGATTTAACTCACGCTGGAACAGATGCAGCAGGAATTGCGAAAGATGTAGAAAATATTGCAAAACATTTAAACAAAACAAACAATACTGCATATGAAGAAAGACGTGAATTTAACAAGAAAAGTAAACAGACAGTTAATTGGTCATTGTCTCCATTATTCGGATATTTAGATTATGATAAAATATTATATCAATTAAAATTTAAATTAATAATTCATCGTACAGCAAATAATGAATTAATCTTTTTTGGTAAGACTGGAAAAAGCATATTTAAAAATTGATAGACTTGAATTGTGGATTAAGCATATTACTCCTAGTTTAGAGGTCGAATTAGCTATTGCAAAAAGATTAAATACTAACAAACCAATTCCAGTAAATTTTCTAAAGCGTACTGCTAGTTCAATAACTTTTTCAGAGCAAAGATTTAACTGGCATTTTACTAGAACTTCAAATACTCCAAGATATTTATTACTAACATTTCAAAGAAATAATTCTCCAAGTTTTGATAAAAACAATAATTTTTTTCATATTAATACAATTCGAAGTTTACAAGTTTCATTAAATCAAACTCGATATCCAATTGATCCATTAAGATTCGATGATACCAATAATCAATTTATGGAAGGATATGATTCTTATAGAAATCTTTGTATAGAATTTGGTGTTGAACCACAATTAACTCCTGGAGATTGGAGATATTTATATCCTGTTTTCTGTTTCGATTTAAGTGCACAATCAGAAGATATTATTAAAAATGGTTGTGATGTAACAATTAATATTGAAAAAAAAGATTCCACAACTTCATTGATGGCTTATGGTTTATTGCTAGAAGATGTAAAATATTCTATTGAAATTCTTAATGGAAAGATGGCTAGGATAGGCTAAAGCCGGAGGAGCTTCGCTCCGATCGGTTAGTAACCTTAGGGCCTATGGTTCGATCGGCTAAAGCCAGAAGAGCTTCGCTCCGATAGGTTAGTAGCCTGAGAACCTTTGGTCCGATCGGCTGAAGCCTCGAGGAGCTTCGTTCCGATAGGTTAATTAAAATTTTTCCTAACTTAAATTTTTTTTATTAAAAATGTCGGAAGCGAAAAGTAATAATAATAAAACTGTTGAATTAAAATTACGCAACATTGTTGACAAAAATACCCCTAAAACTATTACGATTGACAAAAAGAAATATTACATAAGTAAACCAATGATAGAGAATATTCAATTACAAGAAGAAAATAATGGCGGGATTCTCCCATTAATTCCACTAATAATAGGAGGTATAGCAGCTGCGGGAAGTGTTGCAGGTGGGACAGTTGGTATTGTCCAAGCAGTAAATAAAAATAAATCAGAGAAGGCAGCATTAGAAGAACAAAAACGTCATAATAGAAAGTTAGAGAAAGTCGCTAGGGGAGAAGGAATAGCAGATAATTTCATTAGTAAATTAAATTTAGTTGATGAAGGAAAACGAGTTCTTAAAAATATTCTCCACAATGTTGATGATTTAATTAAAATTAAAGGAACAAAAGATGGTTCTGGAATATATTTAAGTCCTAGTATGATAAGGTAAAACATTTATTTTATCTTTTAAAATGAATTCTACAAACTCCGAAAATTTAATTAAATTAAAAATTGCTAATTTAGATTTATTAAATTATCTATTAAACAAAAATAAAAACTCAAATTGTAAAATCTATGAAGGTAACGACATACAAAAAACATTAGAAAACTTTCCTGGATTTATTTGGAGTAAATATTCGAAAGAAAAACATCTTCCTGGTCATTCATATACCGGTCCAGGAACTCGATTAGATATAAGACTAGATGAGAATAATAATCCAAAACCAGGTGAAGAACCAATAAATAGAGTAGACGCCGCCGCTTATAGACATGATTTAGCTTACCGAAATCATGACCTAAGTTCTCGACATGAGGCAGATAAGAAAATGATACAAGAATTAGATAGTATTCAGAATCCTTCCTTTAGAGAAAAAATTGAAAGAATGTTAAGAAAGCTTTACAAGCTAAAATATTATTCGGTCAAGGTATTGATCCGTCAGCAAATGAAACGACAGCAAAGCTGTCTGAGAGCAACGCTCGAACCTACGCGTCTGTAATGTCGAATGACCTAGGACGCTATGCGTCTGAAATCCACAAAGAATATAGAAAGCCTAAATATTTATTGAAAGTAAAAGTATTTAATAAAGATGATATTTGGAGTGCTGATCTTATTCATATGCCGAATGAAAGAGGGTTTAAGTACGCATTGACCGCTATAGATTTATATACACGATACGCTTGGGTAAAGCCTTTAAAAAATAAAAGTGGTCTGTCAGTTAAATATGCGTTTGAAGAAATCTTTAAAGAAAGTAAGAGAAAGCCAAGGAAATTGTTTGTTGACAAAGGGTCGGAATTTTATAACCGAAACGTTCAGCCACTATTTGAAACTGTTTAATTTTTTTTTTTTTGAATTTGAAACGTATTATAAGTTCCATTGCCAAGTAATTTTTTAACTTCGTTTGTAGGTGGAAGTCCATAAGAGTCGAACCAATAGTTCTCAGCCTCTGGGCGGTCAAAATAGTAATTATCTCCATTTTTATTTCTTTGTCCCGCTGACCAATGTACACCTTTTTGATTTGATGTGTGAAGATTTGTTATGAAATTCAAAGGAATCGGTTTATTAGCAGAGTTAGTGCTACGCAAACCTTTAATCAATTGTAATTCGTCTCTCATCAATATGTGAAAATTCTTTATTCCCAATTGATTAGCAATTTTCTTTAGATCAAAATTTGTAGTTGTTTGTTTGCCGTATTGTTTTAAGAAGTCTATAATGTTGCTCATTTTAAATGAAATAAAATGTCTTGTTTAACAATGTTCCATTTAATTTTTATGAACTCCCATTAAGAGGATATTGTTTGTTTTATCTGTATTAAGACAATAGCAACATCTGTTACCACATTTCTCAAACCGCATGATTGTTTGAGGCGATCATACGGGTTGTACATTCATAACATAGCGTTAATAACATAAAAGCAATCTATTAATTCATTCTCTGCTTTGAGGGAATATTCTGTTGTTATAGCAATCATTCAATACAATATCGCAGTATCGATAGTCGAGACCGACTGTCGAACCAAAACCAGATCTTTTCTGGTTTTGGTTTCCGATCTGGCTCGCGTTATGGCCGATGAAATGATTTACAATGCGGTGCAATTTCCCCATTGACATTCAAGTACATTTAATCATACGCGTCATGTCATACCCGTATGTTGTCAAGCAAACTTCATTCACCTACAATGCCGCTTTGCTTAGATCACCATTCATAATTTTCACTTACTATTTAAACACACACACAATTCATAAAACGTGACACATTACAATCTTAGTTTAAATTTTATCGTCACAATGGTTGGATCTACTGAAAGATCTGTTCGATTGAAGACAAAGCGGAGAAGAATTCAGAAGTTAACAAGGGAAATCATACATCTGCAAGCACGAAGTAAAATATTCATACACTTGGATATAGGAATAATTTTTGAATGGATCGGAGACTCGCACATAAATTATACAATTGATAAGAAAATATTAAACTTAATTGAACAACGGCAGACAGTAATATTTCCTTTAAATAGAACCTTATCACAAGAACGGGACGAACAAATTATTGAACAATCAACAATATCATCGAACAACATCGATACAACAGAGCCGCCAACTGATAGAACAATCTCAACAAAATATGCAGCCTATTCAAAATATTCAACCTATTCAAGAAATTCAATCTATGTCAAATATTCAATCTATGTCAAATATGCAACCTATTCAAGAAATTCAATCTATGTCAAATATTCAACCTATTCAAGAAATTCAATCTATGTCAAATATTCAATCTATGTCAAATATGCAACCTATTCAAGAAATTCAATCTATGTCAACTATTCAATCTATGTCAAATATGCAACCTATTCAAGAAATTCAATCTATGTCAAATATTCAATCTATGTCAAATATGCAACCTATTCAAGAAATTCAATCTATGTCAAATATGCAACCTATTCAAGAAATTCAATCTATGTCAAATATGCAACCTATTCAAAATATGCAGCCTATTCAAGAAATTCAATCTATGTCAAATATTCAATCTATGTCAAATATGCAGCCTATTCAAAATATGCAGCCTATTCAAGAAATTCAATCTATGTCAAATATTCAATCTATGTCAAATATTCAATCTATGTCAAATATTCAATCTATGTCAAATATGCAGCCTATTCAAGAAATTCAATCTATGTCAAATATGCAGACTATTCAAGAAATTCAGTCTATGTCAAATATTCAACCTATTCAAGAAATTCAATCTATGTCAAATATGCAGCCTATTCAAAATATGCAGCCTATTCAAAACATTCAATCTATGTCAAATATTCAATCTATGTCAAATATGCAACCTATTCAAGAAATTCAATCTATGTCAAATATTCAACAATTACAACATTTGGTATAGCAATACCTAACAGATTAACAAATAATGATACATTAAAATGTTTAAAATCTGGAATTGATGATGAAAGAAATGCCTTGAAAAAAAACAACACCAATAATATCTGATGCCAAATCTACATTAGCTGGCGCAAAACAAACAATTGAAGATAAAAACCAATAATAAACGGTGTGAGTGCTATAATTAATTAATTATATTTTTAGATATAAATTTTCTAGACATAAATTTTCGATGTAATAAATTTTTGGATGTAAAAAAAATTATTATTCCCACGTGTCATCATCATCACTTAAATTACTTTCACTGACGATTGTTTGAAATATTTCAGCTTGAATATCTTCTCCGTTATAAGGTAACATAATTTCATTTTCATCAGGTGCTTTACGTTTAAGAATATTTATTTGACCAGAAAATTTTCTTTCTTCAGTATTATTATTTTTATCAGGAATACTAATTCCAGTTTCTAAAGATCTTTTCCATGGTTTATTAACTGTAGTCGATAATGTTTTACCCGAATATAATTTTATAAAATCTTCTACTTTTACTTTATCTTGTGAATATCCTTTGAATGTTTTCTTTTCACTAAGTCTCCCTTGTTCATCTACAGTAATACAATATTTTATTTTAGGAGCAATAAACATTGCAAAAATAATTCCACCATTTCCATAATCATTTTTTCCTTGACACAATTCTCCCCCAACATATCCAGCAGCATCTAATTTATTGAAGAGCTCATTAGAAATGTATATTGAATCAGTGTTTTTACAATTAATGGAAAACCACAATTAAATGCCCTATCTTCTGTTTCAATATCATAAACATATTGTTTTTTATTATTTAAGTATCTTACAGTGGTGACTACTTTGATAATATTATTTTTAACTTGACACGCACTAAAGCATAACGATTTATCTTGTCTTTCGCTTACTACCAAATTAATACCTAGAGATGATGCCAAATTGTATAAACCACTAAAGGTTTCTTTATTTTTGTGTGTAAAACGAATAATTGCATATTTACTTGTAAAACAAGATTTCTTGCTCCCATCTGCTGCATAAAATCCAGCAAAGAACCAATATCTAATATTATATTCAGCATTTAGAACATACCAAGGAACACGTTTTTCTTTAAACTGATTATAATAATTTTCACTAAAGTATGTGGCATATTGTTTTGGATTTTGAAAATTAAGTTTGTATACCCTAGATGATCTCATCGTATCATATATTTTACAATAATTGTTATAGACTTCATTAATATATGTTTTTAATTTAATTAAGAGGTTATGATCTTGGTTATATAAAGCACAACAATATCTGACTCCTGATTCATAATTATAGATTCCAGCAGAGCCATCTCCTAAAAATAACCCTTCTATAAATGCTTGCTTACATCTTAAATTAGGTGGATCATTAACATAAATATCACTTACAATTTGTTTCAATGTGATTGTATTGTCGTGAAAAAATATTTTATTATGTAGTAAATTTGTTCCTATATTTAATTCTTGTGGCTTTATTTCATTACCTGTTTCATCTAACAATGAATGATCTTCAGTAACATCTACTATTCCCATTTTTGTTCTTATTCGATAAATACGTTTATTTGTAGGATGTCTAATAATTTTTTTACTTTACTCCATCCATTATGAGTATAAATTTCTAAATTATCAACAAATGAAATTTCTTTCATATCACTATTAATTTCAAACGGATTAATTTTATAGTTGTTTACAATACTATCAATTCTAGAAATAAATAATAAATTATTCTTTCTCAATATTACAGGCGTGTCAGCTGTTACTGAATCTGTATAATGAATGTATTTTTCGTTGAAACCATTAATTTCTAAAATAAAGTTATTCATGATTCTTCTAGAGTGAGAAAGAATGAAAGAACCTAAATGCGATGGCATGAACGACGTCTTCCCATCTTTTACAATATTAGTTTTAAGAAATTCATCATCTTCCATTTCTACTTTCGGTAAATATTGTTCATCATTTAATTTTTCATAATCTTTTACTTCTTGAGTGAAATTTTTCTCAATGTATTCTCATTCCATAAATCATATTTAGTGGTTATATCTTTTTGCATAGTTTTGCCATATAGTGAATTCATCACTAATTTAATTAACTCATCACCTACAGTATTTCCTTCTGTTTTATATATTTTTCTCAAATCAAAAAGTTTTTCAATATAATTTCGAAATGGTGAAACTTGATAATTTTTTTCATAAATTATACCATCAGTAATATGTAAGATTTTTCCCCCACATCTAACAATTTCTTGTATGTCTACAGAAGTTAATACATCATAACATATACCATTTCTAAACCTGATTACCTTTACATGAGAATTATTATTTTGATTTTTAACTTTATCTTTAATAGGAACTGGCTGAAAAAACATATCATTCGGATATTGAAACACAACTGTAAATATTCCAGTTTTTGGTCTAAATGTTTGAGTATTAAATTTATATACTATTTCCCGTTCTTCTTCTTGACGAAATTTTCTAGCGGATTCAGCTTTAGGGTATTCTGAATTTTCATCATACATAGCTGATGGATATAAAGATGTGGCATCAAAAGCCATTAGAAATTCATGTTTTTGTTCAAGTACTTGATTTGAAATTTTCCTTCAAGTTTCAGTTTTATCTCCTAAATCTCGATACTGTTTCATTAAATCTATTAAATTACTTCCAAGGGACAAAGTCCCCCCAGCGTAGCGACCAGGGGACAAAGCCCCACCAGCGTAGCGACCAGGTAAATACTGTTTTAATATTGGTAACAAGATGCTACAAAATGGCGATATGTATTTTCTTATATTTGCTGAAACTCTTCCACCTTTAACAGATTTTCTAATATAATTTCTAGCCCATAAATCTATATGAGAATGAATATTTATATTGTCATTTTGTACGCTTTTCATCCAACCGTTAAATGTTAAAGCAGAGGATGTCAAATTAGTAGTTATATCTTCACCAACTAAATCTCGCATAACATTATTATATTTGTAGATACAAAAAGCTAAAGAAAGAATATCGTTAACTAAATATGGTCTCCATTCATTTTCTTTTTCTTTATAATTTTCATGTGTTATGTCTCCAATTTCATAATTTAATTTACACACATTCGTAGGAATTTTAAAATTCTCACACCATTTAGAAAGACTTGTTTTTACATGTTGATAACTACATTTCATTATAATAGTTTGAAGTGCTAATTTACCTGAAGGTGAATCTTTTTTCATATTGTTTTTAAATCTAAAAGATTTTTGAATGTATCTACTAACACATTCAGTTGTATAAGGATTTTGTAATGAAGCAGTCAATATTCCTCTTGAAGTTTTAAGAGGCGGTTTAGATAATTTAAAATTAGCTTTTATCGGAAAATAGGAATCAAAACCTGATGAATTGTGAGCTATTAAAGTTACTCTCGAATAATTAAATTTTCCAAGAGTTTTAAAAAATTGATGGATCGGACATACGTCCTCTGGGTTTCCCCCGATCGGACATTCATCATCCTCAGTTCTCGTAAATATTTTCACACAATTTTGAAGTTTATTAAATTCTAATTCAGTTAAATTATTATACTCATTAATCTGTTTTTTAAGTTTTTTAATTTTATCTTCATCTTTTGATCGTTTAATTTCATCTTCATCTTTTGATAGTTTAATTTTAATCATATCACTTAACAAACGTGTTTCTAATTCTTTCAATCTTTGTTTCGGTAAGCAACATATAAATTTATTAAAATTAATAGCTCCTACAGCATAAGGAATATGATGAGCTGTTGAACAGTTAGGATCAGGAAAAGTTTCGAGATCCCAAATATATGTTGAAATATAGTCAATTGTTTTCTTTGTTATGATTTTATATGGACGCGTTGTTAGATTTTCATCAGTAACTGTTTTATATATTGCTTTGAAATTATTTTCAATTTCTCTAATAGCTTTTAATTTATGAGATTTATTAATTAAACAATAGTGACCAATTGTTGAACCTTCGTAAAAATAATTGTAATAAACATAATTATGAAACGTTTCAATTCCTCTAGGATTTAAATGACGATTGGCAGGACTATAATATTGTACAAATTCTCCAAAATATTTATTGAATTGAGAAAATTTGCAGTTTGACATTACTCCTGTTCTAGATGTGGCTTTCTCTTTATATAAAAAATTATTAAACATTTCTTTCATCATTTCTCCTTGTTCTTCATTAAAACCTCGTAAAACATTATAACATTTAATAAAACAAAAATCTTCAGAAGGAATATAACAATATTCACCGAAATATTCTTTGATTCTATATTTCATATTAATCCCTGCCCCTCTATGCGATCTTTGTACTAACTTCATTCCAAAATCTTCATATTTAATATTACCTGTAAAAATCCATTCGTTAGCATCCGATTTCTCATCCAGATTCGAAAACCAAATTTCAAATGAATTTTTATTATAGAAGGTTACGTAAAAATTTTGAATTATATTTTCCTGATCTTTAACAACTTTTCCAAGTAAATTAATAATTTTACCATTTGCTAAAAGTTTCCGCATATCATTTACTACATTAATAAAAGATACATTTTCATATTTAATTTCATTTGGATTAAATAAATTACATAAATCATCACCAAGTTCATCCTTAATTCTATCATCAAAAAAGATATCAGTAATAGGAGTTTCTAATGTTTCTTTTGTTACACTTTTCTGTTTTTTAATATTGCGTCTAATACTACGCCTAGTACGCTTCTGTTTTTTAATACGTTTACTACGTTTGCTATGTTTAATTTGTGCATCAAACTCAGCAGTTTGTTTCTTGATTAATTCATCGATCCTAGACGTTTGTCCGAGAGACATTTCACGATTCATATTTTTTAAAAGAAAAAATGAATTTTTACATAGAACGTTGGTTCCGTTTTTACATATACACAGGAATATGTAATTGATGTAATGTTTCTAATTTATGTGTTGTTAAATGTTCTTTCTTAACCAACCACCATAAATTATTATACGCCAAAAATACTCGGAAACTTCTTAAACAAAGTGGAAAGTCTTTTGTTTTAACACACGGTTTAATACCATGTTTTGTTTTATAATCTGTAACGAACGCTACGTATTTATGAAGATAATAAAATCTAACTTCTTTCTTCGAATTTACAGGATTTGTAGGATGACGATAATCTTTTAAAACTGGTACATGTTCTATCTTGTAAGCATTCAACATATTTTTTTTATTTTTATTAACGAAAAATTTATAAGAAAAAATTATTCGGTCACTCCGTTCGATCACTCCCCGAAAATATTTTCTATCGACTTTCAGTCGGGGCGAAGCTTAGTCAGAGAACAAATCTTCTATAACTCTATCATGAATTTTTTTATCAATATTAATTGTAATGAAGCCATAATCTTTTGACCAAGCATTGTTACACGATTGTTTCAATTCATCTTTATTTCTTACACATAAATCTCTTAACAAATCACTTAAGTTTCTTGCATTTATTTCAAATAGCATAAATATATTTGCATTCTTTCTAATAACACTTCCGTCTAATGAATACATACTTTGTGTTAAATAAAAAACACTACAGTTATTATGTCTACCTCTTGTGAAATAATTTCTCTGAACTGACTGATTTCTATCATTAACACAATCATCAAAAATTACACAATGTTTCATTGTTTTATCTAGTTTACTAGGATCTTGCATATTACCACTATCATCTATTAATTGTATCTTTATATGCTTATTTTTATTGGATTCTACTAACTGACTATTTTTTGCTGCTTCTTCACACCACGAACTTATTTCTTCTTCATATTCAGAATTTTCATATTCTTTGAATAATGAAGCAATTGCTGTTTTTTTAAGATTATTTTCAAATCCATATTTTAAAAATTGATAGACGGGTTGTTCTGCTGTTGTTGTATAAATTATAAGATTGTTATAATCCAAAAAATTTGGAGTCGTTAAAATTTTAAATAATAGATACGTTTTTCCACATCCTGATCTTCCACAAATAACTGACAAAACTTTATTAGATAAATTTGGATGATGATTAAATTTGAGTTTTTTTTTTATTTAATGGGGGCACTTCACTCATTTTTTAATAAAAAATTTTATTTTTATTTTAAAAGAAGAAGAAGAAGAAAATTAAACTTCTCTAGCTTCGCGTGGGAGTTTATACCTCCCGAACCAAAAGATCTATCATAATCTCTTCACCTCCAAAATTTATTTCTTGTCCTTTCTCATCAGTGATTCTAATGTTAATGTTGTTAATAGTTTTTCTTGTAATAGGGAAATATATTAATGTTTGTGGAATTACATTTAGTCTATAACCAATGGGTACAGTAAAAGCTGGAAAACTGAATATTAAATTTGACAATTTACCATTTATATATCCTCCTTCAATAATAAATTCAATGTGCAACAATTGAATTTATTTCAGTTATTTTTGGAATCTTCTCACCTAAATGATAACCTTGACTATAGGTTTGTTTATTAAATCCTAATAGCTTTGACAATGTTCTATCATGATTAAAATCAACTTGATGATTTTCGTCTAAAGTAAGAGAAAATTTATTAACTGCCGGTTCAACTGCAAAATGTAATTGTTTCTTATCTTTAAATGGTATACCTAAATATCTCTTAATTTCATTTGATATTGATTCAACTTCGTAAGAACCAGGAAGAAAAGTTAGTATTTTCCATGTTTTGCCTTTATCAGTAGAATATCTAAATTGATCATTCACATCTTTGATAATGTTTTGAATAGTGTTAAATGTGGAGAAACTAGTCAATGCAATTTGATAATTTTTATTTTGTTCCAAATGTAGAATGGGTTCTAAATTACAAGTGTGTGATGAAGTAGTTGTTATAATTTTTAACGTCGTACTAAATTTTGATGAACCCAAAATCTCTGTCAAATTTTCTAAATGATTATTATTTTTGTCAAAATCTACTGATGATAATTCTCTCGAAGACATTTTTTAACTAAAAAATTTAAATAAATATTTTTTTATAAAAATTAGAAACAACAACATATTTCAGCTACGGGCGAAGCCCTGGAAGACATCTCCGATGCCCCGTTATACTTTATAATCCTCTTCAATTAGAATCTTCTTTTCTAACAGTCTTTTCAATATAGAATGAATTCCATTGAAACTAGAATTATGTCCTTCTTTTATTGCCGATATTAAAATATTTAATCTATTTAGTAATTCTTGTGGATCATCTGGTAAGAATACAGTTAGTTGTTTCAGTTTTAAAACCTTTTCCTACTTTAACTCCCGTTGATAATAAATTTTCTAATTCTCTATAACGTTTAAGAGTTTTTCCTGCTTTAACTCTATCTAACATAGCTTTATATTTTATGAGATCTTCTACAGCATAATTATCTAAATCTGCTCCTCTTAAAAGATCATCAAAATTTCTATCTAAATTAAAAGCATATTTATCTGGTGAAAAAATTTAACCTCGAAAAGGTTGTGGAAATATTTCTTTTTGTCCGAGATAAAATCTAGGTATTGTTTTTCCATCTATAAATGAAATAGAATGTTCAAATTGCATAGATTTTGGTAATTTCTTATTAATGTTTGATTCTAGTAATCCATAGTCATCTAATATAGTTTTGTGTTCTGGATCTGTTATATCAATTTGTTTATCATTATTTGTAAGTTCTTTTTAAAGAGTTTTAAATGGTTCCATAGTTTTTTCAAAATCAGTTTTTACTTGCTCGGTTTGCTGCATTTTTTCAAACATATCAGATTGAATACCAGCTTTTATCATTCTATGCTGAAGATGATTTTCTTTCATAATACTTTTTTGTTTTATAAACTCGTCAAATTGTTTAATTCTTTTTTGATTATAAGCTTTAATTTTATCCATTTTTAAATATAATATTTGAATTTTGTGATAACATTGGAATACAACAAAAACATTTTACTGAACAAATTATTTTTTTATTGCTTTGTTGTCTGACATCTTTTCGTTTAAAGTTTTCTCGTTTTAAGTTTTGTTTAATAAAGTTTTGCTTAAATTTTCGCTTAAAGTTTTTAGCTCTTCTAAAAAAAGTTTATCATTTTCTTCATTAGAAATTTTACCATCACTAGAAATTTTGCCATCCTGTTTATTCTTATCATCAACTTTTTCGGTCTTTAAATGAAATGATATTTGATTTACTTCATTAGCTATTTGATCAAATTTTTCAATCTCATCTAACGTAATGACATTATCATCACATACTCTTTGAAAGTAGTAATGTAGTTTATCATAGACTTTTTTAATATGTAAATGCTTAGTTTTTAATGATTTTTGTTTCTTAGTTATTAAAGATTTATCTAACATTGTAACAAGTGAAGTTGCAAAAACATCCGTACCTGTTAAAGCTGTAGCAACTACTGGAATTACTAAAACACCTGAAGATATAACAATTGTTAAAGCACCTAAACTTATTGTTAAGAATATGCCAATTCCTTGTGTTACATTCTTAACTTTAGACCATCTCTTTCTTAATTTTTTATAATGCTCTAATCTTAATAATAATTGAGATTCTTTATCTTTCATATACCTAACTCTGTCTTTATGTTTTTCTTTATTCATCTTTTCGATGTTTATCTTTTCAATGTTCATTAAAGTAGAACTACGTTCATATGATAACGAAGGATATATTCTTGCGGTTTCTTCCACTTTTATTCCTTCCATTTCTGAGGCTTCCCCCGTTGAGGTTTCCATTTTTAAAGAAATATTTTGAATACAATCTTCCGATATATTAGGACTACGTGATATTTTTTGGTCTACCTAAATTTTCATCTGCCTACATTTTCGGTCTCGGCTACGTGATATTTTTCGACCACGTGATATTTTTTAGATTACGTGATATTTTAAGACCGCCTAAATTTTCGTCCACGTGATATTTTAAGACCGCCTAAATTTTCGATTACGTGATATTTTGAGACCGCCTAAAATTTTGAAATTTTGATTTTTTGAAAATTGAAAATTTGTCACTACCTAAATTTTCGGCCTTCGGCCACGTGAAATTTGAAGTCTACCTAAATTTTTGAAATTTTTGAAATTTTGATTTTTTTGAAAAAACCCGCAAAAGTGTGACATCCGGCGCAAGCGAAGGGAAGCGTCGCGCCGGATGTCACACTATATACTACTCAAATCAAAATGCGTCTGCAAAAATCCTAACCTAAAAAAATTAAAAGTGTTCAACTATGACACTACTCTGGTCTGGAGCCCCACCCTCGTGTTAAGGCAGTTGATACCCGTCGTCAAAGTTGCTCAAATTTGCATGATCAACAGTAGTTTCAAAAGTAGCTGCCTGGGGAGATCATTTCAGGCTGTCGGTCTGCAACCATGCAACGAAGCATGCATTAAAGTTTAAATACAATTTTTTGCATTCCTTGTTACAGCTAAGTGAAGTTCATTTATCAAACCGCTTTGCCTCTGTTTTGGCCTTACTGAAAATGCACATTTGTCGATGCTCTACATGGTGACAAAAATATTGTGGACGGTGTACAAAATATTTTTTTTGTATATAAAATATCATTTTTTAATGATATTATATTAGTTATATTTTTGCCTGTCCCTGTCTTCTGACAATGCAAATGCCACTGAAAGCAAAGAAAATCGATTTGATGTTAAAAGTATATATGCTGATTGATAAAGTAGATTGCAAACAAAATCTCCACCCAATCATTCCAAAGCTAATCAACGACATCTGCGGAGAGTCGGTCATTGATAAATTGTCAACTTTATTGCAGGTGAGTTACTTCATGACTTTATATTTCTATCCGATTAAATAATACTTGCTACCTGTATATGTCCTTGCATTATATATTGACCGGCTCTCCAAAGCTTATTAATGAAACTTATAAATAATTGTGATTGTTGTAAGAAAAGGAAATTAATTCAGGAAAAGACGCAAAACCATAACTGAAGCTTGCTTATTCACAGAGATAACAAGACGTAAATATGTCTCCTTGAGATAATATTAATATTATTGAGCAGACATTCATTTCAGCTCCATATTATTCATGATAAATTTTGACATAATGAATGCAATGATTTACACACGGCCTTTTCTTCCGATCCGGACTATCATGTCACTTACTTGTACATCTCATCCTGGACACCTTGTTCATCACTCATGTAATCACTCATAACATCAATGATATGTCATTGCGCTTTCCAAGTTGGAAATAGAAGTTTTGACTTGTATTTGTTCCAATACCCACCCATAATTTTGTGGTGGAATATTCCAAAAAGGGGCATTCTTTTGGAAGATAGTCGGTTCCGTGACATCATGAATAATCATGTGGATTAGGATGTGGACCAAGTTATTGTGTCGTGTAGGACTGTCATGCGCGGTAATAGCTATCAGACTTATATTCCATGAAAAGGGCAATCTTCAGCTCTGTAATAGGCTCTCTATAAAATTGACTTAATGATTGGCTAGAAAGCTTTTTGTTCCTATACACAAGTGACATTTTCACCGATAGCATCAATAAAAGACTTCAATAATGAGTGAAAGAAGATGAAACATTTATAGTTTCATGTATCAAATTCTGTATGTAGCTATATGATGATAGTTCAATGGACAATTATAAGTCACAATATCACAAGTAATCAAAGTCAAAATAGGTCAGCAAAGTTGTTTACAACTCTCTTACCTGAAGCAGCAACGGAAATGTGTCGTCTTTTTGTAGAACGTAATTTAATCGCTTCTTGCGAAGGAAGCGAGGAACAATGACATTTGTTGTAGAAGTCCAAAAAAGTCTTTATTCTGTCTATTATGAAAACTATCAAAAGTACAAGTACATGGGCAATGACTACAATCTCTTCGCACGTTTGAAGGGCCTTGATCGTTCGATAAAAAATGTCGAGCAAAGCATAGAGCACTCAAAATGCCGAATAGTGGTGCGGCAAACAAGATCAGATTTTCGATGACTTCAGAAACAGTCCACAGCTTTTAATGACTTAAAAGTCTTTTGAAAATATTGAAATGTGCATCTTAAGTTAATGTGCAGCAGCTCCTCAGAAAATCTCATTGCGTAAAAGCGCATCTTTTATTGAAGCGACCGTTACCGGGTACGACCATTACGGTTACATTTAGTGATGTAAATGGAAGGAAGTACTAAATCAAAACCATCATAGAACGACAGATTTTAGTGCATGAGAATTTCTTGGAAGCAGCTCGTATTTCTTTAGTATGTAAACCTTTGCTGAAGATAGTTCACTGCTCAAAATAAAGCGACTATCACTTGAAAAGCAATAAATAGAAAAAGAATAGGACAGTTTCTTAAAGAACCTTTTATCGAAATCCATTTCACAGCTTAGCTGCTTGTCATGGCATTAAGTGGAAAAGGAGGATATGAGAGGAACATTGTCATAGCATAAATGCAGATAATCGGTTGGCTCCCGATGATATCAACATCATTTGCTGGATAAGAACTGTTATAATTTATCCAAGGTGATGGCTTGGACTATGTTTGTCAATGAAAATAGTTGTCCTACAAATTCAAATGTCCTGCATTGTTGCCCCCAAAATTTCATGCTAATGCTATATTGTTCGGTTAAATGTCATCATTGCAAACTGTACGATATTAAAACTACAGTTAAACAACTTTATAAAACGAGAACAATGAATTTAAGAAAGTAGTGTTGTTCGCTACGAAAATGACTTGCTTTCCTATTGGATAATCATATATAGGAACGGCAATCAGTTTCGAAGCGAATGAACACGAACAACAGTGCTTTCGTACATTTTGTTATTCTCCTCGTCTTGTACATCGCTTTCGTAGACAAAATCAGCCCGCTTTCGTACTCTACAGTCTACAGTGCAGTAATCCTAAGCATGAAATAAATTATTACCTGCATATGCACTTTTTGAATTATGCAATTACACTTGCAATTAGAAAGGCAAGACAAAAGTAGGGAACAATATGTACCTACATGAGCTTAATATTCTCTTTCTCTTTTCAATTTACAAGTATTTGATTGCAGCTGAAAGAAAGGGGAGACATATGAGGCCCAGCCACACGTAAAGCGTACAATGGTAGCAAGTACAGTATTGAAATGCCTGCTACATTTTCTAGCATCCACGATATCGCTGCATTTGGATGCTAGGATACTGTGTTTTCAAGTACTGTCTTTGCAAGTACGGAATCATCACATGTGAGACGAATGAATTTGCCTCCAATTTATTCCATCATTTAAAAAACGAAAATCTCATCGAATATTACTACTCAGTCTATCCGTGACTGTTATTTTTTTGCGATCTTGATTCGAGATATTTATCGACATTTTGGTTTTCAACTGTTTCCATCCGTGAAATTGTTAGATTTTGACATTTTTGAAGGAAAGCACAATTTTTACTATGAAGTGTCATATAACTAGAAAGTCATTTCTATGCATAAGCAAACTGTCAACGCATGCCTCGCTCAATTGAATGGAACTTAAATACCGCTAGAAATGATTTGATGAATATCTCGAAGATGTGATATCTAGATATGACAAATCAAGCTGTATTAAATCAGTTGTCTCTATTTCATTTTATGAGCCATCATTTAAAAATAAATGTTTCCGATTGTGGTGCGAGATAGAATCAGTCATTGTAAGAACTTGATTTCAGAGAGAAGATATTTTGTGGTTAACAAACCATAATATATTCTATGGAAAGGTAGTGACGAGCATATTTTCCTTGGCTAACTATTCTGTTACACAAGATGCCATCCGTCCACTTTGTAACAACTATACGTTATCTCTCGATTTAGAAATACAATCAGTTTGAAATTCAAGTGGTAATGGGGATTCTTAATCAATCATTTTCGTTCAAATTGACGTTTGTGAAATAACTCTTCAAAATGAGAGATCAGAACATAGGAGAATAAAATGATTAGAAGCTGATAAATTACTCTATAGTTTTATCAACGTTTGACATTTATTTCTGATATGGGTATTGCATAAATGCTTCTAGGAGCATTAATATTTCTGCAAAATGACAATATATATGTTCATTGTGGGATTCAGGGTTGGAGCCGGTCATCGCATGGCTGGTCTACAAAATTCGTGGCCTGGTCAGTATTTGCCGACCGATCGGCCGGGCTGGTTTTAGTAACGCCAGCCCGGCCCCGGCCACAAATTTTGGGGAGATGCCTGCCAACCGGCTACTCATTACGCTGGCCGGTTGCTTTAATTACGTGTAGGTTCATGTCGACCGTTGATGACATTCAGTTTAGCATAAATTGCCTAGTCAATCATTACAACATTAAGAGCATGCAGATGTACCATAATTCATGAAAGTTTCACCACGCATGCTTTGTGATATAAATATTGCAAACTGCTCTTTAAACAGTTAAAAACAATGATTACCGGCAACTTAGGCATGTAGTTCAAACCCTACTTCATCTCAAATAAAGTTTCTAGAAACGTTTCCGCCAAAACTTTTCCGGTTCCAACTCTGGTGGGATTACTACTTCTCCGTGACCAGATTATTCAGATTACCAGAAACACTGTCACATTATTCACTATCACTGATTGAAGAACTCATTAAACACCAGATAAAACAGGGATAATTTTAAATAATTCATGAACAAAATCCTCACGATTTGATCATTGGTTGAATAACAATAATTACAACTGCATATTTTTCGGAAATGCAAATCGAAAGTTACATAGTTTGTAGCAGGCACATACATGTAAGTCACAATGGAAACGTCAAAAAAACTTGTTATGTTGCATTCTGAATGAAACTTTCCATGGCTTAGTGTATTTGATCAGTCATCCACTTTTCACGTTACTCCCACATTTTCTCAGAAAAATTACCTTAGGTATCACAAGCAGTGAATCGAATGGCTTAAATGTGCTCCAGGATTGATTTCTGCTATGCTTAGAAAAAAATTAGCCTTACCTTGTGGCCAGGGCTGTGGGGCCGCAGCCGAGCCGGAGCCCGAGCCTTAAGGAGCCGATGGTTTTGGTCGGAGCCTTAAGAAGCCGATTTATCACAAAGGCTCCGGCTCCGGCTCCGATAGTTTGAGCTTTGATATAAATCTAGAATTTTGAAAGGTATTAATTGGCATCATAAAAAAATTAAATCATTTTAAATCTAAAGATATGTCTTTTAAGTATACCAATGATCTGTCCTCCACGATATCTTTCTTTGCAGTTGCCGCCTTCTTTTGTATTATATGTATTATATTTACACACATGTGTAATATTTTTTTATTGCATATGTTTCGTAAGACTAATTTCCATAGCTTTTAGTGACAACGTATTCTCCAAAATCCATTAATTTGAAGACTTGTTATATGCATGCTAACTAGATGATTGTAGATTCCTACAGACAAGTCTCCAGTCATTAATGTACACATTTCCAGTTCAGTCAACAAAGATAATATAGCTACATTTCTTGCGCAATGTCTTAAATCTAATACGGTTACTATGTAGGTTATCATCTATCGGTATGGCTACTGGCAGAAGCTACTGGCATCTGTGACAATGCCAATTTCCTTAGATTGCATTGTAGGCTCTTGTGCAGTCCCCCCACCTACATTTTTCAAAACAATCGATTATTCAATTTGATCAATTTTGATTGGAGGGATAACTCTTCACACTCACACGAATGACCTGACTGGCTATAGCAGTCCCTATAGAAGTCCTCGCATGGCTATAGCAATAAGCGACCCAGCCACTTCTAGTAGTGCCTTATTATTATAAAGGTATCTCATTCACAATGAATTTCCTTTGACTTCAAAATTCAAAGGGTATATATATTTCAATGCGAAAAAACCCGAAGTCAAATTACAATGTTGACTTGCTGACGAAGTTTGCGACCATGACATCGCAATTACCCACGTAGATTTTTACAACAGCGTGGAATGCTTCACTCAAACCGGTGATGCTGAAACGGACATCCAATGGTGCTGCATCTTTTGACCAGAGAAAAAATAGGAGGGAGGACTGCACAAGAGCCGTATTGTGTAATAATATTTCCTCAAATGTCATAGACCTGTGGATTTCAAGAATTTTCATTACTATTTTTTCCGTCTGTCAACGGAAATTTATTTGCATTGGATATGATAAGTCCTTTTGCTCAATGAAAAAATATAGTGGTTATCACTGTTTTGATAAGCAGAAGTTAAAAGAAGCCATACATTTCCTATTATCACAGACCTACGTCACATTCGGTAATTTAGTTTTCAGGCAGATTAAAGGCATTCCAATGGGAGGCAATTCTAGTCCACTCCTAGCTGACCTATTCCTCTTACACTGCGAATATGTTTTTATGCAAAATTTGATAAAAACTAAGAAATATCATTTAGCACGCTTGTTATCACCTACATCAAGATACATAGACGATATATGTGTAGTCAATTATAAACACTTTAATTCGTTGATTCAAAGAATTTATCCACCTGACTTTTTGGCGGAGAGAAATGGTGATAACAATAAAGAGGTAGTTTACCTTGATGTGAAAATACAAATCTAACAGAACAGCTTCAGAACTTCAGTATATCACAAGGTAGATGACTTCTCTTTCTCTGTGGTGCAACTGACTTTTTCGGAGAGCATGATCCCATTACAGATGGCCCTTCATGTATTCGCGTCGCAGGTAGTCAGATATTGTAGAATATGCTCGAAGTTACAAGACGCTGTACACAAAACTAACAAGACACTAAATATCATGAAATCTAGAGGTTATTCTCAGCATGACTTGATGAGTTACACAGAAAAGGCTCTCACAAGCCATAATGAATCGCTTCACAAATATGGTCTTTTCTCGGCTCGACAATTCACTTCACTCTGTGAATTTCAATGAGGCACGCGACCAACAAACGACTCACATTTTCCTTAATGCCTTGCTGCATAGGTGAATAAACGACTAACAATGACTTGTAGCCATCATATGGGGGTGGGCGGTGAAGAGTGAATACAGAGCGCTTAGCGTGGCTTACGGGAGATGAGAGAGCTCCCATTCTTAAGTCTTGATGTATGAGGCGAAGTTTGTGTAAAGGCGGATTACATATTTATCACACAGCGATTACTTGAAGCAATAGTATTTTCCATGTGTAGTCTTAGGTATAGTGTGTATAGTTTCATTGCTTTCGGTGTAGTAGAGTGTCATTGTAGTTCTATTGTTTACCTACATTATCCACTTTCCACTTATCCACTTAGTGTAGTGTCAGATATAGTTCACTTGTAATCGGTGTAGTAGCATCGTTGTATTTCCATATTTTACCTCCACTTTTCCAATTTTTATTCATCGGTTTCCTGTTGTTTTATAATATCCATTTTTAATTTCCTTAACCTATGGTGACCATTGTCTTATTCTATTTCCACTATCAGCATCTGTAGTCGGTACAGTATATTAGACGTCTGTTTTGAACGTGTATACGGCAGTGTTTGGAATCTATGGTATTAGTATATTAACAGCAAGAATGAGTAGTATTACAAGTCTTAAGATTTCCATTTTTACCAGATATTGGGCCAAAGCTGATCAATTTTAATTCGTTGCCACGAGAAAGCTACATTGAGTTCTTTTAAGAACTGATTAATCCAATTGTTAAAGTAGCATTGCCTTTGTACACTTGCGGATTGGAGAACGCCATCAGTCCTCCTTAGGACTACTTTAACTAATAATTTAAATTAGTAACCATTATATTCTATTATAAATGGCTACTGGGATGACTTTCATCATCGTATGAGAAACACTTTATGCTGATATCATGTTGACTTATATGTAAACAATAAAAAAAGACTGAGACGCTCTCAATAAAGGCGCCTTTTGACCTCCCTTTTCTATTGTCTATGACATTAAACCGCACGCGCATTCGAATGCTAGCAAAGTAGATGGGATTTCTGCTCGGTGATCGCAGTCAAATTTTTATTATGCATTGCACCCTGCAACATGCTGTCTGATACTCCGAGGTCAGTTTCATCAGCCTTGGAGAAAAATATTAAAGCATTAAGAAACAGTGGTCGACGAAAAGGAGACCTCTGGAAGTTATTGGACAGCGAAGGCAAGCAATATGAATTATGCGATGAATTGGTACAGGCTAGAAAAATTGTATCTGCAATGCCGATATCACAGGTGTCCGTCGAAAGACTTTTTAGTTCCCTTAAACTTTTGCAGCCATCAAACAGGAGCTGCATGAAACTAGGTCTCATCGATGCACAGTTCTTCATTAGAACCAATGAATAGTAAGTAGTACTGTTGAATGACATACATGTATAAGCCCTATCAGCAAGACTTAGATTTTAAAATTTTGAATTTTGATTATAAATAGTTGATTCGTATTCTATGTTTCTTGTTTTCACTTCATCAGCCTAACCATCATCAGAGGAATAGTGGTAATATGTTATACATAAATTGAATATAATTATATACAGGGTGTCCGTAAAGTCGCTTGACTTTTTAATTGAATATCTACATGAGTAAACAATAAACGTTTACGTCGGAAACCCTGTTATATTACGCAACATGAAGGGTAATTTACGAATCTAGCAATAAGAAATTAATATTCGATTATTTAACTGCTTAAATTTTACATTCTGCATGCAGTCATTTTTGTAATGAATATTATATGTGCAATTATAGTTCTTAAGCTTTGTTGAATTCATTTCAGTTTCAGTAAATGTTAAAGTCAATTAGCTGTGCTGTTAATTATGTCAATTAACCTTACCTAGGGCCATAGCTCAAAATTTTCCTCCTATCAATTCTATGAAACTTTCATCACCAGCCATGACGACATGCTTAGTCATTGATTGATTCATGTCTTATCATCTTCAATTGAGAACGTCAAATTAATCAGCTTTCATGGCGTAGAATTGCCATATCCCTATCTATAACGTGATGTTTTCGCTAACCAATGACAAAGACGCGTGTGTCAACCAATAGTTTAAGTCTGTATCATAATGTTTCCTCATGCTATGTTCGAAATCTCAATGTGAAGTGGTACGATCGCTGCCTATCTTATTAACAATGGATCTTCAGACTCATATAGAGATAGTTCAGTGCTTCTATGCATGCAATAGAAGTGCTACAGCTGCCCTTCGAATGTTTAAGACTCAATGACGCATTCACAAAGATCCTTTTACAACAACATCGATTGCAAATATTATCAAAAAGTTTGAAGAAACTGGCAGCGTTCATGATAAACCTCGCAGTGGCCGTCCTACAATGGATGACATGACAATTGCAACTGTGAATAGCGTCGTCGAGGAGACTAGTTCAAAATCAAAGCTAGGAGTCACGTCAGTTCGCAAAGTGGCGGAAGCGGTTGGTATAATTTCAAAGACTAGTGTCCATAAAATCCTTCGGCATGAACTAAAACTTTACCCGTACAAATTACAAGTCGTGCAAGCACTTGAGCCGGCCGACAAGCGAAAGCGCTGTGAGTTAGCGAGTTGGCTTCTCGACATTCAGAATGTAATCGATGACATTGTCTGGTCTGACGAGGCGTATTTTTCACTCGATGGATCGTTAACACGCACAATTGCCGTATCTGGTCAGATGTTAAGCCATCAACATGCATCTCAAAATGCCTTCATTCGGCTTCATCGATATTATTCGGCGATTGACTGCAGTGATTGATTGCGATGTCAATCATTTCGAACACTTGATTTGAACATTTTAATCATCAAATATTGGCTTCTTACTGTTAGATTCGTGAATTCCCCTTTATGTTGCGCAATATAACATGGCTTGTGATAAAAAAGTTTATTGCTTTCTCATGTAGATATTCAATTTAAAAGTCAAGCGAATTTACGGACACCCTGTACATGAATCATTGATGAATTATTTAGTGCAACTTTACGCCATAATGAAAAATACGAAATTAACATAATGTAACTTAAGCCTTAACTTATTAAGTATGCTGCATAGAATTACAAAACTTGTCCTAAATTAGATATTTTTAATTTTTTTAAGTATAATTTTCAATTGTACATTTCTAGCCTACGCTGCAATGAGACTATCTAAATTACAATTTCTACAGATGATGAGTCGTGGGCTACCCACCGATCATATTATTCATGGACCAACAGACTATTGGATAAAGGCAATAACAAATAACAATAACAAACTAAGCTAGTCTATATACACATTAATATTCAATAAAGCAATTGATATCTTTATTGATACGGTACATTTGGCTATATAGCCTATACTCTTTCCATATTCGAGTAGATACAGGCCCTATAAGCTATTTAGAGGCATACACTATCCAGTTTCATGTTCAAGCTTTGTTAAAAGGCTTATACTACTATTCGGCCCCTGTGACGGCTAATTAAGTATATCATCATCGCTCATGTGGTCTTCGTAGTAGACTGGTTGCAGGCTAGGCCAATTTATATTTAGCAAGTGCGGGAGATCTTTATCTAATTTAACCAATCCTGGCTATAACTTTACTTTATCTTTCAGAGATAGTCAATTCATGCAAAAATATATGACAAGTATGTTATTTGTCATTATATTAGGCTATTATCATTTTTATTATTAACTTAAGTCGTTGCTTGTTAATGAAAACTAACTTGATGATTGTAGCAAGCCTCTAAAGGCCACACCGCTATCCAAAAAATCCGTTCAACGGATCCAGGATAACCAGCATAGATAGAACCTGAATTTGAAGTCGGAGCCGGAGCCGGAGCCGAACCGGAGCCTTTCACATCAGTGTCGTGGAGCCGGAGCCGATGAGATAACGCATCGGCTCCACAGCCCTGCTTGTGGCTATCAGTATCCGTTGACCGTCCAGAGCCGAAGATATCTCTCGCGACGGCAATGTAATTATTATGCATTTAGAATATGACCTTGATATACCACAGATCGCCATGGAATAGTTGCATAATAACAGGTCGTTTTTTCTGGTATTTAACCAGTTCATTTCCTATTGTCGATAAATTTACTAACAATAAATCTACAAAGCCTAATTATTTTTCATGAAATTTTGCAAAAGATGGTTCATTGCAGGCACTATAATTAAATGTTGAATTTATCCCAGGCTTGATGTATTTGTGATAAATCAATTCCGTTTTACTTAAATTATCTTGCTGCCTTAATTATAGTTTTATTAAAGCAGGCAATGAATACCATTTGATTGCGTCATTGACCAACTACCATCAGTGACATCAAAGCAATGAAGACAATTAATCGATAAAGCACATTGGTTTGATTATATAACACACATTCATATTCTTCAGCATTATATATGCAGATATTCGGTGTTATGATTACTGGTGATCATCAAAGATAATTATAATCCGATAAAAGGGTCAAAGGACTTCAGGCCACTCGACTGTTAGATGATCCTATATATAGGATCTAAAACATATGAGTTATATATATAAAGATATATTAGTTATCCTATATAAAAATATATAGGATCATATGAGTTTAGTGCTTTCAATGCATGCAAACTAGGAAACAAGTCGCCCTCTCTGTGAAGTTGTGAATCATTATGTAAAGTCTTGTTTTGTAAGCTCTTTATTCGCACTAACGCGAAATCAGTTTTATGCTTGTTATGGGTTTAATAAACTTTCAGAAAGTTAAGAACCATCCAGTTGCTTGTTCTGATTTACCGTGTTTACTAATGCACCGATAAGGAACGCCAGATTCTCATGCATTCCGAATGCATTGACTCAGTGAATCGTCACCCATGACCCACGTATTAGATACAATTACCATCGCGAATTGCTATCATGCGTATCTCAATGCTATGTAAAATTGCTATGTATTATGACTATCATGCTGTGTAAAATATTTAAATTGATATTTAAATAAAATTTATTTATTGTATTAATAATAATTTCGATATTAAATATCGAAAGTGCATGATGCATAGCCTTGCAATGTGACCTAATGATCCATTCAGCATAGGCCTGCATATTTGTCCAAAGATTGATGGTGAGTGAGTTTTGCTTCCTTTCGTCTCTCTTTAAGCATCAACATCAATAATGAAACTGATGAATTCTTCAAAATTCCGCTAAAATCAAAGTATTCTTAATTTAAATGCTCTTGAGCAAGGTATGTTTTGAACAGGATGTGATCTATGTATAATTAAGGAATTAAGTGGAAGCAGTATCACAGACAAACTGCTTGAAAATGAAGAATAAAGAATTTCAATGTCAAACACTGCTGACATGCAAAAATGAAGGATGATGACAGGTTTAAGATACATGTCAAATTGTAGCCTAAATAGTAAGGTTAGAAGCGGCCGACCGAGAGGCCGGGCCGGCGGCCGTTGTAGTCAAAACTAGCCGACCGGGGCTAAGCCGGCGTCTCAATTAACCTACTAATTAAGACTGGTAACTGCTCAATTTAGACGATCAGACATTATTCGATTTCTCGATTTCTATGTAGCATAAGGAAAGCTTGCCGGCACTTTCAAATTTTCCTTATGCGTTGTAGCGGTTATTCTAATTGACTAACTTCCTTATCATTACCAACTTTCAGTGATATTGTGTTTTCTGTCGGCCGCTTTGAATAAATATTTGAAAAACAGCTTTCAAGAAGCGGTTCGCAATGTTTTGCGTCATAAAAATAATGTTTTCATGCTCCTACAATGTTACAATGTTGTTCTATATTAACTGACTAGACAGCTGATTCTACAGGGTATAGCATAATTCGCTTGTAAATTAAATTCCATTTTATGAAGTTCCTGAAGCACTTGATGTCAATCGTCGACATAAGCCTAATTGCAAAATCCTGCCGGTTACAACCCTGGTAGATAGTTAAGTGATGCTTGGTGACTGAAAGCATTTAGGTAATTCGTCATTTTTTAAAGTCGCTTGGTTGTAAAACTACCCTTAATTTAGTAACTGATAAATGTACGCTACACCGGCGTCTAAAGCAACTATCAACATAATTTGGACATCGTGCTGCTTACCTTTGAGATGCGCAAAATGTCATATATGTACGGTATGTCAGACACTACAGCAGCAGCATAGACGTAAAAACATGCAAATTTCAATATTTCATTTAATGCAAAAAAAATTATAAATTAGCCGATTAATAGGTTTTATTTCTGATGACATCCATCACACGCACACTTCGAACCATAAACTCTTCTGATGGAACGCATCAGGATATCCATGAAGAGGAGTTTCAAAATATAGAAGCATTAATTATCAGAAAAGCGAATTCTGAATGTGTGTTTTCCATTTTGCTGACAACGTGTGGGAAATTCAGGAAGGCTCATTTTTATTCGACTTTCAAGTTATTCTTGTAGCAGATATTTTTGTCCGTTTTGTACAAAATAGAACATTATTCTGAATTGATGAAAACATTTTCAAATTGCGGGTCAGAAGCGCATGATAATTACCGGATACCATAGCATTAGAAGTCTTGTTATCTTCAGCGTCTTCCTTTCACGGACATCGAAGTATTGATATCATTTTCTGAAGTCGACAATTGAAATCGTCTGAATGCACTACGAGCAGGGAATATCATCGGTTTATGTCGCAGTTGTCTTGCAATCATTTTCTTCTAGTTATTTTTAACAGAAGTTTTTCTACTTCGGATTCAATAGACGAAGAAAAAATAAGATAATAAATCCATCTTCAACCTAGACCGCTTTGATAAGATAAAAGTACAAGAAGTTGACGATGCATTAATATCTCCGCTGCTGTCAGCAAAGAAAAGAAGAATTCTGATGAAAATTGACTTCAAGATGTACTTGAAACTAAAAACTAAAACCATCATTATAAAAACACAAGTTAGACTGTTTGTGGTATCGTCTCCTTTGTTTCATCTCAGTCAAAACTTTCTCATGGAAGAAAGCGATCCAAGTGCAAAGGAGAATAGACTGTGGATTTTTCACCACACTGGAATGGATAAATCAATTGGAGAAAGTGCCAGGAGTGATAATGATGATTCATGCTATAGCGGTGTTGCATATTTAAGAGTTTATTTACTGTCAGAGAAACAGAGCAAGTATATAGCACTGTAGGTATATGTAGTGTCGACTCAAAAATCTCAGTATAGAGTGAAAATTTATTTATCAAAAGATTCAGTTTTTTGCGGAGATTACGCTCCTGTGATCTAAAAAATATTTGGTCGCTTTTTAAGAAGCTCACTTTTTGCAAATTATCCTGTGTTTATATACTAGGGACTTGAAACCACTATTATGTAAGAAGTATGAAACTTAGGGTATAAGATATTAAAAGAATTGAACATTCACTAGCAGCATAACAGTAAGTAGTATTTCAAGTTTCTAATTTAATTTTCATCGGTATGATTTCATGATTCACTAAATTCATGCGTCATTTTTTCAATCTGAACAGTAATGTGGACCCATTTATATATTTTAAAATTAATTATGATCATTGTCTTTGATTGTGATATTTTGCTCTTTCAATTGCGAGCAGTTCGTGATATGATCAAGCTTAAGAACTCTAATTGATAAGGTTGAGCATTAAAGTAATAGTCATAGAGTAAGTATATTAAGTAGAGCAACAATTCAGCATTATTAAATCCACAATGTGGATGCAGTTTCGATTTCACTAAATGAACTTGAATTGAGACCCATCCACATAATAATGGGATATGCAAATTTCTGCACTTCTGGAGAAATGTACACGAAGTTAACTGATTATGATAGAAATGCAGAAGAAAGATTAGTAAACCACAAATCCTCCAAGCAATGCCAGCCTTGTAGAGGTAAAATGGTTTGTTAAATTACAAATTTAACAAGTTTAGGAGGTAGGAGTGTCATAATTAAGCCAAGTTTCTGTACAAACAATGACTTCAGGGTTCAACGTAGCGGCATGGGAACGAAGCTTGTCAACTTTATCATTCAAAGAGCAAAGATTCGTCAAAAATATGCTCGGTAATCTCTTTCTCTCTCTCTCTCTCTAATTTTACGAGAAACGGTAAAATCGCAGTCTAAAAATTTTGCTCTACTGAGTCAATAACGCTACCATTATAAAGCAGTTTTTTATTCCTAACGAACGCCGTTGACCCTGAGTTTTGAGTAAGTAATTCATAGGCTTTTCCCTAATTTCTGCGATTTTTCTATTCACTTCAACAGGCAAGTCTTCTTGAATGAATGCATTGTTCAAGGGGGAAACAGCTTGCTTGAGTAGCCTAGACTTCGTCAGAAATTGCCTGGTGGTATTCTCGTTTGACTTGACCAACATCAATCTCGGTCTACCATCGCTTCACTCCTTCCCGCCGATGCGGCAACGTCTCGAATAGATCCGTTTCGAACATGTTTATGTGCGAATATCCGAAGGAAACGGGTACATTGAGTTTATGAACAAGGACTTACTAAATGTTAGGACTGAAATGCCGTTAAAATGCACCAAGCATCGTTTAATGCAGGTTTACTGTTTTTATTACGTGTAATTGAAATAGATATTACATGCTGCTTCGTCACACATCACTCTAATGTTAACTTCTGTTCCGTGAATGTGACGGAAAAGTAAAGGCAATTCCTTAGCTCAAAAATATCTCACAAATCTAAAAAATCAGGCACAATGGCTGACATTTCGATCTCTAAGCTTCATCAATGTTGCAGATAACCGCATGTCCTGTTATGCCATGTTAAGCAACTTTAATCATTGATGTGATGTAGGCATAATCATAGATCTATATAGACCAATAGGCCATAGAAAAGTCTTAAAGAGATACGAAGCTAATGTGCATAAAATAGCATAAAGCAACAAGGCGACCATGATATGTGAATTAAAGTTTTCTTATATTAATGAAGTTGATAAGCAAAAACTCAAACAACTTCGAGATGACCATGCTTGTCAAACCAGGAGCGGTCGACTCAAGCAGCGCTAAAACGCCTTTTGGCATCTGGAGAAGAAGGAAGGCCGTGTGATGATAGTCGTAGAAATTGCTTAACTGTCTGTTTTTTGTGAAAAAATGTTATATGCGAAATAAGGTGCAAAAATGAGGTGAACTTTACATAGGAAGCATGGAGAAACAAAAAGTAGATGAGCATCATGATAAGAATCCACGTGAATAAAACAGGATATGAGCCAGCATCAAGCAACTAACAATTGTTTGGATGTTTGTGCCCACATGGGTTAATAAACCTCTAGAGTTCCTGTCCAAATTTTTAAGCTTGTCAGTATTGTGGTGTACAGTTGAAACTGAATTTCTTCTTGCCTTCTATTTATTTCTCACTACTTGTTCTCCTTAGCTCTACCGCTTCTGCCACTTGTCTTGAAAACACACTTCTCCTTCTCATATACATTTCATTGATGTTCGCCTTGAAATTTTTTCTCGTTTCATTGTGCTTCTCTTTATAGTGCTTCCATAACACTGACCCTTTGTTTTTGTTGTCCAACTCCGCAAAATGTTATTTCTCTCTTATTTTCCCACGTCTTGAAGCCTCTCCTATACCTAGACTCACATCCTCTCATACGTACCCCAGAGCGGCAAACATAAATTGGTAGTTGGACATGAAAGTGACAGATCAGAAGTTTCAAAACCAGTGCATATCATAGAAATGTAACCTTTCAAATGCTAGATTTTGTGTTTTATCTGAAACGGTCTGATCGGCTCAACATTATTCTACTATTCATAATAAGAAAATCCTAATTCCATAATTTAAGGCAGGGCTGTGGAGCCGTAGCCGAGCCGGAGCCGGAGCCTTAAGGAGCCGATGGTTTTGGTCGGAGCCGAGCCGGAGCCTTAAGAAGCCGATTTATCACAAAGGCTCCGGCTCCGGCTCCGATAGTTTGAGCTTTGATATAAATCTAGAATTTTGAAAGGTATTAATTGGCATCATAAAAAAATTAAATCATTTTAAATCTAAAGATATGTCTTTTAAGTATACCAATGATCTGTCCTCCACGATATCTTTCTTTTGCAGGTGCCGCCTTCTTTTGTATTATATGTATTATATTTACACACATGTGTAATATTTTTTTATTACATATGTTTCGTAACTAATTTCCATAGCTTTTAGTGACAACGTATTCTCCAAAATCCATTAATTTGAAGACTTGTTATATGCATGCTAACTAGATGATTGTAGATTCCTACAGACAAGTCGCCAGTCATTAATGTACACATTTCCAGTTCAGTCAACAAAGATAATATAGCTACATTTCTTGCGCAATGTCTTAAATCTAATACGGTTACTATGTAGGCTATCATCTATCGGTATGGCTACTGGCAGAAGCTACTGGCATCTGTGACAATGCCAATTTCCTTAGATTGCATTGTAGGCTCTTGTGCAGTCCCCCCACCTACATTTTTCAAAACAATCGATTATTCAATTTGATCAATTTTGATTGGAGGGATAACTCTTCACACTCACACGAATGACCTGACTGGCTATAGCAGTCCCTATAAAAGTCCTCACATGGCTATAGCGATAAGCGACCCAGCCACTTCTAGTAGCGCCCTATTATTTTAAAGGTATCTCATTCACAATGAATTTCCTTTGACTTCAAAATTCAAAGGGTATATTTCAATGCGAAAAACCCGAAGTCAAATTACAATGTTGACTTGCTGACGAAGTTTGCGACCATGACATCGCAATTACCCACGTAGATTTTTACAACATCACGGAATGCTTCACTCAAACCGGTGATGCTGAAACGGACATCCAATGGTGCTGCATCTTTTGACCAGAGAAAAAATGGGGGGGGGGAGGACTGCACAAGAGCCCTATCGTGTAATGATATTTCCCCAAATGTCATAGACCTGTAGATTTCAAGAATTTTCATTATCATTTTTTCCGTCTGTCAACACTTTATGCTGATATCATGTTGACTTATATGTAAACAATAAAAAAAGACTGAGACGCTCTCAATAAAGGCGCCTTTTGACCTCCCTTTTCTATTGTCTGTGACATTAAACCGCACGCGCATTCGAAAGCTAGCAAAGTAGATGGGATTTCTAATCGGTGCTCGCAGTCAAATTTTTATTATGCATAGCACCCTGCAACATACTGTGTGATACTCCGAGTTCAGTTTCATCAGCCTAACCATCATCAGAGGAATAGTGGTAATGTGTTATACATAAATTGAATATAATAATATACATGAATCATTGATGAATTATTTAGTGCAACTTTACGCCATGATGAAAAATACGAAATTAATATAATGTAACTTAAGCCTTAACTTATTAAGTATGCTGCATAGAATTACAAAACTTGTCCTAAATTAGATATTTTTAATTTTTTTAAGTATAATTTTCAATTGTACATTTCTTAGCCTACGCTGCAATGAGACTATCTAAATTACAATTTCTACAGATGATGAGTCGTGGGCTACCCACCGATCATAATATTCATGGACCAACAGACTATTGGATAAAGGCAATAACAAATAACAATAACAACCTAAGCTAGCCTATATACACTTTAATATTCAATAAAGCAATTGATATCTTTATTGATACGGTACATTTGGCTATATAGCCTATACTCTTTCCATATTCGAGTAGGTACAGGCCCTATAAGCTATTTAGAGGCATGCACTATCCAGTTTCATGTTCAAGCTTTGTTAAAAGGCTTATACTACTATTCGGCCCCTGTGACGGCTAATTAGGTATATCATCATCACTCATGTGGTCTTATTTAATGTAGCCTCGTAGTAGACTGGTTGCAGGCTAGGCCAATTTATATTTAGCCAGTGCGGGAGATCTTTATCTAATTTAACCAATCCTGGCTATAACTTTACTTTATCTTTCAGAGATAGTCAATTCATGCAAAAATATATGACAAGTATGTTATTTGTCATTATATTAGGCTATTATCATTTTTATTATTAACTTAAGTCGTTGCTTGTTAATGAAAACTAACTTGATGATTGTAGCAAGCCTCTAAAGGCCACACCGCTATCCAAAAAATCCGTTCAACGGATCCAGGATAACCAGCATAGATAGAACCTGAATTTGAAGCCGGAGCCGGAGCCGAGCCGGAGCCTTTCACATCAGTGTCGTGGAGCCGGAGCCGATGAGATAACGCATCGGCTCCACAGCCCTGATTTAAGGTTGCTGAAGTACGCGTCGATTGATTTTGACTTTATCGTTGAATAATTCAAGATAATAATTTAAAATTTTAAATGATTTCAAAATTTTTCTTGGAAAAAACAATGATTTTCCAATCAAGAAGGGAAATTGTGTGATCTGTAGAGCGGGTAACAATGTTTCAATTAAGAATTGGAAAAGTTCCATTTCTCATTTTTTTTGGTTTCTGCTTTTCGGATAAATCAAATCATCTCGCCAGAAGGATTTTGATGACATAATTGGACTTCAGCATTGAACACCAACTTAGGTAATCCTTCAACTCGACGACCACTCTTCAAAATATTGTTGCTATGGTTGAGTTAAAGAAGTTATGAAATTTTAATTCCGAAAGTTAGAAGATAAGTAAACCATATGCACGCATTATGAAAATTACATAGTGCCAGGTCGCTTGAGCATAATAAAGAGATGTCCTCAGACCTGAAAATTTTGAGCACACAATTCCTTGGCAGTCGTATCACTGTGTCTACGGCTCAGAAGTATGGCGAGGATTGGCCCAAACTAGCTATGCGATGTCTGACAGCATTTTTCTACTGTACGCGTCATTTAATGTCACTTGTTTAATGTGAATAAGACCATTATGACGAAACATGCTCGTTAATGTTTGGAATCTAATTTCCGTTGTTTGTCTGCCAGATTACATATTGGAGGACACTGAAATTCCAATTATGTCATCAATTTTTCAGTTTCAAATATTTAATTAGGATAGCTTCACGTTGTCTCAAATTTGCCTCATCTACTTAGTTCAAGGTCGTCGTCAATTTGAAAATCATCAGGGTTGGCATTGCATAATTCTTATATTAGTTAACTGTTATTGATTATGACTTAAGATATTTGTATGATAGCATATTGACAGCTGACTGTATCATTCACATTACTTCCTTCTATCAATTCCTGAATGATGATAGAAAATTCTAACATTGAAGTGAAACACAGATGGACACATACAGTGAAATATTTCATTTCCAGCGGGTAGCAGAAATCGTGAGACAGGAACAATAAATTCATCATTTCATCGAGTACCCTTTCCAAACGATGCAATTCCGGTACACTAATTCACTGAGAATTCCAGCAGTCTGCAAATTTACAGCAAGCTTTTTCTCTGATGAGTATAATCAGTAATAATCATCTGCATTGTAATAAATGTTACGAATTACACATGGTAGCAGACTTCCGCATTTTGTACTAAAATTGAATTTCAAATGTAATGCATGTTTGGAATAAAATTTTATGCTAGACGCTGTAATTTGCTTGTAAATTGTTTTTTAATCTTCACTGTCATCATGTAGTTGAAGAACTCAAATGATGTACGAGGAGTTGTAATAACCTCATACTGACTCATCGCGCTGAATGCTTGAATTTGTCCTGCTTCCAAGAGGAAAGTCATAAATTCTCATGGTGCGTTTTGAGCGGTATCCCTGGATTGTCAAATTTGTGCACGATTTTTCATTGAATTTTACATAAGCGAAGCGAATTATCATTTTTACTAAATACACAGAAAAATTTGCAGAAAAGAAACTTTTTCGCAAAGAACTAATTTAAAAGTTCATCAAATTTGTGTACTGTCTGAGATAGCTGTCTGAGAATCTACCCGTGTCAATATGTACAAGGAAAGATAAAATGTTGTATTATGCGAGCTGCGATTAAGATTGGAGCAGTGTTATTCGTTTATATTTGCGATCTTCATTATAACAGAGACTAACAAATCAACTTTGTCTTTAGACTTCATCATGTCCTGCAACCACACTGGCTTCAATTCTTATATATGAACTGGTGGATTCATGTCAGAAATTTTACTGTCATCGGGAGATTTGCCACACCTCAGACGCATTTTTGTTCTAGTCGTCTTAAAAGTAAACTGCCTAATCTAGGTTTTTTGTCTTTAAGTTTACTTTTAGTGAGCTTCCTATCTTTCCCCAAAATCGTTGGATTTCGTCCAATAAAAAATCAAAATTAGAGCATGAATTTTGAAAAGTGATTTGTCAAAGCTTCGTAAACATTGTCTATGAAAACTTTCAGCGAAATTGATTTTCAATATGAGTATACGATTACATGTATATAAACATGATTCTATGAATCACATCATGATATTGCACCATAGACATCGAATGCAGCTTTGAAATATGAATATTGTGGATATAACATGTACATGTACATCTGTTTATCGAATATTTTGGTATTAATGGCCGAATGTAGTAACATTTCTTTCTCTTCTTAACCTCAGGACCTCGATGAGGATCACAACCGTTGTGAAAAGGGCTTCTTCAAAATTTCTTCGAAGAATGTCAGAAAATGTGAAGAATTTGCAAATGCAGATGTACTATAGTTTGCATTGAACTGCACGTGAATAGCTGCACACAAATGCATTGCAACATCGTCATTTGTAGCTCAAATATTGGGGAAGAGTACCACGTGAATAATGCGATTTAGCAGACATTCACAGATATCAAACAAATTGATGCTCTCATAAGTACACGTCAGTAGCATCGTGAAAGGTAGTTTAAATACTTGGTTTTATAAAACAAATTGTCCATGAAGTATATCGCTTGTGCTCCTTGCTACAATACCAAATTTACACAAGTTGAGTTAGTCAAGACGGAATTCTCGCGTGTTCGCAAATGTCCTTATTTCAACGTTATCTGGAAATAGAAAATCTGGACAAAAGTCTAGCCATTTGTTTCAATGTTCAGGTCGGCTTACATCTACCTGTATTTTTATACAGAAGTAGATGGTCTGCTTTACAAATGCCTCCCAGTCTTTGAATCATGTCGATTTCAAAATTCAGAGGAACTAATATGCCATTCACAATACTCTGTGAAACACGTATGGATTTTGCTTTCATATTACTTTCCATTTCGTCATGATTGAGGACGTGAATATATATTGAAAGTTCTCATCGCACTTCGTCACATCTACGCAATTCATGGAAAGTCGAAAAGAAGAAGACGCTGGTGGATTCGTCCACATTTTCAATGTCTACTTGATTACAGTGAATTTTGTAAGTTTATTCCTCATATTCGCGACAGCGAGAGATCTTCTTCAAGTACTTTCGCATGTGTAAGGAGAGATACAATCATCTACCATATCTGGATTCTCAGCAAATCAAAAAGTCATCCTTTCGAAAGTTTGTCTGTCCAGATGAAAGACTGACCATTACCTTGGTATATTTGTGAAGTGGCTGTTCCCAAGAAGACCTGTCATTTCGTTTCAAAACTCAATATGAATCTGACCATGGTTAGACCATGCGTTAGACTACATACACGCTTCACAGCGGCATCGACGCCAGCCAATTAACGTCAGCTACAAACCTTGTGTTCTGTAAAAGTTGAACATCGACTAACTTTCAGCGGCGATTATTGTCTCTCTTTTCAAGGTAAACACCTAAACCCATGAAACTTAGAATCAATAGGCAAACAGCAGGTCCAATTATTATGTAATTGTTCGCCTTATATCATATGAAGTTAGAACTATTAGATATGAATGAACTTACAGTGAACTCTTGATTGATAAACACAACTCACTTGCCTTCAGAAAATGTTCACTAACTTAGTGATCCTGATTCCGCCGATCCGCTCTCACGTTCTTCCTGTATTATCAACTAGATATTGTCAAGAGTTTTTATGCGTCCTCAGGAGAACCATTTTACTTTTCCTCTAACAGCGTAGAAAAAATTTGAATTAACCGGGTGATGCTTGCTATGAATTCGCGAGTCTTTTCATTTACGTTCCTGGAAAACCATATTTGGAATAATTTGTTTTGTACATCGCAGAATGTTTCAATGGTAGCACTTTAAAAATGTTATTTATAAGAAAATCTGCAATAAAAGTTGGTGAAACTGAATGCAAGAAGAGAATCCCAAAAAATTTCTGCAGCAATGGCATCAATCTTGTACATAATAACTTTTGATGGAATATTTTTAATTACATCGTCTGATAATTGCAGAAATCATAGGGAAAAATTCACTACTGTTTACACATGCATGATATTTTTAATTATACCAGAGAATTATGTTAGGCATAATACAGTTTGCACATCTGAATTGCCTCTTGTTCAAAAATGTATCAACAGAAAGAACACATTTTCATAAAATGTTGACTTCAATCCATCGAACGACAAGAAGCTGAAATTCCCTATAGTCGAATACTTAGATCCAAATGAATCCACGCAACTCTCGCCAATATCTGTTCTCTTTAAAGTTTTGCATTGCGCAACAGAAATGGGCTATATTCAAGAAATTGTAGCTTGCCGATTATCTTTCCAATTTTCTTGATTGTACGTGAATGACGCAGTATGCGATTTGTATGTGCATTATTTCTTTTAGATTCTGCCGCTGCCTCGACCACTATGAAGAAAAGGTTGCTTTGTGAATGATTAATACAGTCTAGTAAGTTGTGTGACGATTTTAGAACACACTGTTGGTCAAGAATGAATGAGAAAGTTCTTTCATTCAGACTAGAGACTGTACTTCTTCCATACACTCTTCACGCTACGAAGATCTTGACGTGTCTGAAAACCGAAGCAGGTCTGTCTGGATCTGGCCATCAATAGAATATATAATTTATCTTCAAATGAGTAGCACTTGTCCTCAAATTGAAATTTATAGCCTCCCATTATGTTAATGTCCTTCGGATTGAACTTCTGAACATTTTCAGAAGTGAGGATCACTCCCCCTCCTTCTTTTCCTTCTAATGACCTTGCGTGTTTCAAGCAGTGGTATGTAGCCTATTCAGGGGAGACAGAGAAGACTCTTCTCAAATGAAGTACTGAAATCCATTTCATTTAACTCTCCTTGGCTCAAGACATTTCTTGTCTATTTATTAGAGGAGGGTGGGATGAGGTCATAAGTATCATCATGTATTTGATCATTTCACATATCCTTTTTCTAAGAGTGACATTCATTATACATTCTGAGGTAATCTTCCCACCATAAAGAGTATTTCACTCGATTCCGAAGCAGATGTTCAAAAGAGAACTTGTACATTCCATCCATTGTCTGCACCATTCAGCAATCTGACCAGGGTTTTGAACAAAACTAATCGGACTGTCTTTTACAATTACGAATTGGTGCAAAAATACATCTTGAATTTCATTTATGCACATAATACTGCCATCAATACTTATGAATTTTATAAGTAGCGCAAGCAAGTTATACATAAATAGAAAACATATTTGCTACAACTATATCAAGGAAAGTCTAACTGAAATAAGGCATCCCTATACCGGGTGATGTCGTCTTCAAAAGCTTTTAAATAATTGAATTTAACGCATCTTTGGAAAAATCAAACCAATTTAGAGATACTCGAGAGAAAAGTCCGTTGCACCAATAGAGTACTTAGGGTAATACGTGTAATATAATATAAAATAACAAGTGCTTCTAATGGATGGAAAGTGCTAAAAAGAGTCAAATCGGCGACGATTATTTAGAATTAACACAATTTAATTGCTAGCAAAAATATTATTATACTCAACAATCTTAAAATGAAGGACAATGGTAATGTACGCAGTAACCATGGACAGCTAGAATACTATCACCTGGACTCATAGAAATTAACAATACCATAGAAAGTACTGTTATCTACTTCTATGCCTGGACTGATCGCTAAGGCAGTTTATCAAATTTCCAATACCTCTGGAGGTCTATTATCTGGCAATGATAATTCTACATAGCTTCCTACAAATTATTTAGCGACTAATAATTTTGTGTAATAGTTATTGTGTTTCATCTTACACAAAGACATCTTTTAAATTGTAGATTGTCAAAGCATAGACTTCTACAGTCAAAGCAAGGACTACTATAATCATAGTAAATCTACTAAATCTACTAGTAATCTACTATAATCATACTTTCTATGGTATTGTTAATTTCTATGACTATAATTCATAATCATATAAGTAGACTTTCTATGGTATTGTTAATTTCTATGACTATAATTCATAATCATATAAGTAGACTTTCTATGGCATTGTTAATTTCTATGGCTATAATCAGGGACATTTATGATTAATATAAGATATCTAAGGGACGTTCAACTCCCAGAGCATGTAGAGACTGGAGGCCAGTGATTTGGGTAGACTTGATTAATGACGGTACTGTGTATCTGAATGAAACCATGGAAAAAGTGGTAAACAATTCACTTCATTATTGTAAAATACATCAGAATACAGTTGAATTGATTTCTGTACATACTAGTTAACACGCCCGGCCCAGTCTTGCAAAGAAATTGTTGGAAGAATCTGTGCAGTGTACATGTGCACGTACAAGCATATCAACGATGGTCAATTTCAAATAAATTGTAACTTTCTATTTTCATTGATTTTCCCATTGTTTTATCTAAAGCCTCCTGTATAATAATTTGGACCACTGGTGGACTTAATTCGAGAATTCAAGAGCAATGAAGCGATATAGAATGTGTGATTTATTTCCGGCATTGAATTACTCAACTTTCATTGAACGAAAATTGAAGGGCTATTTTTATCACAGTGATGCGCGAATGTTTTCATATTCACCGACGAAATTCACACGGATTTCGTAATCAACTTGAATCTTTATCAATGCCGTTCCTGAATTGCCCAATATGGTAGGATCTTAAAATCGTGAAAAGTCACCAATCACCGCTTGGTTTGCTTTTTATTCAATATGATCTTCGCATTTTATGAAACACTGACATCATAATCAGATTTTATTTGTTCGTCGGAGTTCAACTTTGTAATATGAAGGTCTCACAGGTGGTGCTGTATAATCACGAGATGTCTATAAGAGATAAAAAGTATATTGACATCGGCAACCGCTCATTACGAGGGGATAATTGGAAAGACAACACTGGTTGCACTTTTCAACCAAAATCTTGATAAAGGATCTTTCGAAGGAATGAATGTTCAAGCGATTCTTGCTTAACTTCTACGATTTTCATTTGTTATACCAATCAAATTATTATAAATTTTTGACGTTTCAATTTGTTTTGCAATTGATGATTGCATCATCGGTAGATTTTCTTTAGATTTTAATCATGTCTTTTACTTGTATAGCAATGAATAAGGCATGGGACATATTGCTGTAATGATTGTAGTAGAAAGCAAAATCATTACTGATCAGTTATCACTTAGTCCATGACTGCTTTGAGCAAAGGAGACAGATTATCAAAAATTTACCAGAAAGAGTCCACAATTCTCCGAAAAGCACTACTGAATCGATCTTCACAAAACATGTATAAAATGTACAGAATCCACACCGATTGCCATTGATGCTACCTGCTGTAGGTGAACAATTTCAATCACTAGCAGTTGATATTGCAGCTGTTATTGACAGTTGCTTATTCTTATGGGAGTTTTGTAATTCTTTAGTCTCTTCTTGACTGGGTCCAGAATCTTCTTTCAACATATTCCACGTATGAATGAGCGTGTTAGAGTACTGGATAATTGTTTATAACTTGTTTCACGGTGTTATCTAGATGTGCACAAACAATCGTCATTAAGAAAATCTACCAAAGACAGTGGCCTCCAGTCCAGTACATGCTCTGGGAGTTGAACATAGAAGTGGATAATAGTACACTAGAATGGAAGTTTGATATCTTGCCTATGTACAATGATGGCACATGGAAAAATCTATGGTTTGTAGATCAGATTCGATCTAAAACACTTCATCATAGTCAAACTATCTGTCAAATTGCATGTGGAAGTTGTTGACAGGAAATCACAGGATTTTCATGAAGAGAATTGCAAGTGAGATGGCGGCATTGTTTCATATGAAATAGCCTACTATTCCATGAATTAATATAGTGTGTCTATTTGTAGCAGTCACTGACAACAATTTTTCATTATTGGAATGAGAATTAAAAATTGGTTCACAAAGTCATAATTAAAAGTGGTCGGTACGTGTACTGGTTGTAAGAACATCTGAAGAATTCACAGATAGAAAGTCTAATTATTGGATAATTTCTTCTTTAAGCGGCTAAGAAACCTGGCGCTTTTCTGGAATAAACACATTGAAAGTTTCTTTACCGACAATCATTTCTCAAATAAATGAAATGTCGCTGGAACTTTTCAATTAATCATTGAATGACACATGTGATATTTTGGAAGCTGATATTCGAATGCATGTAGAGATTTTGAAAATTATTCAAATTTAGTGAACAGGGGAACCCTTTGAAGTAAAATGAATACTCTAAGATTTCTTGGTCTCTGATTTCAAGCTGGAACAATGCATGTTCTGTAAATCGACATTACAAGTTGCATAAGAGTCTGATTATACTATTAATAGATTATCGGAGCGATATTTCAAGACTCCCTTCTTTGTCATTCTGGCTGCGCAGCATTTTGTAAATTCACTATTGCTTTTGTACACATGATCTTTGGACAAGGAGCAACAATCCAGATCACAAATTGGCTTGATAAATATAAATGCCAACCAAAAAAAAATGGAAACTAGCTCGTACAATTTGGATTTTGCCCCAACTAAGTTCCCCCGGCGTGTGCCATAATTTTCATGCAATTTCCATTCTAGGACTTTCTATGGTACACTGTATTGTTAATTTCTATGGAGTTGAACGTCTCTTAGATATCTTATATTAATCATAGATGTCCCTGGCTATAATGCAATGTCAAAAGCTATGATGATCAAGTCATGGAAATCCATAGACAAATTCTGCTGTGAAATTTTTAATATCAGAAACATTGTTTGTATAACAAATACAATCTGTAGAACATCGCAGACATTGTTAACAATTGCGTAGCAGTGGGCTGTGATGGTGGTTCTGCCTCATCGAATTCGACTGACAATGAAATTGCTTTCCATCGATTTTCAAAAGATCCATGCATTTTAAAGAACTGGTTGTGTCGCTAAAATCAGAGCGATTTTCCTCACAGTCAGCTATACTCCAACCAGTTCGTTGATGGTGATTTTATAAAGCAGAGAAATGACTCTAATATGTCGCGAAATTCTGTCCTCTAAAACTCTCCTAAAAACCTTGATTCCTATAGAACGCATAGTAGAGATAATTCACCTACAGCTGAGAAGCATAGGGTAGCAGCTATGCAGGCTAGCGAAGAACTGGCTAAATCATTCCAAAAGGATGACAGTATACTTCGTAAACATCTGACTTAATGTTGAAGCTCTTAAAGTCATCTACTGAAATCCCTAGTGGGTTTCTATCCACTATACCAGACGGTGCTATGACTTACACGATCGCCGTAGAAAACATGTCAAAACTTCTTGGTTCCATCACTATCACCAATGAAATGTACGTTGCCTGGATGGAAGCCATCGCAAAGAGCGAATTTTCACATTTCTTCATCGGGCAAGGCACCGCTCTTTTCTCAGATTGTCAATCAGAAGGCATTCCTCAAGTCACTCATTTGGAATCACAATAATACCGAATCGTTTATTGAAAAATATTGACACATAAATGTATCGACAATTAAAGAATATTTGTGTTGACCTGATCCTGATTCTGACAAACATCGTAGTGTTGAATTTTGTCGTAGAGCAGTCACTCGATCAAAAATTGCAGAATAAGAAACGCATTAAAGCTGTTTCTTCAAAGAAGTACTCGAAATTGATTTTTGACGAAATGCATGAATGTCTCGATGTTAAATCACCTCCATGTGACCGTGACGAAGACATACATCCAGTATCCAATATGATGATATTTAATCTAAATGAAGAGCCCGATGCATATAGGCCTATTGATTCAAGAAGCGAACGTATTCTGTACTATATTCCGGGTTATGTTGCAGGAAGTGTCGGCAAACAATGCGCAGAATACAATCGCGTTCTTGTTTCTGATTCTGAAGCTCCATTTCCACAGTTTGATGCTGTAGATTAAAATGTCACACATATTCAGGATGCAGTCAACAGGGGAGGATTGTGTCACCCGAGTCATTTTTGTATTGCATTTCTTTGAAATATTGGTTTATTTTTTGTTGAAATGAAAAAATAGCCAAATGCTGCTCTCTGAGATTTTGGCCCACGATAGGCATCGAGATGCATTTTTGTGAAATTTCTAAAACGAGTGTATTACTGACGAATCGATTATTGAAATAACTTCAGGGAATACTTTATGTTGCAAGGACTATGACACTCTCGTGAGAGTTTTCGTCTGTTTTTTTACTGTGTAGCAAAGAACTTCTCCATGGAATCTTCGGAATCTAACATACAAGAGGAAAATCACTGCAAAATAATAAAGCTGCGTGGTTTTTTTACTTTCTTTGTACATCTATCTAAAGTAGGATTGTTTTTGATTACTTAATTTTTGGTATAGTAGATCTCCAGTGGTATTACCTGGATATCTGCGATCAGTCCATAGATTTCTAGCTGTCCATGGCAGTAAAATACTAAAATTAAGATGCGGAAATTACGACCTGATGGGTAGGGCAGGTAATGAAAATAGACCTGTTTGCGAAATCAAATATGGGTAATTCCATGAAAAGTGAGATATGGGTCAGAAAAATAGAAAATTGCTAAAGCTGCTGCTCGCTTTAATTTTCCAAGCATTATGTTCGAAACCTTTACAATCTGGTCTGGCAGTCTCACCTGATGACTATCTCAGCAATTTGCATAATAGCTCTTCGTCATAATTACATGCAGTTAAGTCAAATTTCAATAATTCGCCACAATTTCAAAATTAATTCATATCAAACGACCGCTACCAAGCATTTTGAGATCTGTAGACAATTTGAGACAATGATAATTACTTATGATATTTCTACAGGAGTTTGTTTAAAGTGTGCTGTAGAGATACCATAACTGAATGTGCAGCAGCTCCTCAGAAAATCTCTTTGCATACAAACAAGTAGACTAATTGACAAGCGTGTATTCTTCTGATTCTCCGAAAATTTCTACGATTTCCTTGCCCTCCTGGATTCATAGAATGGCTTGGTAAATGTCCAAAACCAATGTGATTATACACATATTTTATGAAAATTTATCTTGCCCTCCCAGAAGGGGCAGGATAAAAAATTTCCCTAGAAAAACGTTAGGTGCCGTTGTCATGAATTTTAGATACCAAGTCCACGGCGTTTTATTGCTTTCAATGTCAACGGTCGCTCAAGTCCTCTAATATCATAGTGTCAGATTTCTATTTTATTATTTTGCAGAATTTTCACCCATAGCACAGCTATCAGCCATGAAAGAAGTTAGGGGCTGCTCAAAGAAAAAGTAATAAATTGTATTACTTTAAGCAAATAAAAGAAAAAACATATCTTCTAATCTGATTAAGCCGTCCCCGTCAGAAACCTGTTGGCACGCCTCTTGAAAGTATCAAGACTGCATTGGTCAGGGAAAGTTGTCTGGGGAAGCTGATTCCAAAGCTGTGCCGTGCGAACAAAAAAGCTTTTCAAGCGACTCACAGCATGTGCGTGTTCTAAGCTCACATGATAGTATAGAGTGCATTAGCTCTGCGTGTGCTTCTGGGGAAGATCTTAGGTTTGAGTACGCACTCATTTACTGCAGAGCTGCTTCTACTGAAATATTATCTGTAGAAGAGACTGAGTGAAGCAAAATCCCGTCTGACGCAGAGCGGCTGCAACTTGTTAGCAAGTTTTTCACCCATAAGATTCTTGACACGTTTCTCAACCCGTTCAAGGAGGTTAAGATGTGTTTGTGTGGCGTCGGCCCACAACAATACTCCATCAGAGGACGAATAGTGGACTTGTAAAGATAGCAGACAGTCTGTGATGGAAGATAGCTGCTGGCACGATAGAGACTACCAATGCGTTGAGCTGCCTGTTTGCTACTGGACTGGACGTACGGTTTCCATGACAAGTCTTTAGTAACCACCAATCCAAGGAAGCAGATGGAATATTGTTCTCTGATTCTATTATCTGACATCCCAATGCTGTGTCAGATAATAGATCTCCTTTAAGTCGTGAGTGCAAAATGTTCTGAGTTTTTGAAGGATTGAAGGAAACAAACCATTTGGCGTCCTATTCTGAGACCCTGCGTAAGTCTTCATTAAGAATATCACATAACCGCTGACGTTGCTAAGTGTTCTTAGCTAGTCACTCATTGGAATTGAAGAGTGTTGTGTCATCTGGATGCATCACCAATTTACTCACTAGGCAGTTAGGGAGGTCATTGATGTACAGCAGAAAAAGAGTGGGTCCCAAAGTTGATCCTTAGGGAACTCCTGCACTGACAACTTTAGTGGAAGACTTTCGGCCATCTAAGACGACAGATCTGCCGGTCACTAAGGAAAGAAAAAGAAGCAAGAAGTTTGTGGAGTTGATCAGCAACTCCATGAGACTTAAACCTCCTAAGGAGTCCCTGATGCCACACTTTATCGAATGCCTTGGAAATATCCAAGGCAACTGATCTCGTCTCACCTTGTCTGTCAAGGACACGACTGACATGTTCAGTGACATATGAAAGAAGATCTGCAGTTGACCGAGAGTGCCTGAAGCCATACTGTTCTTCTGATTGAAGGTTCTGAGTTTCAAGGAAGTTAACAATATGTCGGTTAATATCTGCTTCAAAAATCTCGCCAGTAATTGGAAGCAGGCTGATCGGATGGTTACAAGATGGAAGAGATGAGTCAAAACCTTTCTTTGGAACTGGAATCACAGGAGCTACTTTTCAACAAGAGGGAAACTCATCGGTGGATACACATCTGCTAAACAGTTTGGATAAAAGTGGAGAAAGCTCAGGTGAGAGATGCTTGAAGACCGAAACCGGGATGCCATCTGGTCCACTAGACTTAGAGCTATCGAGACCTTCGATGATCTCTTTGATGTTCCGAACTGTGACTGAAGGATGGCTAATAATCTCATTAGTGCGCGTGGGAATTGGAGATGGAATTCTACCTCCGTCGACCAATGTTGAATTCTTCGCAAACTCTTCGCAAAGAAGCTCGGTTTTGTCAGCTGAAGTTGTCGCCATGAAGTACTGACTTCGGCATGATGAAGTGCTGGGATGGAGGATCTGCTCTCTCTTATTGGTGACAGTGTTGGACAGAAGTCCTTAGAGACAAGCTTTTGTGTAGGAATTGATTTCCGTACATACAAAGCGTAGAGGCTTTTAGCCTGACGTATGCTTTCCTTGCAATTTCTTCCTACGGTCTTGCACAATTCAAGATTACCAGCGCTACTGTCACGCTTAAACTTATGAAAAAGTGGTCTCGCTGACAGGTTGCAGCTGCACATTGGGGTGTAAACCAAGATTGGGAGTGGGGCTTCATTTGGAAAGTACGGTGATGAATGTAGGCCAACATCCCTATCTGAAGCCACTCTGTCAGTTCTTGCGACGACTTGTGGACGTTCTCGCTCAGAATCAAATTCTCGGCTTCAACTTGACTAAGAAAAGTGCGGAAGCCACACCAGTTTGCTCTAGAGAATTGATATAAACTGTTCTATTGAAAGGCGCGGCCGGTATGGAGTTAGTTTGTTTGTCTAAAACTGTGATAATAACACAGTGATCAAACGTGCCAAGGAGGGAAGTAGCTATGATCTAAACATAAACATCTCCTCAAAGAATTTAATCCTGTGTCTTGTATTCATCAATTTCCATGTAGCTTTCGAGTCATGAAAAGAGACCGGCAACGTCAAAATAGCATCTTCAGTCCCTTTCATAAATAGTTAGAAATTAGTTAAAACAGCAACATTTTATTGTACAAACAGTAAGCTTTTAACTATAATGAAATGAAATTGTTTCCTAAATCATGTTAAATATTTTTCTTTCTTATATGTTGGACAAGTAAGGGCCTAGTCCTTAAGAAGACTGATGGGTGCGCTCCCTAGAAGCCAGATTCGTCTCCTCTAAGTACTATTACCTTTCGAATGCGATTAGGCATACTGCCGATCAAATTTCTGATCATCTGTTGATCAGTCTGATTCCACTCCCGCCTCACTAAAGATCCCAACCGATTCAAATCATTGCCAGGACAAATTCGTCGACGAGCTAGAGACCGGATAGACCGGACATGCTCGATTAGATTCAAGTCAGGAGACCTTGCCGGCCAGTCTAAGGTTCGTACTCCTGCATGTCTTCCATACAATTGAGTTGCCCTGTCACTATGGCATGGAGCATTGTCATCCATGAGAATCCAATCAGATGATGGATCACCTAAACTTAATGCTAGAGGATAAACATGCTCTTCGAACAATCGAACATAGCATTCGGAGTTCATGTTTTCCTTCATAACATGCAGTGAACTGCGACCATTACTCCAAATGGCTCCCCAGATGCGCAATTTCCTGCAATCGTCCTGACTACTCGATGTAAAAATCGATCTGGAATGTCTTTCCCAGACTTCAGCCAAGGCGTAGACGTCCATCTTTGAATTTTAATCGGACAGCTGCCTCATCCGACGATGTAGCGATTTGACGTGCGAGAAGTCAACCTTATTCGACAAGAAGACCTTCCATCAGGGCCCTGACAGCCTCCTCGCAACCAAAAGTAAAAAGTACTTTTGGGGAACTCTAATTGTTGCGACACAGAGGCAACTGGCCGGCCAGTTCGGATCAAGCCTCAGCTTGACCCCTAAGATAGTCCTTCTGGTAAGCTTTCACTACAGCAGTTCACCTGTTGCTGAGAGACAAAAAACAAATGAAATGAATGAAGTCCATGCCCTTCGATTACACAGCATTGTACACATCTGCCTAGACAAGCATTCTAGACAATGCACAGACACCGATCAACAGCCGCATAGTAAAGAAATCCAACTGTGTGAGAAAATGTGTGACCTGTGACTTATGCATGCGTTATGAAGATTGATGAGTCACCCTTTCTGGTCAGCGATGAAAATGAGAGTTGAGTTCCAAACAAATTGCAAAAGATTGAAACATTATTTAGTCTACTGATTGCTATAGTTCGAGTATACACGTACATGTGTCATGAAATTTTCACAGGAGCAATTTCAGAACATGAGCTTTCTAAGCATATAAAGTTTGCTGAATTTGGAAAAGACTTTCTATACATAGTTTACGTTTACCCATTTCAATTCTTTATGAAACAATCTAGATAGGAGTAGTGAGTACCCAACCTGAAAGCCCATCGCACGCCCTGCCCCTGATAGGAAGACATTATAGAACAAAGACCAGATTTATTTCACCAACCACTCAGATAACTCATTCGAAACTCTTGAAATACCTCCGAAAATGACACTTCAACAACTTGAACGAAACTTAATGTGCGCCGGTGATTGCATCGTCAATTGAAATATAAACAGAAGCTTCATAAATATCACATTTCATATGATTTCCAGTTTCTCTAAATAATTATGTGGCCATCAAAGGCGTTTTTCATCAATTTCAGTTATCTCATGGATTCCTATCATCACAAAGTCCGGGATAGATATGAATTATGCTCATTGATTGAGGAGTATAACTTGCAGAAGATAAATTTTCTCTTCAATAACTGATATTCATCATGAGAACTTATTGTTATGCAAATAAAATTCAGATAAACACGGCCTCACATAAAGTGCCATCAAGAGGACAAATTTGACTCTTCGTTTGGCAAAAATCGGTGAGAAATAGTTAAATGATTGATGAACAAAATTGCCTGGAATCACCATCGTGAAGTTCATGATTAGACAGGATTCTCAGTCTAGGAATAGATTTTGTAGTATGATTTCATACACACCTATAGCAGTCATTCGCAGAGGTAAAATGAAGATATATTACCTTTCAAATAGCAGCCTAAATCGTCGGTGCGTAACGCCAGACGATTTAGGCCGATCATTTGAATGGTAATATATGCACTGTCACTGAACCTAAAATCTGACATAAAAAATCCAAGATTTTGACCTGTAAAAGACTGAAATCTGTGATAATTTTCTCCATAGCCAAGCAGCTCAGAGCATCATAGCAATGTTAATACGATATCTATACGACATTGAAATCTAGAACGAGCGAAGCGAGTTCTACATTTTCAGTAATAGTTAAAATGTGTTTTCTTGGTCATTAAAGCTATAAAAACCGAAAGCCGCAGGCCTGAGGTTTTTATGTCTTTTAATGATCTAGAAAACACATTTTAACTATTATAAAATATGAAATTGCTATGCCATAAAAACCAGGTTTTTATTTTGACATAAAAAACCTGGAAATGATATCTGTAGAGTTTGAGTCAATGCATAGAATTTTCATCATTCAGAATGTTGATATCAATATATCATGGTAGCTATCATGGTAGTTATAGACATTATCTCAAATATGAAATAATGCCATAGCAGCAATTTGACATTTGTATCTGGAGCTTGATATGGATCAGTGGCCAGTAATCGACTTCTCGAGATTTCCAGACAACATGATTTCTGGACTAACTATAGAGGAAATCAATCAGATTCTAAAAATTGATGAAAATGAAAGCATTCAATTGAACCCAACCACATCCACTACAGCGAATGAAGAGCTTGCACCAACATTAGGGTCAGATAGAAAAAGAAAACGATTTGCAGAACCAGTAAGCGATCAACAATTAGAAAAGAGAGCTTTAGAACAAGTACCCGAAGGAACGAAGAACCGCAATAAGTGGGCAGTAAACTTATATAATACCTGGGCTTATGATAGGCATCTGCTAATTGACGAATCTAATTTACATCCCTTCCCACGTGAATTTCATGATTTGCTACACTGCCGAAGAAATTCGATTGACTATTGGCTTTCTAAGTTCATCTACGAAATACGAAAGAAAAATGGCGATCGGTACCCCCGGAACACGTTAGTATCCATTACTGCCGGAATCAATGCCTCCTTTTATGAAAACAAAAATGAAATGAACTTATTCAAAGATACAGAATTTCGACATTTTCAAAATGTCTTAGACATGACTTGCAAGGAATCGGCTTCTGCGGGGATTGGATGCCACAGAAGACAAGCGGAAGTGATTTCCAATGACGAAGAAGAAATTCTGTGGTCCAGAGGTCTTTTATGGGACAGCAGTCCTCAGACACTAATTGACATCTTGCTGTACCTTAATGGACTACACTTCGCCTTAAGAAGTGGAAAGGAGCACAGAACGTTGACATTATCCCAAATTTCAATTATGAACCCGAGTGAGACACAGCCATATTATACTTTAAGATACTCCGAAAATGTTTCGAAGACCAATAACGGTGGACTCAAATATCGTAAAGTGGATCCTAAAGTTGTTAATCATGTAGATTAATATTCTGTTACTAATCCGTCACGATCCCATGCCTTTCTGCTAATGAAATATCTCCAGAAGAGAAATGACATTCAATCTGACGTTTTCTACTTGACCCCAATCTCTAATCCCAAATCTGCATGGTACAAGAATTTACCTATCGGACATAATGTTCTGGGGAAAACAGTCGGTCGACTATGTATGAAAGCTGGGATTCAGGGACAAGACAAATCACAGTCTTCGAGCGACTTGCGCTACACCTCTTTTCGACCAAGGTATTGATGAGCAGCTCATTATAAGTCGCACTGGTCATCGCACCACCACCGGCGTGAGAAACTACAAACGAATTTCAGAAATTCACAACTACAACACCAGTGTCGTGATTGACAATCAATCGATCAGTAACATGCAAGCGAGTGAAAGGAACAATGCATTTTCATTTCATTTCCATGAAAATTCGCATGTTACAATCATCAACAAAGGACCCTCAAATTAAGTGGTGCCATTGACAGTTCGTTGTCACGATATCTATTGTAAAATAGATATTTCTTGTAATGTTAATACAGCTCAAATATCTAAGAAATATTGTTTTATCTAAAAAAAATATAAACCTGGAAAGACATCTAAAAACCTAATTATCATATTTTATATGAGTATAGAACAGGCTTGCCACTTCGCAAAGACAAAAATACAGACTTGGCGATGGGTCATCTTAGTAGTATAAAAAATGGTGTCAAGTGTCATGTGAAATGGAATAACTCAAGATTGAGATATTTGTGGGACACATGAGCCTATCAAGCTGTTCAACTGTAGCCAGAGTACAGACTCTGATTTCATTGTTCATAAACAATAACGAAATGTAGGCTACATGCAATGCTGACTGAGAAAATAGGAAGCTTTGATATTGCAACAAATACAAGTATATTGACAGATAAAAACGAGTTCTTTGTATGATATCATGACTTAACATTGGACTTATCGTTCACTTAGCAAACATAGAATCGACTTTTTGACTATCTGAATCGAGATGTGACATTTCGGACTCTCGCTCTGATTGTAGGCGCAGTTTTTTAGCACGAATCTCTTCAACCGCTTGCTCAGCTGCAGCCAACTCCTCGTTTATATTGCTCAGTTCTTTGTCAACCGTTTGAGTGGTCCTTCGCTTGCAAACGACAGTTACGCGTTCTTTGGACGATGACAGCGGTTGTGGAAGTTCTATGGTTGACTTCTTTTTCTGAAGCAGTTTGTATTGAGCGGAAGCCTGGGATATCATTTTCATGAGGTTTTGGGAGGCTTGAAATGTTTCGAAATTTTTCCTGTCAAAATGCGAACAGATAATGCGTCGAGCATCGTATGTTGCCGCATCCATTCTGGACTGAAATCGATTCAACGGTCTTCATTTTGGAGAATCCAGATTCTACAACCATGTTATGAGGGAGCGACAAAAGAAGTACCTCAACGACATGGGAAATGTGCGGACTGTCATTTAGTTTACCCTCGGCAAACAATTTCTCTAATGATACTGTATCCTTCATTTGAACTCGAATCAATGATAATTCGTCTACTGCCTTGATTCTGTTCATGTTCAATGCATCGCACAATCGCTGAAAAGATCTCAAGAACTTCTCGCTATATTCACTGGTATGAATGAGATGCCATCTGCGAACAATATCAGATGTTCAAGAAAGAGAGATAGAAGTCTCGGACATTGGAAGTCAATGATTTACGCCACAGTTATATTTTCCAAATGCAAAATATAAATGCAGACTATTACAGACATCATTAGGAAATACAGACTTTACAGACCAGTCTGTAAATACAGACCAAGTGGCAAGCCTGGTATAGACGAATATTAACATTGCTATTGTTGAATATAGACATCGCGATTCACCATAGAAATTATGAGCATAGAAATTATGAGCTAGAATCATGATGCTGTGTTTTCATTTTTAATTGCTAATTTGTCTGTACTCATTTTTGTAGATGTTGAATAAATTATTATTTTGTTCAAAACAGATCATATCAATGAATCAGACCATATATTTACGGAGATATGTAACGAAGATATCCATGAAATGAACATCTTAGGCATAGAAGTATTACTCATTGGCGATATCTAGTTGAAGGTGATGCTAAAAACACTGTGTATTTGGAACATCAAGAAAAAAACAAAGGTACAAAAAAGAGTGAAAAGCGTCTTACAAAATAAGCAAAGTCAGGCCCTTTGCTCAGCTTCATGAACACAGGACGGATTGTCTCCCTGAATATCAAGGCTCACACGCTGCATTAGCCATACAATTTCCCTCGCATAGTGGGTTACATCTGTAAGGCGATTCCCGATCTTAAGGAGAAAATGCAGCGTCGATGAACCTATAAAAAGGTTAATGTTAAATATCTAAAAACGATGTTAAAAAGGTAATGTTAAATATGTGATGACAAACTATTTCAATTGAGTTAATGTTAAAATCTATGACAGTAAATTAACATAGAAAATGTGAAATTTTTAATTGCATTGGCTAGATATAGACATATTCAACAATATATCAATATACCATGATATTAGAGGTCATAAATGAAGGTCGCGTTAGCGACCGCTATTTATGACCGATAATATCATGGTATATTGATATTGTATCGAGTAGGCTATCTATGTGATATCATAAATCATTTAGTCAAGTCATGGACTCCTAGATATTTATACCTACAGGACAATATCTAGGAGTTCATGGTCAAGTCATTTGATTTTTTATAGACATTGATATCATTTTGAATTTACATAGTTTAGAATTTATCTCTACACTATACTAGAGTAGGTTACTCTATGTTGTCAGTATTAATTTATATTCATTCGTTCGCGACTTTTAATTACCTAATTATTTACAGGATTCTCCACTAGGGTAATTGTTTAACTTTGGCATCTTCCGTTTCCTGGATCCTTCGAATTTTTTTGACCGTGTCGTGTCTTGATTCGATCTCTAATTTCATTCTATTGCTTTCAATCATTACAACACACACGAAAGCAAAACTGTACTTTCGTCAATCTCAAATGCTCAACTGACTGATTCATCAACTAGTGGTTGGCAGGTAGGCCTAATTGTACGTTTCAAGAGAAGAGTATTTTAGTTGTTTGTTTTTGACCGAAACCCGAAATTTCAATTTGCGGTCAGCAATGAGCATTGTCCTGACCGCAAATATTTTGTGTTGAAATTGTTCCTCATTCGAAAGTTAACAATAAATTTCTATGCATTATTCACTTCATTCATTGACCCATAGCACCTAGATGTTCGATACAATATAGCATTAACATAGATTTTTGAGGGCAACAATGTAGGACATTTGAGGGCGCGTAAGCACCTAATTTATCATCTTTCAGGTCAGGTCAATTCTCCTTTTGCTACTGGTAATGATATGTAACCCAGTACAACCTGTTCATATCTACATTGTATTATACAATACCATATGTCCTCAATGTAAATATCATTTTCAAACTAATCATTCAAACTCGTACTAACATCAATAGATTCTTTTGTACCTGAAGATGATTGCCGGAGAGCAGTCGAAAAATGTTGTACAAACATTCAAAACCAATTATGATAACATCGTAAAATGCTCCTGACTCTTTGCAACTATAAACCTATTTATGAACACACATGCAGATATACGCTGATTGAAATTTCAAAAATGTCATAGATAGAGATATCATCATTACTGGATATATTGTTGCCTTCTTTTTTCCACATTGCACCATAGCTCAATTACGCACAATAAAGTATGTCAAACTTGAGATATCTACGAGTCCAATTTGTGAATGAATCACCTCCATGCCATTTTTACTGGGAATGCGGAGATGGATGGTGAAGTGCTCCTACCTCAATGGTATTACATAGCAAATTATACGGCCTTAATTATGCAATTAAGGCCGTCTAATTTGCAATTGTAGATATATAAGCGACTTTCATAGGATAATGGCAGGCGAAATATCGGCTGACAATCCGACTTACTTAGTAACAATGGCCAGCCATCGAATAGATCGAGGCGAGTAATCTCTCATTGATAACGGAAGATAAATGTTCAGAATCTACGGATATCAAGAGTTATGTATTTTCCGAACGAGCCGAAGGTACTGTGAAGTGTTCTAAATCCGTAGTGAAAAAGTACATAGATAGACCTTAAACTGAAATGTCAGAATGGAACGTGACCTCGGTCATTTTTGTTAAACCGTAATCTGCTCCTGTGACCTGTATTATTCCGGAATTCTGGAATTCGAAAATTGCATTTGACTTTTAAAACTACATTGACTTTCATAAACACTACATTTTGGCTGTCACTTCCATTATCAGAGTATGCAAAAATGCTTTCAACAATCAAAATGTGATATTTACAGTGAGCAGACATCATGCCTTAATATCGACTCTTAAGATTGGGTTAACAGCCGAAGTAAAGTAATCGGTTTTCAATAATATTATATAAACTATATCATACATAATGTAGCTCATATAATATTATATAAAATATATCAGCACAAAATAATGTAGCAATGTAGATAATTGACTCCCGAAATGCAATGCTACTTCTCAAAACAACCACTTCAAAAACTTAAAAACTTATGCACAAACATTTTCGGAAAAATCTTAAAAATAGTTTTATAGGGCATGATCAGTGATATTGCTTCACTTCTATAAGGAATTTTGAATTGATTCACATCTATAATTGTTGAGCTACTAATGAATGCACTCTGTGTGTGGCTAATGGCCAAAATCAAACCACCTTGTCATCTGACCGATGTTTCGTTTTACCAGGGTTCAAGATTATTATTACCCTGTGTCATTTATTAAGAAATATAAGCGCACTCCGACGCACACTCAGATAATGCGGATGTATCAATAAAAGCATACTTGATTGAATCGTAAAAGTGATCTTGCAGAAATGGCTGTAGTCTATTGTCACTGAAAAATTACTATTGACTTTTTACACATAAAAATACTCTCTTTATTCTAAAATTTCAAATTCTGAAAGATCTCAATTTCAAATGTCTGTGAAATTCCTCACTTTTCTCTTCTCCCTCACTTTAATTGTTTTCCATGAATCGCATTCTTCAATGCCATGTGGGACCTTTTAGACAGACTTCAGAACTTTTACAGATTCAAGTCTCAAGTTCATAGCGACATGCACTGACGTCTCAAAACAGTATATGTTGTCGGAAATACTTCCGATGTAAGGAATCTCATACTTATTCTGCCATTGCAAGAAACCTTAAAAGCGGTCCGGCAATTAGAATGAAGGTTTCTCAACTAATTCCATTGACGTACTTCCTCCAAAATATTCCTATGAACTTTGAAGCTATTTAATAAGTTGTGAAGAGTCTGTCTAGTTCATGTCGTGTCAACAGTAGTTCTACTACAGAAATCTAATTTTCCTCTATTGTTTACGCGAGTGGAACTAAAACTATTGTGAAAAATATGTCCAGCTGCATTGTGATTTTCACTTCAGGATCGTGTAATGACGGCGAAATATTTTGTGCGATCGCACGATTTGCACAGCACGTCAACCAATCAAGACAAGTAACCTGGCAATTGATAGACTTACCAAATCTCAACAGATGGTGCATCCCTTATTTTAAGGATTTTTTACAACTGCACAATTTTGAAAAAGGGCATGCTTCAACTATGTACGGAAAAAAATAAAGCATGAAATAGATCTCAGAAAGCACAACTGATTTAAAAATAGATATATAATAAACAATAAGTACAGCAAGTACTGACCAAGTAAGATTGGCTGAAACTGCACTGAGAGGCATTCCCCCACAAAAAAGGAGCTGTTAAAAATGTTCATGGCCCACGATGGGTTTGAATTCGATTATCACCTAAAAAATTTCTCCAGAATAACTGTTTGCAGTTTCTAGACATGCTTAGACCATGTAGTCGAGAAATGTCAATTTTAAAAAATTTCATCGAGCTATTTTCGAGAAAAGTCAAATTTTAGATTTTTTGAGTAGTATGAAAAAATGCATTTTTAATTTTTTTCATAAAAAATTCTCCAAAGAAAAAATTCAAATTCGGAACCCTTACACGAGAAAATCTATTAATTTTTGAATTTCTAACCAAGAATATTTTCCAAACACCTTACTTCTCTGGTTGCAATTGATTGTAATTGTCACAACTTGACTTGCTTGATATCTTAGGCTACTGGTTTGATTATTTTATGATTTTTTAAAGCAATTTGAAAATGCATTGTACATGTATTTGGCAGACTCTCAAATTATTGGATTGATTTCTAAGGTGGATAGGTTTCTTTCATGCCTTGTACTGTTGCATGCAACAATTCAGTACTGAAACATTTTCTTCTTTGCGCGTAAAGATCTAAGAAAGTTACAACATCCGGTACATTTCTTTGCTCCTTTGTCGCACTAGTCAAGTCTCTTTTACTTCATCAATAAACAATCAAAATAGCAGTCATTTTCTGACTTGATCATTAGCGAACGTTATTCATCACCATCATTTCCACGTGCCGCCGTTTTGCGAACTGAAAGGAACCGGGCTGGGGCCGTGGGGTGAACAATCCGTCGAGTCATGTCATCATGATTTTTCTGAAACATGGAAAAACTACAAAATCACAGACACCATCCGCCCCAATTACGGGAAGAAACTATACTTTCGACAATTATTGCCAACAACAGTCGACATTTTAATCAATAAAATTTATCATTAAAATTAAGTTTCGTTTTTCAACTGTGAAAACGGGATTTACCATTCATTTCTGCTTGAAAAGGTACTATTTGGTATGAGATAATTCAAATTCTATCATAATGAGAACTAACTAGACTTATATATAAACAAAGATATTACTAGACTCCGTGCCTAGACAAGTAAAACTAACTAGAAATTTAAAATTTGAACTTTCTCGATGAGAGTTTGATAAAGATATTTAAGAAATTTCGACATTTTTCAACTGAACTTACATATAGCAGAGTATATTCAAATATATGAACAGGTTTTCCAAAGATATTTTTATCAAAGTAAAAAATAATGAATATTTATGCTACTCAACAACTCAAAATTTGAATTTTCTTGGGAACAGCTCGATGAAAATTTGTAGGATTGATATTTCTCAAGTGCGCTTGCATGTCATGTTCAAAAAATGCAAACAGCTTCTTTGGAGAATTTTTCGTGAAAAAATTTAAAAATGCATTTTTTTGATACTACTCAAAAAATCTAAAATTTGAATTTTCTCGAAAATATCTCGATGAATTTTTTAAAATTGACATTTCTCGACTGCATGGACAAAGCATGTCCAGAAACTGCAAACAGTTATTCTGGAGAAATTTTATGAAAAATTTTTATATTTGCTCTTTTTCATATATTACTATTTTTATTACTACTACTGTTACTATTACTATATTACTATATATTACTATTTTTCATCATATACTTATAGTCTGATGTGCTGACGTTGGTTTATCTCTTTCCGATACGGTCTTGTATTCTGATGGTTTTAGTGGCTTTCGAGCCCGGTAGTAGATTGTGTTTGGTATCTGAGGATTTCTTTTGGTTTGGCATAGCCCGCTGTGGTAATTGTTAAGATAATCTCTGTACTGTGTCAAGGTTAATTGGGATTTTGTTCCAAAGTGATTGATTGGTGTTCACTTTCTGCGATCGTGCATTTCCATAGAAATAGATTGTTTAACTGAAGTTGACTAGAATGGAAATTGACTCAAGGTCGCGGCACCGCCGGGGGAACTAAGTTGGGGCATGAATGACCAATGAAAAGCTTAGAATTACACATGTGACTGATTCTAACCCAATGATGCAGCCGTTGACAGGTGTATCTAAGTGAAAATGCGTGCGATTTATGTGCCACTATTGTGTGTTGCATGAAGCTTAACCTCCGTTCTAGAGGTTTTATTGTTGTCGATTTCTATGTGCATTTCAGTCAGATATCATCTCTAGATTTCCGAGGTTGACACAGGTACCCTAGAAGATCGCAAAGAAAATGACAAAAAACTCTGTTCGGGAATGTTTGAGTGTCTGGGTGTGAAAAATCCTGATATCGTCAGTTCTAGGCGACTGGGCAAGCGGATAGGAAGCAATAAACGTCATCTTTGTATTCGTCTATCCTCTGATGATAATCGCAACTTTGTTTTGCGCAATGATAAGAGTTTGCGACAAACTCCAAAATTTTCCTCTTGCTATATTAATCCTGATCTCACCGCTATGCAGCGCCAAGTTGACTTTCAGCTACGAAAGGAGTTAAAGGGTTTGCGCGATGCTGGTCGCGATGTCGTGATATACAGGGGAAAGGTTGTTGAGAGACAGGAGATCAAGGGTTTTCATCAATGATTTTACGGAACAACAATAAAAAGCACTACTTTTTACAGAGCTCATCCGATAATGTCGCTTTTCCCAGGTTATTTTTGACAAATATTAGATCGCTGATTGGAAAGTTTGATAAGCTTAAGGCTACTGTTATGTCGATTAGACCCGATGTTGAATGTATAACTGAAACTTAGTTAGATGATTCTATTGACAATAGCTCCATCGACATTACAGATTATAGTCTCTTACGACAAGATCGGCTATACCGCATAGGAGGCGGATTCATGTTGTATGTTCGACAAAGCCTTGCGTTTGAAAGACTGGAGATTTCTGAGCTGTTCCCGGATGAAATTGAAGTTATTGCGTTGCAACTTCCGAATTCTTCGATACTTTTGATTGGACTCTATATACCTCCAAATATCTTACAGACATTGCTAAAGTCAATAAGGGAGACTCTTTGTGCTACAGTGGATGCATTCTTAATTGACAATCCCAATTATAACATCGTAATTATGGGCGATCTTAATCGATTCAAGTGTGAAGATATATGTATGGATTTAGTGTTATGTGACATTGTAACACAACCTACTCGAGGTGGAAATGTTTTAGATCATATCCTCGTCTCTGAGCCTATTTTTTGAATTTACGAGAGAGATGTTACCTTTTATGCTCCCATTGGCAACTCTGACCATGTCACTATTACTGCTGGTCCCTTCAAATTGCACCCTGACAGTGATTTACAGTCTCGTAAAGTTACGTATGATTTTCGAAAATCAAATCTTCAGTTTTTCGGTGAAATCCTTTGCTCGATTGATTGGGAAGCTTTCTTCAGTTCGATAGAAGATGTTGATACACAGTGTCTTGCCTTCAACAATTTAATGTTGACTATGATAAATGACTGCATTCCTAAACGTGAAGTTCAAATGTCCAATAAAGACAAGGAGTGGCTTACTCCTCTTACTAAGAGTCTCATTGATCAAAGGTGGGAAGCGTGACGTAATAGAGAATGGGACAAATATAACCAACTGAAAGTCAAAGTTAAATCAGAAATACAAAAGTCTAAGCAACTATTTATTGGAAAAATTAAGAATGACAGACAACGCGTGTGGGAAGTTCTAAAGCAAGTAACGGGTCAAAAATCAATGCATAAATGGCACAACGAAATTCAAACATTCGGCAATGCAGGAGCTTTAGCTAACATGTTCTGCGATGAACTGGCAAGTGTATATCGTACTAACGCTGAATCATCAATATCTGCTTTTTATTCAGAGACTCCGAATTTGCTGGCTTTTGACTGGGATATTACTATTTCAGAGGATCTTGTCATTAAACTTCTCAAACGGTTGTCTCCGAAGAAGTCTTCTGGTTCTGATGTGATACCAACTAAAATTTACATTGAGTTAGCCGACGTTTTAGTGACCCCTCTGAAGATCATGTTCACAAACTCAATCACTCAAAAGAAATTTCCTTCTCTATGGAAGCATGCAATTATATCGCCTATCCCAAAATCCACTCCTCCGAACATCAAACAGTTTCGTCCTATATCTGTTCTACCAAATGAAGCTAAGCTATTTGAGCGGATAATCGTGGGATCTATGCGTGATGCATTCGAATGTCGTTACAGGTCTGCGCAACACGGGTTCCGAAGTAATTATTCTACTTCCACTGCTCTTATTGAAATGTATGAAAAGACGACCGAACTTTTCGATGATCACAGTTCTGTTGGAGTAGCCATTATGTCTTTTGATATGTCAGCTGCATTCGATTCAATCGACTACCAACATATTTTGCAGAAATTTACCAGACTTGGCTTCCCTCCTTCCTCTATTTTGTGGTTGAGCAGCTACTTACATGAGCGTACATGTGCTGTAAAGATTGATGGGCAATGTTCACGCCCAATAACTATTAAACGAGGAGTGCCCCAAGGATCAGTTTTAGGGCCTCTCATTTGTCAAATGAGAGGCATGATTTGTCAATCAAGTTTGTGTTTGTCAAATATGCAAATTCAGTATGCAGATGATACACATGTTGTACAATATTATAATATTATAATAATATATAATATATAGATAATCGAATTCAAACCCATCGTGGGCCTTGTTACACACTCGGGAAAGGGAATATGTTTCAATTTTACAACTGCACATTTATTGATTTACAGCAGCACATTTATGAAGTACAGCAGCGTAAATTGGTCACAGCTGCAAACTAAAATAAGGCTTGAGATGCTGCCACCACGAGACATGCTCATCCGTCGTGGGCAGGGTCAAACCAGCGACGTTGGAGTTGGAGGACGTGCAATCATACCCTCTAATCACAAAGCCACCGGACCATCTGTTGAGAGCGAGAGTTGGTCAAGAAGGCACTACTTTAACCCAGGCACGTAGAGGGCGGATTGATTCTGCAATCACTTAATGCCGCATCCGAGATTGAGGTGCCTCAAGCAGGCGCTACTCATTACGTCGATGGTTCAAACCTACCTGATGAGGCCCGACAGGCTGAAACATGTCTCGTGGTGGTTACATCTGTTGAGATTTGATGAATTTCTGAATTGCCAGGTTACTTGTCTTTGACATGTAATCATTAATGATGAAATCCAAACTATTAACAGCAAGTTGTATATCAAGGACAACATGTTTCAAACACTATATTTTGCATATTTCCCGTGAACTATAGTTACAACGCATATCTTATCACCGTTATCAAGTGGAATCCGCTGATAACTGAAACTTCACTTTACTTCACCTGACTTGTTTCTTTAAAACCCATTAAACACGGTGGCATATATATGCCAGGTAACTTACCTCCATTCATGCTTCCTTTTAAAAACTCTTAATTTTTTTAAAAACTCTGCTTTGGGATCATGTCTTGACAAAACACGCTCATGACAAAATATAACTTAGAACGATGTTCATGACTTGTGATGTGAAATCAATTTTTCAAAAAAGCGCGAAGAATTCTTTGTTTTGGTAAGTTGAGCAAAATATTCAATTTTGAATTTACATAATCTTTTCGTGTCCAACGTATATTTTATTTGGCATATTTACTAACTCTGTGCACCAGTCTGATATTCAAATTCGACTTAGCTCAGTGGCAATACAGCAACACGTACTGGAATATATATATATATATATATATATATATATATACATATATATATATTATATATATATATATATATATATATATATATACATATATATATATATTGCATTCAAACTTTTTATATATATACGGTTTTTTATATGCAATATACAGAGTGCTCAATGGGTGTCAGAGCTTTGATAAATTATTTTTTGATTTTATAAATATATATATATATATATATATATATATATATATACATATATATATGCCATCCCTTAATCCGCTACTGTGAATGTTAGAATAAGTATCTCTTTCAGATAAACCCTCAGCGATTCATGCGCTGCATGATCTAATCAACAGTGGAGAAAATGATATCATGATATAGCCACTATGATGAAATGGCAAAGACAGTGCACACGGTGGTAAAGAGGAAGAAAGGTGGCCTTGACGATGGTATATCAAGTAGGCCTAAATTGTACATGTACCTACGAATATGTACATGTCTATCGAATGCCCTGTAGTGACACTGGTTAAACAGCAAAATTGTGAGCGATCATTTGTTTGGCATCATGCAGACGTGCCGTCTTCGTTGTCTTGCATCATGCAAATGGCGTGCAAAGTATTATAGGAATAACGACACTTGAGATGAAGATCGACCTCAGTAGACCTACCCGTGGTTTGAAAACGATGGACACACTTTGACCACTTTCAAAACTATCTGCTTACGAAGCTTCGCATTTGCTTGCTATAGGTGTAACTCCTAATGTAAACCAGCATCTTAATTTTTCGAAGAAGCATTTGATTATTTTCGTCTCTTGTGATGCAGCGTAAGCTTGATTTTGAAAATTACACGATGCATGCGAAAGCTATTTCTAGTAACTCTCTTTTATTTCAGAACAGCAACACCTGGCTTCCACTGAAGTTAAGGATCATGGTCTGGATGAGGAAGATCACTATTAACTCTTAAAAAGATGAAAAGTAATTGCATGGGAGGAGCCGGACGTCAGAATTTATCAGTGTCAATGCGCAATGATAGTAGGCCTAAAAGCCATTCGATCACAGTCAAACCTAAGCAGCTGCTACGCCTTGGCTTAAGACTTTTCATGAACGAAATGCTAGAGGTGTGGGATTGTGCGATGAGTGTTTCGCAACGTGCCAAATTTGCTGACTTATTTTATGACGACATTAACTGTTGAGCATACACACATAAACAAGATAGTCGTTTTACAGTGCAAAATAGGCCTACTAAAAAGAAAAGTATTCATGGAAGTGAATGTGTATTTGCATGAGAGTTTTAGAAACTGTTATGCATTGTTGTAAAATATGTTTTTTATCATGAAACAATAACGCAAATTACGTATGTTTTGAATAAAACTACAAGTAAAAATTGCAAGTTATTCATTGTTCTTTCTTGATTCGATTTACATGTGGCCTACTACATATAACTGAATCGTACATCAAATCAGTTGATATGAATAATGGATGTGCAAAATCAAATTTTAGATGCACAAGCAAGATGTTCGTATCAGACAGATACTGCTCTTATTGCAGTTTAAAAAATTCATTGCTTCAATTTTGCCATTTATTGACACAACCAAAATTTAATACTGTTTTAGGAGTGGTTGGACGCGATGGCATATATATATGCCATCTTCGAGTTCAATCCGAAATGACTCGTATCAATTCAATATGTGAAAATTTTCATGTTTCGTGATGTTTCAAGCTATGTTTACTGATACAATTGGAAATATGCAAAGAAATCACAGCCACGTTTAATGGGTTAAAGATTGTTATCACTGACCACAAGTTCATTCTGGATTCAAGCGAGTGGTCTAAACTAAATTGAAAGATCAGCAAGCTCACGGCTCCTCATATGGCATATTGACCCACAGCTCATGGCTCCTCAGATGGCATATTGACCCACAGCTCATCGCTCCTCAGATGGCATATTTATCTACAGCTCATGGCTCATCAGATGGCATACTGACCCACAGCTCGTGGGTCCCCAGATGATGGCACATTGAAATGTTCATGGCTGTCATAAGGAAAATCAAATCCAAAGTCAAAAAATCTTCACTTCATTGCTTTGTCATTTTTCCTCTATATTTGAAAAACAATTACATTGGCAGCCGTCATATTCTTAGTTCTTCTCACAAGCATTCAGTTGTATTCTCCGCATGTCATTAATTCCTCTCCTATTCCCATTTTTATGATTCTGCTCGACATGCGCATGATTTCGATTGTCATTTCACTCTCATCGATCGGCAGAAACAATTTTTGTCATTCTTTGTTGTCAATTCAGATTAGTCAGAGAAGTGATACGACATGGATAATGCTTTTCATTGTCAGTCTGAAATACATTCCTTCCATTCCACTTCATCTTGTCATTTGCACAGTCTGCGAAGTGTTCTCACAGCCTCAACACCTTCCAAGACATTCTTCAGTTTTTGGACACTGTTAATGACATGTGGAAGTCATTTCATGTCTTCAATTTCACCTCAACGATACTCCTCATGTCTGTTATTAATCAAGGGAAGATATCTGACGATGAATTCTACTGTACATCTCATTGTCTTGACTATTTAATCCGAAATCTATGCCATAAAGTGCATCACTGCCATACGAAACATGGGAACTCTTGAAGTTTTACCGAGGATGCAAATGATTAAATTTACCTGATAATTAAATTTTGAACTTTTGAAGATTAATTAGTGAAATTTTGAAGACTTCGACTAGACTTCGATTTTGTTGTCATAATAATTAGTCCATCGCTTGAAATCATAGGTCTACTTCTTTCTATTTAGCTGCCGCATCAAATTTATAAAGTTGAGTCATTGAATCAAAAAGCGTTGCTACTTTCAACTGACAACTTTGTGTTTCTGATTCATATGCTGGAAGCTTTAGCAAATGTGACATGCGTTGATATTCGGGATATTTTCATCCGTTATGAATTAGTGTGTCCTAAAAATTGCTAAACACCACAATTAAGCTGCAGATTGAGTGTGAGGCATGCTTCAGATAAACTAGATAAAATGCCAACAGTTAGATTTGAATAGGTCAAGTATTTTGTATGCAAGACCTACATAGATACGCAATCTACAAAGACACAACGTCAAAACAAGGTTCATCTGCTCTACATACAGCGCGCAGCGTTGAAACAATAATTGAATGAAGTTTTAAAACACTAGCACTTTAAACCATCAGCAATTTCACGTATTTTTCTATATTCTGCATTACTAGCATGATGCCAAATTCCTTGGTAATTTCTCCAAAACAGTGAAACATGCATATGCGGTATAGTCCGGCAGCCAGAACGAGTTTCTGCAGGGAACAAGGCCGAAAGTGAGACTTTCACAGAATGATGTATACCGCAAGCCTACTACGAATCGGCACGTCTGCCGAATTCTAGTGAGCGCCTCTTCTTGTCGGACAGGATCAACGAAAAAGACATATAAATCCAATTGGACGCAGATTGCAGTTTTTGGCTAAAATGAAATGTTTTATGCTTTCTCAGATTAAACGAAAAGTACTAAGTCCAGAGTCATAATTTTTGACATGGAATGTCTTCAGGTCATTTTCTTTCATGTTCATGCGCCCCTGTCTGTATAGTCCGGCAGCCAGAACGAGTTTCTGCAGGGAACGAGGCCGAAAGTGAGACTTTCACAGAATGATGTACACCCTATGTCTACTACGAATCTGCACGTCTGCCGAGTTCTAGTGAGTTCCTCTTCTTGTCAGACGAGATCAAAGAAAAACACATGTAAATCCAATGGGACGCAGATTGCAGTTTTTGGCTAAAATGAAATTTTGTATATTTTCTCTTATTAAACGAAAAGTACTTAACCCAGAGTTATAATTTTTGGCATGGAATGTCTTCAGGTCATTTCCTTTCATTTTCATACACCCCTGTCTATATAGCTAAACCCATTTAGATTTGGCGAGCCTCTTAATGTCGGCAAACACAAACATTTTGAGCAATTTTATCCACATTCAACCACATTCTCGCATACATTGCCGACTAGATGCATGATGAAAGCACATGTACATCATAGCAAATGACCTGAAGACATTCCATGCCAAAAATTATAACTCTGGATTAAGTACTTTTCGTTTAATCAGAGAAAATATACAAAATTTCATTTTAGCCAAAAACTGCAATCTGCGTCCCATTGCATTTACATGTGTTTTTCTTTGATCCTGTCTGACAAGAAGAGGAACTCACTAGAACTCGGCAGACGTGCCGATTCGTAGCATGCATAGGGTGTACATCATTGTGTGTAAGTCTCACTTTCGGCCTTGTTCCCTGCAGAAACTCGTTCTGGCTGCCGGACTAGTATGGCTAAACGCATTTAGATTTGGCGAGCCTCTTAATGTCGTCAAGCACAAACACTTTGAACAACTTCATCCACATTCAACCACATTCTCACATACATTTCCGATTAGATGCATGATAATAACACATGCACTTTATAGAAAATGACCTGAAGACATTCCATGTCAAACATCATGACTCTGGGCTTAGTATTTCTCGTTTAATCTGAGAAAACATACAAAATTTCATCTTAGCCAAAAACTGCAATCTGCGTCCAATTGGATTTACATGTCTTTTTCATTGATCCTATCCGACAAGAAGAGGCACTCACTAGAACTCGGCAGACGTGCCGATTCGTAGTAGGCTTAGGGTATACATCATTCTGTGAAAGTCTCACTTTCGGCCTTGTTCCCTGCAGAAACTCGTTCTGGCTGCCGGACTAGTACTACATATGAAGAGAATTCATTGGCAATCAAAAACTGAATTGTCACTGTACCCAATATACTTACTCGATGATAATTTCTGTGTCCCATTTACAAGTGAAAATGCAAATCTACAATTAATATTTCCATTTCTGATTGGAGTATAAGAGGCAAAAAAAATTCACCTACAGTCGAATTAATCTGCAAAACGATGTCACCAAATTTCTGTGCGATGAAGTCAATTTGCCTTTTCTTTTGACATGGCGATGAATTTACACACGCTGTGGCCTATTGGTGGAGCGATCGCTGTGCGTCCGGGAGACCTTGGTTCGAACCTTGGTCGGGTCAAAACTAAGACCATTAAAATAGGCACACTCTGCATTCTTGAGGACACTCAGCACAAGATAGATAAGAGGATAAATGACAACTCGGCCGCATGGAAGAAAGGTTCCGTGCTTAATGTGCTCCCGAACATAAGCAAGGCTCATTCATTTATTCCTCTAAAGACAGTTAAATAACAAACCTGATAATGACCATGCAAATTGGATTGCATTGTCCGGAAAAGGTTTCATATTGTCTTTTAATTATCAATTGAATGTGGATAAAAAAGAGTTAATGAAAGCATCACATCTGAATCGAGGAGAATCATCCAAAAAAACAGCATCTATTCATTAGGTTCACTTTCAATTATCAGTACGAGCCTTTATTAAATGATGTTAATTCAGCAAGGAATAGCCTCATCATTACATAAACAAACAACTACCAATTATAGAGCGTTGACTTTTTGTTCTCTGATGCTACTACTCATGGAAAGGTCTGTCTCTCTAATATTCAATGGACATTCAATGAATATTTACTGATCTACGCATGTGGCATTCACCTGGTCTCCTACAAGCAGTGTTTCCATCTTTGTCAACGGAACAGAGCTGCCATTGACGGTGGTATGAAGGAACGGATTCTAGCTTTCCTACACTGTAAATCGCTCAATGCGAAGGATGCATACCAGAATATTTTTTGGTATATTTCTGTATATACTTGTATGCTTTTCGTATGTTATTTCAACTGTGGTATGCTTTGCATAAGAAAGTTATACCAGCACAATGTTAAAAGAAAGCATCAATTACATCTAAAGTATGTTGATTTGAGGTCTTTTGTCAATAAAGATGACTCTAATGTTACTACTGTTCTGTAAGTAGTGAGATAATGACATTCAAGAGTCATGCTTTTAATACTGAATTCGATTTTAATGCATGTAAGTAAAAGGGATTTCATAAATAATGAATAAGTATTCAACCATCAAATATTATGCATTATTTACTTTTGAAATGAAGCATATTATCAATCCGAAATAAAAACATATTATAATTCATGAACGCAAAAATAGCTATGCTTGAGATATAGAAGTCAACATGATTGACTTACATATATCGTTTGAATGAATTGATGTTTATCAACTTGGTTCATGAAGTAGAGTTAACTAAATGTCCTGCTAGTGTTGCTAGACAAGTGGGAATGACGACAACCTCGTAGAGCATAAAATTCACAATAAATTTAATCTAGTTATATATCACTCTATAAAATAAAAAGTATCCACGACGGTATTATCGAAAAAAGTTATTTGACAGTAGTATGTAATACATATTTTTTTTTGCTATGTGACTTAAAGCTGTAAATACGAAATGCATACCAGAGGCATACGAATAAGGATGAATTTGCATCGGGTCTCGTATATTAAACATACCAACAACTTGTATTTCAGTGTAAAACAGCCAATCACAGATAGAATAGTTCGTATCGATACATACCAATCACATACGAAAGTAAGTGAGATTTCGAAAGAAAAACATACCAGATCTCTGTAAACATACGAGAGTCTCGTATCAGATGTTGGCTTCAAATTGTATGTGATTTTGGTATATGTTTGTATGTAATTTTCGTATCCAGCGATTTACAGTGTACTGATGATTATCTTCTTTTCGGCATGCACGAAATTGGAAATAATTGCATTTATTCTGTAGAGTGGCTTGCGTTTACATCTATGAGAAGGCGCTGAGCTCAGAAGACATAAAGAAAGCTATGACGTTATGATAGTTATGAGGTTGCCTCTTCTTTGACAACGCGGCGGAGCACGCAGCACGCTGTTATGCATTAACATTTTAATCAACCATTTAGAAAATAACTACCAGAGACCGCTTAAATCTATTCATTTTATCTACGACGTCAATCAATTTGAAGGAAAGTTAAGCCTTCTGATAGAGCGCCAAGCTAGCGTCTTATACTCCACATAGCGTATTCCTTCATGAAACGATGCAATGTAAATTAAGTTTGAGTTCTAAAGTATAACTTCTTGTTTGGACAATAACGGCAGATAAATGCCGCCTCTATTATGCTATTTTCATGGCTTGCAGTAGCAAAGTGCTGGCTTACTTAGAAGATCAGCTGTTCTTCTTCTATGTCCTGAAATAAACAATTTGTTGCATTTTCAAGCAACACTCTTCAAAACTTTGACATTGAGATTCCTGATTTTACATTGTGTACAAAACAAATAGACAATATCATTAGCAGACATTGGCGCTCTATTCATACGCCGATCCATTTGCCTTTCAAAAAGCTAGCTTAACTGTCTCTTAAAAGTCTGTTTTTAATGTTGAATGCATGAAATAACAGAATAATTTCTTTGTGTTGTTAACATCAATGCAGCACACTGTGTGCTTATCTTTAATTTTGTAGTCTTTGAAAAAATCCCGTGTGGATTTGCTCCCATGTTATCTCATATAATAAAACTCCTATAATTGAAGTTATGACTGTTCTGTCGCATAAATTCACATTTAAGGTATACGGATTACGAGCCGACAATCCCTATTTTTTTAAATGGGACAATCTACATGTCTTTTGGCATGAAGTAAGAGAAGAACGATCAACTCCTTTGATGAGATATCAAAGGTCAGAGAGACAATTTGCATTACAATAGTTTCAAGTCGAACAAACAATGTTGTCTTCCGAGTCATCGTGTTCTTTACCTGCTCCTTGACATGAGGGCAGTTGGACAAAGCGTGTTTTTTTGCAACTTACAGTACGTGTCAACGTGACTTTGCATAAGCCAACCACTCTCTTCGTCACTTGATGGAGTCGATTAAGTCGATATGGAGAGATAGTTTTCTAATTACAACATAAAATGTGTAAGTAACTTTTGATGATCAAATTTCAAGGATACTGCCGTTTTGTGCTCCTAAAATTCAGCCTAGTGAACTAGCAACATCATCTTTAGGATGACTATGCTTATGGGAATCGTAACAATCTTACACCATTCAGCAAGTGGACTTTCTATCGTTGACATTGCCTACCAGCGCACTCTGAAATCGGCAGTTGAATAAAGAGTTGAACATTAAATTTATCTCTAAGGAATAGTGCTTTACCAAACAAAGAAAATTATCAATCAAATGCTGCTGGCTAATTAATCTCAGTTATCATCCTCATTTTGAATTTATGAACTATCATTGAAATAGTTGGTATTTGTTTCAGTACGGATATAAATTCACTCACAACGTCATTCCTAACATCGTAGATACACTTGGATCATGTATTTCACGCATTTTGCAATTGTCCTACAAATCTTCCTCTTCACTTGTGATGGTGAACCGAATACAGCAGGAACCTTGAGGGGTATCCACACTGACAAAAGTCCAAAAGGAAACTGGACTTGTTCCGAAGGATCGAAACGTAATGGGTCTGATTTCGTTCAATGTTTCTTCTCAGTGGATTGTCAAAACGTCTCTTGCTATGTCTGGGTTTTTGATAAAGTCAACAGAAACTGCTGTACAGTTGCGGCGCCATATGACTGGATCATATTGAGAGTCGGAGACTCATTATTAGAAGAAAACATAAACATGGACATTTATGTGACCGACATGGCAGAGAGCAGTCTTGCTGCAAGACGTGGATACAATGACCTTTGGCCTCCCGCTCTTGCATATTTCTTGGACAAAACGTACCAAGTCTCTAACTTTGGGTACAAACAGGAAATAAATAACACTTTAGTGAACAACATACAGTGGACCAGGAATGGTACTATGTTTCCACAGAAAATTGTGAAGCCGCTATTTGCGTCATTTATTCCAGCAAATAATCCTTACATAAAAGTATGGCCAACAAATCCCCTAAGTTTCGGTGTTGGCTCGACTGTTTCAATGTGGCTGAAGATAGCTTGCAGTAGCACTTTGAGCAGACCGTTGTTCGAGTTTCGAACGGACAGCGTCCGACACGGTCACGGTTGGTTGCATCCTTCTGGTGTGTGTAATCAACTGTACTATTCTGTCCCTCCGAAAGGATCCAGGACCCAATTGAATGTCGTGAAGAATAACGGCTATTGGACTCATGTGGCCTTCACTTGGTCTCCAACAAGCAGTGTTTCCATCTTTGTCAACGGAACGGGAATGCCATTAACAGTAATGTATCCTGTAGCCGATTCTAGCTATCTAACTGATGGCTACCTGCTTCTCGGCATGCAGGAAGTTGGATCATCGCACATTTATTCTGGAGGAATGGCTTGCGTCTACATCTACGAGAAGGCGTTGAACTCAGAGGACTTGAAGAAAGTTATGAAACTGTGTTAAAGAAATCTACATCATCTCGCATGAAATAAGAAGTTGAATTCCGCTTTTGGCTACAACGTCAATGACTTCATTATCCTGCACTTGCATTCTGAACTGTGCAATCATTGCCGAAACTTTACGCAGAAACCTGAATTATTGTCTTCAAGAAGGTTGTATGTAAATGGAAAATGGTTGAATGCATATTTTTGCTTATAGATATGGGATGCCAACGTCGTCGTTCTCTCTCAGTTGTCTTAAGTTTCAGCGGATCGTAGGAGCTCATGACATGTTCATTCTTTATTCGATGAGAACTATCAGTGACGGAATGTTTATTCGGTGAGTTAGCGAATTCCTGACATCTTCAACATCATTGGAATAAAGTGCGCACCACCGCATTCGTTTTAGGGTAGGAATCACTTAGAGAATTATTACGAATTAATCCCAATAAGTCTTATGATCAATCAAACGTGGGGGCGAATCCTCCTGTCACCGGCAGCTGCATGGGTTACAATCTTCAGATTCCGATGTAGATGAAGTTAACGCTATTTGGTTGTGGGTGGATAGATTAGCAACTCAGTATTAATTGCATCTCTAATGTGATCGCAGTTTCGATTGCATTGAATGGACTCTTTTGATATCTAGTGCTGCAGGCGAAAGGTGTATTTTCTACTGTCATAGATAATTTATCAGCTTCAAATGATAATCAACATTACAAAATATACACAAAGCTGAAACTGAGAATTATAGAAATTAAGTTTCCCCTTTAGAAGACTGAAGATCAGTCTCACAGGCAAGGTAGGTAAATTCAAATTTTTATCAAATATATTAATTTGTAGCAATTCGCAAGAATCAATAGTAAAAGCTAAAACAATTAATTTATAATTCATGCGTCGTATGTCTTTGAAAATGCCATGATTGTCATTAAAATTGCACCGCTTCGTTTGCATGACTATTCACATGTCTAAGTAGTCATTATAGGCCCACGCGTAGAAGATGCAAGCGCTACATTTTAGAACCTTGTCCAGACCGCCAGACTCCATCGATATTGAAAATGAAGCACTCATTGAAATCAAATAAAACTACTTTTAATTGCCCAAAATAGTTGCAGAATGAAAATAAATATTACATTAAGCACATTTTTCTGTTTTTGTGAGTTTTTCAAATCGATGTTTCGACTTTTTCAAGTAATTTTAAATATACATTTCTTCAGTTTTTTTAAGTCAAGATTGACTGCGAATAATTTGTTTATATCGATAGTTCATCACATTACTGTAGAAGGACCTACTTCGAACTTAATAAGCATTTTAGTACTTCTTTGAATCAAAGTTCGGTAATTTCATTGTTCTTTCATTTAGGAGTCAGATTGGAATTTAAATACTTCATGATTTACACTTTATAAACAACAACAGTACGGCGATAAGAATATCCGTGTTTTAAAAATACCCAAAGTGATGCTATCTTTTAATTTAAGAATTATTACTCATCAAACTCCGTTCACCATCTCCTAGCGGTCAAAGTGACTCAGCTAGAACAAAATTGCTTGATAAATTGATTTGGGCCGATATCTCTTTTTTGCATTGGTTTTTTTGAGTGTTAGTGATTTCGCTTTCATTCCGCAAGACTGATAGAAATAAGTTTAATCAAGTGCTTAAGTCAGTTATCCATGTATTTTGAAAATGTTCTATTAAGTTTAAAGCCTGTCCCATTCAATTTAAAAATGTTCTTTTTAATTTAAAGCATTCAGTTAAGAACGAGCTCTATTCTACTACAAAAAAATGACATTAAAACAATCAATGATATCATAATATTTCATGATACATGTACAACATGGAATCTGATGAATAAAATTATACGGATATTCTTAATAAGAGGATAAAAAAAATAAAAGACAATAAACAGTGAAACATTTTATTTTAAAAGTGTTCATCAATTCACCAATGTAACAACGTATTGTAAGTCTTGTCGGAACGGAGTGTTGACAGCAACATTCGATAACTAAATCATCACATTATCGGAAAAAATGAGTCATTCTTAGAAATCGAACAATCACAAAAGTAGGAATCATAGAGTAGGTATATTAGGTAGAGTGGTAACGCCGCCTTTATTGAATCCTTTATTGACTCCGCCATTTATTGAATCCCCAATGTGTATACCGGTACACTTTCGATTTTATTAAATGAACTCAAGGGGATATAGTTGGTAATTGTTAACAAGTGTGAGATATGCAAATTTTTGAAGAAATTGCCTCGGAATTGAGTGATCATGATTGCAATGATCATGATTGGAATGATGGTATTTTACAGATTCTCAGTGCCATGACAGCCTTGGAGATTTAGTGTTTGTTAAATTGGCAATTCGATGAGTTCCTATTACTTTCATGCTGAACCTCAAGAGTATTTTCTTAAGCGTGATCATACCACAAGCAACCTGCTACTGGCAGAGCAAAATCACATAATCAAAGACAATGATTTCAATTAACTTTGAAAGATGTTAATGGGTCGACATCACTATTCAGATTCAAGAAATGAAGCATCGAATCATAAAATCATGCCGGTGAAAATTAATTTAAAAACTTGAAATTTCAGCCAAAAAGAAACCACGAATAATATCGCGACTTTTTCATGAAGACTTCTATTATAATACAATTCATGAAATTACCTTGATAATCAGCTTGATTTCTGCTTAGTTAGGATGCTTGTTAGCAAATATTCATTCCTTTTGATATCCAACTTGTTTCATACTACATTACTTATAAACCAGGTACTCTAAGAGGAAGTTATAAGAAAACTGATGTTATCGCTAGGCAACGAATACTCGAATGTGTTAGTAAGGAAGGTGATTGGAAATCAGTAGCTCAAGCGAACGATGTCAATAGTGAAACAGCAAGGCGATGGATCAGAATGGATGAAGAAGGTGTTGCAGCACGTAGGAAGGGAGGGTCACGCAATGTTAAAGTTAGTGATACTCATGTGCAGCGAATGATCACTCTTCTCGAGGAGAATAGCCAGATAACACTAGAAGGAATCAAGGAGAAATTAAGATCAGAATTTGGTGTCGTTGTTTCGAAATCCACAATCCACAGACATTTTAACCAAAAAACTTTATACTCTCAAGAAAGTTTCGTGTGTCCCTGTCACGACCAATACAGAAGAGAGCAAGAAAATGCTTGCCTACTTTATTAGACATGTCATGTAACAAACAGCATAACAAAAGGAGATATTCTACCAAGACGAGACAAATATCAATCTATTCTGTCGCCGGCGTGAAAGACGATCGCTTCGTGGTGTTCGATGCCGTATACCTCTGCCCAGCAGCCGAGGCGCAAACATTCATTGTTTGGGTCTCATGGGCGAGCGAGGCATGGCACATTATGAGATTTGCAGAGGATCAATAAAAAGTGAGCAATACAACGATATTATGTCAACAGTCCTTGAAGGACTATTGCCAGAACGAGGAACTCTACAAAATGTGATAGTTGTGATTGACAACGCTTCGTCGCATTCTTCCATCGAGAATTTCATAGCTTCAAAACCTGAATACTCCGGATTATGTATCCTCAGAATGGCTCCTTATTCGCCTCCCTTGACCCCCATTGAATACCTCTGGTCATCAGTGAAGAGTCAGTGCAAAAATGGCTTAGGTGCCCAAATGACGGAAATTTTGAACGACTCAGATAATCTGACCCACACTAAACACAGACTTTGAGTGATGGAGATCATATTGGATAGGGCAGTGAGAGATAAAAGTGATCTAATTGCATGTGAGCAATACTAGAAGAGAATAAAATGGAATAGAATAGAATAGTGTTTTATTCAATCAAATAAAAATCAAAAGGTACCATACATAACTTAACATTGATGCAAATATAAGTTAAATACATTCATAAAAAGACATGCAGTGACATGTGAACACCACAGATTGATTTCATAACTTTTCACTGAGAAATTTCGCTTAAAAGACAAGCCATAAAAGGAAAAAAAGATGACTTCATTTTTACGGTTCTACAAAGAGGTATGTATGGATGATTTGAATACACAAGACGTTTAGGTATCAAACGATGAACACAATGAGCAACACTAGATTCAGCATTTAAATAAAGACTTTTGCTTAACATAAAGTGACGCTTTGAAATTTCATCAATGGAGCAGTCACACTTTCTTTCACTGTTTCTAGAATATCAGAATATCAGAATATCAGAATCGTATATTTCCAATGCATGAAAACACGTTGACCAGGTTATAACAAAAGTATGACAGGTTATGCGATGATAAGTATAGAGTACATAAAATGACATATTTGCAAGAATGACAATGAAATCAGAAGTGAGATATTTACAAATTATGATTTGAAGTGAGAATGATAGAATGATAGACGTTGAATAACTATGTCTGGAAGGAGAGGACAATTCATTTAATACTGAATATAAGTTGCTAGGTATTTTCGATTTTTGCATCAATTGGAATGACATGCATAACTAGGTTTGCAATTTTCAAGACAAAATGCACAATGTTGATGAGCGGCATTAATAAATGTTTACTTATTAATGATCTTTGACACCCTTCTCGTCTAATTAGTAAGTCCTAATATGTGAGAGGTCCGGAATGATGCGATGATTTTTTGTCTATTCTTTCTAATCGGACAGACAAAGTTTTATTCAAGCTCACAAATACGGGACATGCATACTCCAAAATAGATCTAACATAGGATGTATAGATGATATGCAATTCTTCATCAGATACAAACGGGCGCAATTTACGTAGAACATGAAATCGTTTCTTGGCAACTTTGATAATTTTATCGACATGACAATGCCAAGACAGATCATCTGCAATATGAATGCCAAGTATTGCTACCGAAACAATAATATTCAAGGGGAAATGGTACAGACTGGGATTGCGCAAAACTTTACTCTTAGGACATAACATTACATTTGATTTCACAAAATTTATTTGCATGTCATTCCTTCCGCACCAAAACTTTACATCCATTATGACATTCTTGACGAAGCTCTCAACATTTGAAACTTCAGAATTAAATACTGATACTATTAATGTGAGATCATCGGCATACTTTACACAATACACATCATTGTCATGGTTGCATTTATAGTCCCCAAAAAAATAGGCAAAGATAAAAGGGGCGAGAACAGTTCCCTGAGGAACGCTAGACACAACATTAAAAAAAGTGGAATCAGTGCTCAATAGACAAACACAAGCAGTTCTGATACTTAAATAAATTTGCAGCTACAAAAGAAAACCAGTGGGCACACCTTTATCACAAAAGTTTCTCAACACTATGTTATGATTTACTGATCAAATGTCCTTTTAAAATCAAAGGTTATCAAAATTGAGCCATAACAGATAGGGTTATCAAAATTTTCACACAGTTTGTTCACGATGGAAAAGACGGCTGTAGTGGTAGAACCACCATTTCTGAAACCATGTTGCTCAGGTCCATATAACTTTAAAAAGTCGGAATACATGCGATTTAAAACAAATTTCTCTAGCAGTTTTGCTGGCAGTGTGATCACATGCTATATCATACTACAATCATATGCAGCAGTTTTACGCCGATGTTGCGGATAAGAGAGACTTGCAATACGGTATTTAGTTACATTGGTGAGTTGGTGACTGTCATATTGTTTTTGTAGTAGAATAGAGCTCGTTCTTAACTGGATGTTCTAAATTGAATGGAACAGGTTTTAAACTGAATGGAACAGGCTTTGAACTGAATAGAACACTTAAAATTGAATGGAACAGGTTTTAGATAGAGCGGAACAACTTTTACTTTGAATGGAAAAAACCATAGAACGGACAATGACATTGAAGACAATAGCGTCGTGGACACGCGCTGTCATGACAACCGCACCTCTGCGATGGCGGTTTCCACTGAATGACAATGGGAAGGTACTAGGATCTGATCAGTGTGCTTTTTGAAGAATCTCGGTTATTATCATTTCTGCTTATATAAAAGACAAAATAAATTATAATAAGTCGCCTTGCGTCAAGAATCTACAACTTTTGTGTGCTTCAGTAATTTGATTCCTCTAGATCTCATTGATCAGTGCTTAACTGAACAGCTGATATGACTATCAACAAACCACTATTTTCCATTCTATAGTCTCAGCAACTTAATTAAGCATAGCGGATTTCTTTGGTCGAAACTTTAACTTGGTATTTTTGCATCTTTCATAATGAGAAACGCATTTCCATATCCTCTGCATCTTCTTGGAGGTATGTTGCTGTTTTCATGATAACTTTGTTGAAGTTTCAATTGAAGTCGAATCTTTACTTCGCATTGAAACGACTATTCATAAGACATCAGACATTCTTTCTCATTCATCGATTTGTCTCTTTCTTTAAGGCATAGCATGTGATTACTGCAAATCATTCAGGTAATACCAAAGATAATGAAAATTCAGCTCGGGAAGATTTTCGTGATTTGTTTAAACTGAAATACCATTTCATTCGATGTTATTAAATATTCCATTGACGATGTCGTATTCATCCTTTGCTGTTTTCCTTTCTTTTATCTGCTTGCAGGTCTACAGAAATGGTATTCCAGACCTCACTCCTATTTCATCTGCGAGACAATAAGTTGGAGTGGAAACATTCAGACAAAAGAATCTTTCCTCTATTTAATTAAGTTCGTCTCGTTTCAATTTTTCGAAGGACTGTTTCATGTCATGTATTTCATTTGCTCAATTTTCAGTTGTAGTTGACGGTTTTTGACGGGAGTTGATTCATCATAGGTTGAAAGAAAAAGGAAAAAATGCACTCCCTGTGGCTTATCCGTAAAAGTTTAATGGCAAAAGTATATACAGGAGACAGACGTTTCGCGACGCAGTCGCAGACTCAGTGTCTAGAAGAAAAGTGCAGAATGTACCGAACAAATCAGTGAGCAATACTGTCTGTATCCAGTCGCTCAGACGAGAACATCCCCCAACCGACTAGCTCGTGTTTACGGTTTTTCAAATTTCATTTTTCAGTTTTCAGTTAATTCACAAACTTATTTATATTAAATTCATCTATAAACGGTATATTACCTGTGAAATGATCCCTCAAATGCGACACTCCGCTCAAGCAAGAACATGAATTGGCTGGAAGAGGATCTACATAAGAACTTATTACCCACATATAGTGACTTTTCCTCAGTGGAGAACGAGCAGTGAGTGGATGTTGGCCTTTCACATATGTATAATATTTAATTCACATTATGGCAGTAGTAGTAGCAGTTTCAAAACGTATATATTTTAATCGAAGTCGCAGCATGCATGCTATACAGAACATTTACAAAGAAGATAAAACAGAAGCAAAAATATAGAGATACGTTGAAAATAAACTAGTTACTACAAGCAATATTATTATTGAGTAAACTCACACATGAAGATACGAAAAACGACTTGCGTAAATGTGTACGGCATAAAGAGACTTCAAAAAGTGAGGAGCGTAGGAATAATCAAGGAACCAAGTAGTTCAACAAGTTATCTTTATTGGACATCGCTTTGAAAATTCGTAGTGCGGAAATTTCTCTTCTTATACGGAAGGAGTGGTGTGAAAGAATCACAATTGCATTCTGGACCGCATATTATACGGTGTGCTCGGCGTCGTACTTTCTCGAATTTCTCTGAGTTTTTTTATTCATTCCTACTAGAAGTCATTCACTCCGTACTAAGCCCAGAGTCATAGCTTTTGACATGGAATGTCTTCAGGTCATTTTCTTTCATGTTCATGCGCCCCTGTCTGTATGGCTAAACGCATTTAGATTTGGCGAGCCTCTTAATGTCGTCAAGCACAAACACTTTGAACAGCTTCATCCACATTCAACCACATTCTCACATACATTTCCGATTAGATGCATGATAACAGCACATGCACTTTATAGGAAATGACCTGAAGACATTCCATGCCAAAAACTATGACTCTGGGCTTAGTACGTTTCGCTTAATCAGAGAAAACATACAAAATACAAAATTTCATTTTAGCCAAAAACTGAAATCTGCGTCCTATTGGATTTGCATGTGCTTTCGTTTGATCCTATCTGCCAAGAAGAGGAACTCACTAGAACTCGGCAGACGTGCCGATGCGCAGTAGTCATGTGGTGTACATCATTCTGTGAAAGTCTCACTTTCGGCCTCGTTCCCTGCAGAAACTCGTTCTGGCTGCCGGACTATCACTTTGTACTACACACCGTCTTAAAAATCTTATGCTTTGTGCGTTGGGTAGAAAACCAATTCCAAACTGTTTGCACTACTATTTCAGAAGCTGGTGCAGCGAAAGACTTAGTTACTACTTAATGAACTGAGAGATAGGAGCCGTAAATTTTGAACATAATTTATTCGCAGACTTGTTTCAGTAGCGTCGATGGCCACCATCATCGGTGCATATAAAAGACAATAAAGGGACAATTCTTATACAAATTTACAATGACTGAAAAATCAATAATGTAGAAATGGCTCTGATTAGGTGTTGTTGTTCAGTAGTTGATTCTTGTTGGTGAAAGATTTGCTGTACAGCGACTCAGTAGTATTCGTGTATGGAGTTCGACGTGACTCAACTGTTCACTATTATACCTGTTGAGGATACGATTAGCAATATGGTAAAAATGGTAGACTTTGACAACTTTGCGATTAATGCAGACATAGAAAACTCTTTTTCGAATTGCCAGTACCAGCGTGCCCGTCATATTCAATAACAAGAATTACTGTCTAACAGATGGCATGAACACGGAATCTTCCCTATCACCAATGATGGCTGAATTTGCTTTAAATATCATTACAGAAAAATTGGATATGCATATCCCCAAAATATACATAAAACATGTCGATGATGGCGTGGCTATTTTCAAAAGCGAAGCTGAGGCAACTGCTTTCTTAAATCATATGAACCCAATCCACCAGCTATCCAGTTTACTGCAGAGTAGCCTGAAGATGGCATTATCCAATTTCTCGACATGCTCGCATGTTTTAAAAACAAGTCAATCGGCACGAACTGGACTCTAAAGAAAACCAATAATCTGGTGGAAACTCATAAAAATTACACTGTACAGATTCCTACAAAGATAATGCCATACAAGCATTATTCAACAGATCACAAAAATTTGCTAGTGACCCCCTTGACCGTGAGAGCAATAAAAATATCGTTCGTGAGATCATCATACAGAATGGATGTCACCCAAAGCAAATTGAAAGAATATTTGCAAAAAGTTCTAAAAGAAAAAATGAAAGTGAAGACAGTGAAAGGTAGATATATATTAGAAATCATCCTTCATCGGCAATACTTTAAGCGAAATATAATGCAAAGTCAAGCAAATAAATAGAAGTTTAGAAAAAAATCACGCTAGAAGTTGTCATCACCGCCTTGAAAAAATATCAAAACTTTATAAAAAATAAAAATGAAATTCCTTTTGACGGTTGCTCCTCCCTCAACTAGAAAATGTTTGCGAGGTATGCAATAAAAGCTACTTTGGAGAGGCTCGTCGGCATTTACACAAACGAATCAACGAACACCTAAAAGCAGGGGTACGCTCGAGGGGGCCGAGCCTACCCACTTTCTTCATGGCCCAGTTCCGGGGGGGGCTCGGGTAGGCTCTCCAATTTTGAATGATTTATTGATAAAGATGGTGAAATCTGTAGTGAATATTTCACTAAAATATGAAGGTGCTACACGCTTGTCATCCGTATTTCTTCGCTCTTCAAATTTTGGATATCCAACAGAAAATTGGTGAGTACCTTTACATATTACTTACAAAAGTAAAAGGTAATGACGACATGACCTTGAACATATTAATTTACTGAATCTCAGCAGCGAATAGCGTGTCGATGTTTGTGTTATCTTGTGCTAAAAATATTTGTAGTCGATAAACATTCGCGCCAATCATAATAATTAAACAATTATTTCATCTATATATTATCATTTGTTTTTGATAGTTAACAACCACCTCAAATGAAAAATGATCGGATTTTTTGTGCTTGGATCTATATTAATCAATTCAAAAAAAGTTTCTGTTCAATCATATGATATTTCACGTGGTTTTCGTTGTTGATGTTGAGTTTTTAACGTTATTGATGTATTGATTTTCCGTGTCGATGTTGATAATTAGTTTCTTATACATCTTCGTCATTGCTGAGCCTTTGTCATGTCAATACAAGTAGTTAATAAACGACGAAGTCCATTATTAAAGAGTATTAGATGATGTTCCCTCGTAAATAATAATAATAATAATGAAAGAGCTCTATTTCGAAATGACATGCGCATAACGATTAACAGTAAGGAACAGTGAAGTTACAAGTCACAATGGGAAGGAAGGAGGTAGATCACCAGCGGGAGAAGAAGAAAAACGATATGGTGTCAATGTCATGGGAGGAAGTCAGCGTGCAGCATTCGAGTTATGAAATTCCGGCCGGTATTGGTGTTGAATGCACTGCGTTGGAAGCTATGACTCTTTTGTCTAAGGTTTCGGTTATGGATGGTGGTCGAAGGCAAAAACTTGTGTAGGACGTGGAATCTATTGGTCCTGGTTTTCTTAAACAGCCGTTTGTCTGATATTTCTACTGAACCTCGCACATCAATTTGCTGGCAGCCTGGCAGTATTTGAAGCGAGCTTCCCACATAATTGGCAATTCTTTTCCTTTCTGTTGTACTTACGAACCCCCACCAGCTGTGTGCCGCATACAGAAGGCGATTCAATATGAGAGCAGTGTAGACTTGATGTAGAGTTTCGGGGCTTGCTCCATGGCATTTAATAATTTTGATAACGCATAGACTGCCATTCGATTTCTTAAGCTGATTTCGTATATGTTGGGCCATTTTCAGCCGATCAGTGAAGGTAACCCCGAGCACTTCAAGGTAGTGGCATCGTGTGATATTTGGAATTTCTTCTGATAAATGCAATTTTTGCTTTATTTGACACATCAATCACGATTTTGAAATACTTAATGACCGGTAAAAGTCACAACAGCTTGCAGCAATTAAGCTCTCCTCCGTCAAATTTGTTTTAATGTGCGATAACTGCAATAGGCCTATTTCCTTCATTCAATACGCCGAGGCCTAAAAATAAAAGTGCTTTAGTGAAGTTGAAAAGGCATAGCCTTAATGATCAACCTGATAAGATTTGCTTTGAGGCATGAATCTTGGAATAATAAGGCCATTTCCTTCATGGCTTCATTCTGTATAAAATGTGAAAGCTTAGCCCGGCCCTTGCCCTCCTCTGGTCTTTTTTTTGTGAGATAGGCGTGTATGAAAACCTTCTTCGTTTACTTCAAGTAAAATCAATTTTGTAAGTTAGGAACGCCTAAAACTAGAGGCTTCCTTTTCAATTGTTTGGGTACATTATAACACGGGATAGGCCTACTTCCTTCACTCCATTTAAACATTTTTGCAGTAGTAGGGTCTGATACCGGTATAGTATTTATAAAATGGGAAGGCTTTAGCCACAATGCTTCTAAAAATATAAAAGTGTTGTTGCGTGCTTCTTGAAAAGTGGGAAAGCCTTAGCTCTTCATATGGCGCACCTGGTCAGTTGGGGTGAATTGGGTCACCTAACCTGGAATAAGCACCAGGGACTGCAATCTGAGGAATTATCACTATTTGAAGAACTTATTTGTTTCAGTTGAATAAAACAACGATGCGTCCGTATCATCTTAGAAGTAAAAAAATACGACATTTTCATTTTGCAAGAAACAATGCTTTTTAGACCCCCTTGAAAACATTGTTGTTGTAAAATGTGCAACGCATCTTTTTCATTTGATAAGATTGTGTTGAGATCAAGAGAAGATCAGAGAAGCTATATCTGAGTTAACAAGATGATAGTATTCATGGTTGATTATTGATTCGTTTAATGGTTTCATTTTACTTTTTTTCATCCGGTGGGATGAATATGGTCAGTCATTTTCTCAATCGCATTCTGTTAATAAGCTTTTATACGATATTCCATTTTGATAATTTATTGATGTTGTAAAAGCTGCATGCGTATGTACAAGTAGATCAAATTACTTGTAAGAAACAAATTCTGCAGCACATGCAGCATTTTTCAGATGTTCTGTAGATGGCCGGTACCGGTGGGTAGACTTGCCAAAGCGCAGATAGGCCTACAAATTTCCCAGATTCCTGATGCATATTGGTGGTCAGATTTCTTCCACCTTTTTACTCTCACACTTGTTACATCAAGGAATGAAGCACACGTCATTAAATCTCATATGAGTCTGATTTTGATATGGATAGAGGATGATTTTTGAATATTGCAGTTTATAGAATTTATAGCCGGACCGAGTTGAAAGGACACCTATAGGCATTTCATAGTTGGTGCTTTTGTTTGCATGGGTTGCTGTGATCGCTGCCCACCACTACTATTTTCATTGTACGGGGTGGCGCACAAAGATGCGCCCGCAATGAATAACGAGATTCGCCAAGTCAAATCCAAAACACGCGTGCTGTCTGACATTGTGTGGCATGAGCGTATAGTCTGACTGAAATCTGTTAATGACACTCTGCAATCGATCATGCTGTTACGAGTGATTTTGATTAATTTACATGTGGTGTGAAGAATGGCAGACACGGAACAAAGACGGTTTATCGACAGAATAAGAGCAATAACATTCAAGCGAAGCAAAGATGAAGGGGCCCATTTTATAACAAGGCAATGGGTAGCTGAGAAAATTGGTCGCAGTGAAACATTTGTTAAAGATAATTGGAATCGGGATCCATATGATTGTGAGATGAGAAAGGAGAACATTGGACGGTCTGGAGAGGTGCTGAACGAACATGAGAAGAGGATAATCCGTCTCAGCGCTGGAAGACAAAGAAAAAGCACCAGACAGCTAACGAAACAAATAGCAACAGCTAGAGGTAACAGGCCTAGCCCATCTCGTCGAACAGTTCAAAGATATATGCAGTCACAAGAGATGAAGCCATTCCATGTCATAAAGAAACCTTTCAAAAGTCCACAACAGCGGGAGAATCGAGTTTGGTTCTGCAATTTCTTGAGGCTTTGGACGATTGATGATTTTATCCATGTCGTGTGCAGCGATGAATTTTTCATTTACGTTAGCAGGAAAACAAACCATCAAAATGATCGCGTCTGGGCCACATCCATCGATTTGATCGAAGAACATGAACGATTTCGACAGGTTTCTGCACATCCAGAATGCATTGGACTTTTTGTATGTTTTTCTGCGAAGAAAATGATGGCCGTTATCAAAGAACAAGGACAGTCGTGGACTGGAGAATACTTCCGAGAAACTATTCTTACCCAAAATGTATTCCCCTTTTTGAAAAACAGGGAAAATGTCATCGATCCTGATGAAGTAACATTCCTTCACGATAAAGCGCCTTGTTTCAAAGCTCTTGCAACGCAACAGCTCTTGAGAGAGAACAATGTCGATTTCTTCTACAACAGCCAATGGCCAGGGAATTCACCAGATTTAAATCCCTGTGAGAATTTAGGCGCAATCATCAAGGACAAAGTTGAAGCTGTTCTTCATTCATTCCCCAACAATCAACAGCATAGCCTGACAACTTTACGAAGTGTGCTTCATGATGTTCTATCAAATCTGGAGAATGACTCAAATTTATTCCTTCGTTTGCTACACTCTTTCCCTCAACGCTTGGCTGCGATCATAGCAGCACGTGGTGGTCATACCAACTATTGACTGTGTTTGGTCTTTTGTCTTGACATTTAATGTTATATTTCATAAAATAAATCATTTTAATAAATAATACTTTTACGACATATCGTTACGGGCGTATCATTGTGCGCCACCCTGTAGATTTACTTGATTAAGTCGATCTTTGGCTCTATGAAATACTACCTATATATACACGTTTATAAAAACTACAGTTTAATGCATTTGTGATAATAGCATATTTTCTTTTTTCATTGCAGGCACAATTGCATGGATGGTAGGCCAGCTAAACGTCAAAGAAGTTTGTTGGACTTCTTTGGAAAGCAAGCTGCAGGTGATGATTTATCATCCTCGCCAACGTCGACTCTACCTGCAGATACGGAGCCATCATTGCCATCAATGGCCTCGTCTCAAGAGACTGAAAGAACACAAGAAAATGACGAGAAAGGAGATGTCGATGAAACCTGGTCAGCCAAACAGAAACTCATCTTCATGCAAGCTAACGAATGGCTTATTATCAAGAATGGAAAGCTTGGGTGCAGTTTCTGTGAAGACTTTAGGACATCGAACTTGGGACCACACAGTAAGCAAGGTGTCCATGTATCGAGAGAATGGGCAGCATGCGAAATATCTGCTGTCGACAGCACAAATGACAAAGCGGACAAAGCCAGTCGCCAGAAGCATTTAAGAAACAAAGTGTATAGGCACAGGGACTCGAACGCTCACTGCGCTGTGCAAAAAATTATGCAGGAAGGGACATTGGACCAGATCGGAACTCTGTCGGCACAAATGGAAAATCGAAGCAAAGCGACCACTACAAAATGCCTCAGAACGGCATACTACATTGCCAAAAATAATCGGCCCTATACAGACTATGAAACATTGATAGATCTTCAAGAGACCAATGGCGTAGATTTGGGTCGAAATTTGCATTCTCATGACACATGTACAAGAATGATTGAAGTGATCTCGAGCACAATGCGTCGTCAACTCTGTGAGAAGATCAGAGGGAGCAAAAATGGAATCTCATTGATCATCGACCAATCAACCTCGTTATCGAAGCGATCATGTCTGATCATTTACATGCGTTCAAAGATAACCCCGGAGGATCCTCCACTGAATGTGTTTCTAGACCTTGTTGAACTTCCTGCCCAGAATGCATCCACTGTGTTTAACTGCTTGATGACATCGCTAAAAGCCAATGGTTTTGATGACGCCTACCTGTCCTCTCATTTGATTTCCTTGTGCACTGATGGAGCCTCCGTGATGCTAGGAAAGCAAAGCGGTGTAGGAGCGCAGCTGAAAAAGCAATTTCCATCTATTGCGTTATGGCACTGCTTGAACCACAGACTGGAGCTCAGTGTCTCTGACTCAATAAAGGCGGTGGACGGCATTTTTCACATTCAATCTATGCTATCGAAGCTTCACAATATCTACTCATATTCCTCGAAGATGCAGCGGCAGTTGAACGATGTAGCAAGGAATCTCCATGTTCATCTGAAGAAGATTGGCAAAGTGTTCGATGTGAGATGGGTTGCCTCATCGTACCGGACCGTCAACGCGATATGGAGTGACTATGCCGCCCTGGTCAAGCATTTCAATGAATTATCGAGGGATGACATAGTGAAATCGAATGAAAGATACACGTATTCGGGAATAGTTTCCAAACTCACGACCAAAGAGTTCATCCAAGATCTGGCACTCGTCAAAGATTGCTGAGCAGCACTTGCTGAATTGAGCAAAACTCTTCAAAATTGGACCATGACCATCAATATGGCGAACAAGCACATTAAATGGACGATCTCTGCCCTGAAGAGCATACAATCTGGCGTGGCTAACGGACAATATGCGTTTGACAAAATACAGGAAAATCTCAGTGTTGAGGCCGAAGGTGAACACAAAGTAACTTTCATGGGTGTTGATTTGAAGGAATTTACCAGGAGAACCCAGTACCAATCTTTCAGTCATGGTCGCTTCATTCAGGTATTGATCGACAACGTGAGCGCACGACTCTCGATTGAGACACAGGAGCCATGCTTGAAGTTGATAGATGTTCTCTACCCGGAAAACTGGCCTGAAGATTATGACATTCCCTGGCTTGAGGGTGAAAACACAATCCGACACCTTTGCGAGAGGTTCTTTATTCCTCAGGAAGGAATTATTCCCTCATTCCGCGAATATATGTCAAACCCGATGAAAGTGCCTGGGCAAATTCAGAAGTCAATGATATATGGACTGGCCATGATGATCCCCGTGAGTTCCTCCGAGGCGGAACGAGGCTTTTCCCAGATGAACTTGGTTTCCACTTCAAGTAGGTCTGTGCTAACGATACAGAACGTTTCGTTCCTTCTCTTTATAGGAGTCAATGGACCACCCTCCCATCTTTGGGATCCAGCTCCTAGTCTTGCTGAATGGTCGAAGCGACACCACCATGCAACCGACAATCTCTCCAGAAAACGTATTGCTGTCATGGAGAAAGATTTGACTTCTGTCGAGAAAGTGTTCATTAAAACTACGGCTACTTAAGGATTTAAGCATTTCTGGAATGCATCCGCTTCGCAGTTTGTGCAGTGATCAATAATATTCATAGACGCTGAAGCAGTACAAAGTATGTTCCGATAAAGTCAATAGCAGCAGTGACAAATTTTTGGTTGGATCTCTGCTCATCTTGGAAGGAAGTGATATGATAAATTTTCAATTACTTGTACTTTCATATTTTGCACGGGCAGTTCTATATTTTGCCAGATCAGTGTAAAGTATGAAGGTAGAAATGATTATTAATTTAGCAAGTTGAGTAGAGGTACTGCTGATCAAACAAATCCAACCAAAAATTGATCACAATCTGAATTTTGTCGCAAGTTCGATATATCTAAAACAACCAGGTAATCCACATGCTATGCTATGTTACGCCTCATAGAGTGGCCGCCCAGATTTCCGAGGTTGGTGGTTCGAGTCTCTTTACCGACATCAATTTTTCGGCGTTCTGTTGTTTCATGCATGAACTGTCCAAATGTTATTGCTCTCAATAATCTACGTGTTTGCGTGTAGAAGCAATCCATAGAAATGGATATCGCTCGCGTTTTGATGAGCACTTGAACATTGAATATTTTTGCTTCAGAGTTTATGAGTATCGTACTTTAATATTTTGCCACTGAAGATTTCATTATCAGAATCTGCTCCTAGGAAATCTCATATTTCAGAGATGTTTTATCGTTCACATGTGCAAAACTTGTAAGTCTTGTTGTTAGTTATTGTTTAAATCTTGTTTTCTAACATTGACTATGTATATCTCGTCCTCTGAGTCTGATTACGACAGCCTATATAAACTGTACTGTACATACGAGCAGGTGCAACATTAGTCACGTTTTCAACTTTGAATTGTTTTTGTTTTGTTTGCTGTTGAGAAAGTTTACTAATTAGTTTGTTATCATGGGATTGTCTGCTGCTCAGGAGAGTTTTTAGAATTAATTTGAAAAGGTTTGTTATGTAAATTTTGTTTCAATCGACTATTGTGCTCTCGGAAAAGATTTTGCAGAATTTGATTGTTAAAGTTGCACTGATATTATATTACACAGATTTGATGAAAACGATTTTTTATTCGCTGCATATTTCTGGAGATACATACCATACCAATAATTCTTAAGTTAAAGTAAAGGCTCCTAATCCCATAAACCTTTATTTGAGGGACAATGAAATTTCAGCTAACTTAGGTTTTCATATTAAGTAGGCCCTGTCTTTCAATTGAATCGTTTGTGAGCTATGCTTAAGAATGGCTGAGTCTGAGTTTCACTTCTATTCTAGACATATCAACGTCAAAGATTCAAGAATTTGAAGCTTTTCTGATATTTTCAGAAAGTCGAAATTTTGAAAATTCCAAAAATGACTTTATTTTCATAACCTAAAGGGGGTAGGGGTCAAAGTTGCAAAATAGGGCCTACCCACCTTTTTTCAGTCGAGCGTACCCCTGCCTAAAGGGGGTAGGGGTCAAAGTTGCAAAATAGGGCCTACCCACCTTTTTTCAGTCGAGCGTACCCCTGCCTAAAAGGAAGACCACCACACGCGATTTCATTGCACAAACATGTACCGAAGAAAGAAAATTTCAAAATAGTGATAAAAACGCCATACACGAAATTTGCTGAATCGCTGTACAGCAAATCTTTCACCAACAAGAATCAACTACTGAACAACAAAACCTATTCAGAGCCACTTCTACTTTATTGATTTTTCAGTCATTGTAAATTTGTACAAGAATTGTCCCTTTATTGTCTTTTATATGTACCGATGATGGTGGTCATCGACGCTACTGAAACATGTTTTTGAATAACTTATGTTCATCACTTATAATTGCTTAACCAGATCAATTATTGAGCACACACGTCCTCTCTTGGTCAGTTTCCTGATCCTACTCTCTTGACAGACTTTTTGAAGAAGATCCAATTGTCCTAATGATCCCTTTCCTTCTTTTGAGTTATCGAAGATTGATTGTGGTTACTCAGTTTTTCAAATCACTAGTGAACGATGACGACCACTCGCTTGAAGCACCATTTAGAAGAAGAATCCACTGATTGCTGATCATTTTAATCTTCGTTTCACTGGTGCTGACTTGTGGAATCATCGACTGCAGAATTCCGTGTTTTTTGTCTTTTCTACAACGAGAAGGATAGGCGGGATACCATGCCTAAGCAAGGTTGGGACGTGAACACCACAGCCTCTCCTCATGGGAAGTGACTCGTCCCGATGCACAGTGCACTTGCTGGAGACCTCTCCTTCCCAATTGTGTCTGCAGCCATACTTTCTCGTGCCCCCCCCCGTTGTGAACCGATTTGCCTGCAGGGGCGACCGAGCGGGTGGGTGAGACTCATTATCCTTTTTAAAAAGGAAAATCACCTAAGAGAAGGAAACTCCGATATAAATATGGGCTCCACCAAGTCACCTAAACCACAGCCGACTGAAATGACATAATGGATGCACAAACAAAATGTCACATGCCGGATCGGTCGCGGCCCGGACAAACAACGGCCGCGCTTCCCACTGACTTGCTTCAGGGTGGAAGTGAAAAGTGTGTTACTGGAGCTACAAAACCAAATTTGAAGCTTTCTTAACAGAAAGTCGTCACTGGAACCTGGAACATCCGCACCCTATATGCTTGCGGAAAGCTTAAAGAACTTACGCACGATCTAGATAGATACATTTGGGACGTCATTGGCGTAGGTGAAGTCCGGTGGACAGGTTGCGAAGGGCTGATGACCGACGAATGACACTAGCCGTTTCGAGATCAGTCCTGTGCTGCACTCCGATATCCAACAGACTCATCACCATCCTCATCTCTGCACGCCCTACAGTGTCATTGCACTTGATGTTCAGGTTTTGTAGCGCGCGGTTTCTTGCAAGATTTTAAGAGGTTGCTATCACAGCATCTCCTTCAGGTTCTCTCCTGGTCTTGGTTATTGCCTTCTAATTATCGCATGCCTATAACTTTGTTTCAGGATGATGGTACAGCTTAGTAATTGAATTATTTCAAAACTTGAACTTTTCTGTCACAGAGTCTCTTGAGCTTAAAATTTAGACTAAAAAACAATTGATTATTCAGTTTTGAGGTTTCATGAAACTTGATAGGCATTGTTTCAAAGACTCTAGAACTTAAAATTACAGAGGAAAAATCATTCTTTGAAAATTTTTGAAATTTGTAATTTGTTTTCTTTATTTACATGAGTCAAACAGTTCACCTATGTTACGTTTTTGTCTGAAATTTCGAAGCAATTCATCAATCGAGAGAAATAGGATACGTTTTAGGAGAAACATTTGCTTTGACATGCAAACACTTTGACTTTATTCAGAATAGTGTCAAATGTAAATTCTCATGATGCACCGATTTCTTTATTCAGTGCTTTGAAATGGATATTGTTCAATTTTCGTCTTCGTGTCTAGATGTTCAGACTGCAATTGGTATTCCAAGGGGAAATGTCCTTCAACTTTGAATTAGAGACAGCTTCAATAAATTTGATTAATCTTTAGAAATTTATTCAAAAGATGAATTCAATTTCCTTTTTCATTCTCGTCGACATGTCGTAGAATGCGTGTGGCATGCATTGGGGCCGCAGAAATGTTCAGAGCAAATCGAAAGCATCCTTATAAGCTGAATGAGTTTTATAACTCAATTTGTCTGAGTCACAGAATTCACAGAAGAAACTAGAAATGCAATATATGGTGAAATACAAATATGTGTAAATATATGAATATACAATTCAATATACCTTTTCTCCGCTCATATGGGTTCTCTTGCAACTGCTTCTCCTGACGTATTGATGACCAAATACGCTGATGATGTCGTGATAGTCATTCCTTTTCGCGATGCATCCTCTTTACCAAACAAGGTCCAAAGTGAAATTGAAAACATTCAAAGTTGGTGCGACAATCATGGTCTGGAGTTAAATCAAGGTAAAACAAGAGCTATGATGTGCTGCAGACAAAATGATGTTCAGTTCATACTGCCCAATTTGACAATGTGTTCAACGCTAAAAATACTGGGTGTAACATTCAATGATAGGTTAAAATGGGATTCTCATGTGTCGCGCGTCATTAAGTTGGCCACCCAGCGCATATATCTGCTCAAGCAAGTAAAGAAATTTCCACATATGTCGCCTGATATGCTCATGTCAGTCTATTATGCGTGTGTAATCAGCATCCTTGAATACAACTCTCCAGTTTTTGTTGGACTTACCAAACGATGCTCTGAGATGTTGGAGAAAGTTAGAAGAAGATGCCACCGCATAATTTGCGGTGTTTCATGTGAATGTGCAAAATTCACCCCATTGTCAATTCGCACAGATTATAGGTCTATCAAACTGTTTAGTGACATGTTCTCCAATAAGCACATTATCCACCATTTGTCCCCGGAAACTTTACCTCGTTCGAGACATTTGGCCGCGATGAAGCAGAACACGAAGCGCCGCTCATCATCATTCGTCCCTTACTGTACTTCTCTGTATAACCGCATGTACATTTGAATTCGACCCTTCCAGCGTTAACGTTACTTTTCTTTTCTTTAACTTGAATTTTCTTGAAATGTCATCTCTATTTTTTCTGCAAAGTGTGATTTTCAGTCAATCGAATAAACATTCTATTCTATTCTATTCTATTCAATCAAATATACAGTACTGGACAGAATGGATGCATCACCTTATGAATTTTTCCAATTTTAGCTAACTTCTTTGAATTGGGAGAAGAAAATCTTTAAGAGCTGTTTAGTGATTTCTGAATGTGATACTATGCTTGTAGATCATATCTAAAACAAATATTAGATACGTGCACGTATATGATTGATTAGTTAATAGGAACCATGCATATATTTTATAAATGTATGGTGCAATTTATCTGTCAATAATTGAAGTGATCGCCCTGCTTCGCAGCCTAGAGTAGATGCAGAGCGGAAATACTGTGCAGATACTGTGCGACAGTTATGTTAAAATGTCTTTGGTTTTTTCCCGATTATGAGGCGCATCAGTTCCGCAAAAGAATTGATTTTGGTCGGACGGAACCACGGAAAAACTTATGCTACCTCTACTGGGTATTCACAATTCACATGGAGACCCTTTTGGATATCAGCCGCAGATTTCATAAGAACTTAAAAAGTCAGAGTTAGAGTTTTTTGCTTCCTCAAGTAATAGCTGATGCATATATTGACGCAAAAACGCCACAGAATCTTGGACATAAGCAGTAGCCATCATTGACAGTGCGAATGATAATTGATCAATAATGTTCCTTTCAACCTCTAAACAAGTCATAACGTCAACAAAGCAGATTTTGCATCTGTCCACAAAGCAAGTTATTACTTATTGTTTCCTGTCTTTTAGAACTCAAGTTTGCATCTTTTGGCTCTTACTATGAAATTCCTTGAACATAGAATTGCAAATTTGTTTTTCAAAACAGTTAGCTTCACCTATTTTAGAGCAACTCGCCAGAAATGGAAAACTCTTAGGGTGTGCATCTATTCTGTCCAGTACTGTAAAGTGATGGTACAAACAGAAACATACTAAGTGGACAAAAAGAAATTCTAAATGCATAGCTGGATTATGAAAAATAGAATTTCATTGCTTGCAGATATGCCATGAATTCCTTCAAAGTTCTATCATCGTCACAGTTCCTTCAGATTCGAAGAATTCAGATCATTGGTCACAAGTCACATAAAGTAGATTCTTCCGGTCACTTCTAAACAAAGACAGTAGGCGCACGAAAAATGCTCACAAGCTTCTAATAGCATGAGAGCTAATGATGTTTTCTTCCTGAATGCGTGCACGAGCTTCTTATATTTTTTATTTGTAGATTGTCACCCAGTATCAGTAAAATGACAATTCTAAAGCTGCGCTTCGAAGCGTTCGATGCAGAGTAAAATCACAAAGCGATTTTACTATCTGTCTGTCTATTCTATTGCCTCATAATTTTAAGTTGACAAAGTCTCTGAAGCGAAATGCATGGCCTACATTTACCAACCTCCAATTGATTTTCAAAATTTATGTAATAAAATCATGTTACAAAGTATTTCAAGCAGATGCTTCTTTCATTATAATATTATATTTCATTCAAATAGAAAACGATTTTCTGTTTGATGCAGCAAAAAAACAAAGTGGGTAGTGCTGGAATGCACGGATACTTTGCGTCAGAATGCACGCTCGACGTTTCGGCTCACAGCTGCTCCTTTTGACATGAATTCTGCACAGAAATACACAGTTCTTCGTGGATTGTTGAATAGGGACTATTCATTGCTTCCGAATAAAATTGTGAAGTTCTGTATTGTGAGGACATTCGTATGCAGGAGTCGTGCCTTCAGTCAGTCCGACGGCTTCTACTCAGGCATCCAACACAGACAAAAAGACGAAGACAAGGTCATAGAAAGACCTTAACTCCTATATCAAAAGTGAGTTCCGTCCGAGCAGCTCCCCGCTCACAGTCACGTGTACGTAGATCGGGCGCAATATCTGACGCCTTTCATTTACATGATTTCTATTCATTTTGTACGAATAAACACGATTATACATTTAATTGAATGAACGAACGCTGTAATTTAGTTCAAAGAAATTAACATACGAGCATAGTTGGGCACAATCCGTTAACTTCCGTTAATCTGTTATTTAACGGTAGTTAACTTTTTTTAAAATTTTTAACTTTCTAAAAAAGTTAACGATTATCTTAACTTCCGTTACTCCTATGTCCGTTAATCCGTTAACTTTTTTTAATAAATATGCGGCTGAGAGGTCAGCTCATGATGTCAAGTGAACTATACATACAGACTTTTGAAAGCTGAGTTAACTTGTTTCACCTTCGTTCATCGTGCACGCTGACAACAACGTGCAGCGTCATACAGCATTCGCAATTCGCATCGGTATTTGCGTGAAGCTATTCTCTTCACACAATGAGGCAGACAGTTTCAGGAGCGCAGTCATACAAAGTCACAAGAATCGATTCTGTTCCCCAATGCGGTCTCATTTCGTCTACGCGCATGCTTCGAAATGCTTGCTATTCATGCGCGGGAACAAGTGCATTTGACTCGTGTCCTGAAGTGCGCAGGAATAAGTGTAGATATCATTAATCCTGTTAAACTGTTTAATCCTGATTGATTTTTCAATATTTAAACAAGTCAACAGTCTGTTTTTTTAATTAACTTTTGTTTACCAAACTCGCAAATCGCGTGTAACTATCATCTTACGCTACGTTATTCATTCTGTGTAACTGCAGTTCATTTGTTTTCTACAGATTTTGCAGATTTTTAATGCAGATGTTCAAAAGTAATTTAAGTCTTTCGAGAAAAGCTGCATGGATAGCAGATATGTAGACTTGTAATTTTTCACAAGAGGTGTATGGGTCCTTAGCCGAAGAAAAATAAAGAAACTAAGAATAGCAGGAAATTTATCTGTGAAGACACAATGTTAACTAAAATACGATTTTAAAGATAACCTAAACTTTAACGAATTAACGGTTTTTAATTTTAACTTCCGTTACTTTACTCCCAAATTAACGGATTGTTGTTAGCGGAACTACATTTTTTAATTAACGGAACAAAGTTAACGGAACTAACTTTCTTTTTAACGATGCCCAACACTGCATACGAGTAAGATTTCAGAAAATGTCGTCGACCACGATCTCCCAGATTCGCCAATGCGGCCGGACGCTGGCTCTGACATGAAGATTCTTACAGTCCCACTCTGTCCAGGGAGGGAGGAATTACTCTCCCCTGCAGGTCACTTGGAGGTCAAGCGAATACACTGCAGTCAAAAGTTCACAGTCTGCCAAGCTTTCAGTCTGCATGGCGCGGTTAATCTTTACATCGTCGAGGAAACGTTCAGACGAATTTGCTTCCTGTCATCTTCTTGTATTTCATGTGAGGTAATCAGAAAAACATTGAATTCTGCGGTCATTTGAACTTCAAACGGGTGTCTAATCTTCATCAGTTGTTTATCCCAATCACATCCGATCTACATTGGAAGTTGGCATGCTTAGGAAAGCTTGGACAGGAAGTACCTACAGGAGGTAAATTTGGAAAGTGCTTGTCTATTTATAGATTTCTCTTGATAAGCAATTCTAAATGGCAGCTGTCCACTGCCGGTGCATGTAAGGTTACGGCAGGACTTTCTCTCGCCCTCATTTTTCTGTCACCTGAGATTGTTCAAAGGACACGCCGCATCTCATGCGAAATGACAGGAACTACAAAATCAATTTGATCTACAATACAAAAAATTCCAGGCAATGAATCGTGACAGTTATCTTACACATTGTAGACAAGCAGTGTTAAACACTTGAATCTAAAAGCGATATCTTCCCTTAACTTCAAGCTTCCCTTTTTCTTAACTGTCCGGATGTCTTTTTGCTTTTGTATCTTTTATATGTTGTTCTTACAATAAATAATTTTCTTGAATCTAAATTATCTCTACATGTGAAATAATGCGCTGTATCATAAGCATTAAAGGATAAGCATTAATTTTTAGGATATAAAAATTTTCTTTTAAATCATATTGTGTACCTATTGAAAATTAACTAGTCATTAGCTTGTTTTTTTTTAACTTTGTTACCTTGACGCACTTTGCTACGTTGAATTGTTTTTGCAGCACGTCTTGAGTTGAAGGTGGATTATGTCCCCGCCTCTTGACCTCTACTGGCTGTACATGTTAAATGTACAGGACCGCGCTTGGTCGGGTTTGAGCGTCCAGGATTAAGCGATCAAAACGCGATCGTCTTGACCAAGTTCCTGTTGATGACTTCATTAAAAATAGTAAAATAATTTCTATGCATACTCTTATTTTGTAGAATTCTATTTCACGTTTTAGCTTAAGGAACTAATATTAATTCTTTTATACACCTGTTAGATTTTAGATTGCGTAATCCCGCTGTGTTAGCTAGATCTGGTATTTTGATTGGAAACAGACTTGTCCTCTTATCATCTGAATGGGCAGACTGTTAAATAGGATCTTTTCAATATATATATATATATATATATATATATATATATATATATATATATATATAAGTGATAAACATAATTTTGAACAGAGCGACTTACTCGCCAGTTCATTACACATGAGGAGAGGAGATGCGTTGTGTGCCCTTCTAGTAAGTATTTTTAACATTTTTAGACATTTTAGGATATAAAAATTTTCTTTTAAATCATATTTTGTACCTATTGAAAATTAACTAGTCATTAGCTCGTTTTTTTTAACTTTGTTACCTTGACGCACTTTGCTACGTTGAAATACTGAGAACTCATATGCGTCTCAAGAATTTCATTCAATTCTTTAGAAATTTTAGACACAGATACTCTAGTTCATGTCTGATCCAAAGGCTAGAGATCTTTGAATCATAGATATCTTAACACTGTTTCATAGCTATCATAACTGTCACCATTAGCTAATTCAAACGCATACATTTCGATTAAATTTACACTGATTATATACTGATTGAAGCTCAGTCCAGAGGCGACCGTAGCATTCTCGCATACATCACCGATCAGAAACGTGATAATAACACATGATAGAAGATGACTTAATGACTTTTCATGTCACTCCTTGTGACTACAGACTACGTACTTCTGACTTAATCAGAGAAAATACAGACCCTTTCGGCAGCGCTCGGTAGACGCAGGAGGTTCCTGGTAGACATTGAGTGCATATTATCCTGTAAAAGTCCTATTTTAAATTCTTCTCGGCATCCTGTAAAAGCGGCAAGCGCGTGCTGGCCGGCAGACTATTCACCATCATAACGAGTCCAAGTAAACTGAACACAAATGAGCATGACAGTATTGAGTTTTTGACGAGGACGATCATGAGCCATGTCACCAAGATTATTCTCAGGTATTGATGCAACGCATTCGATGAATTGTCAATCTATCTGAACGTTCCCATCTTTTCTAATAATGATATAAATAATTTGGGCGCTTGGTACTATTGTACCTGATTTTTAATAAGCGTCCTCCAATGAGATCTTATTATGGCAACAAGCACCCTCCCATTCATTTGATATCAGTGATGAATTCAGTCACCATATTTACCATGCATGTAGACCGAGTGGCCATGAATGCATATCCACCATTGGTACTTGATTACCTGCTGCGCTATTTTGTTTTAGGGCCTTGAGGGAAGAACAGCACACTATCATAAAATTGCAGGGTGCTCTGGGTACACTCTCAATAAATCACGGGAAAGTTGGTACTAGAAAAGCTCCTCGCTTATCTTTGCCAACTATTCGTATCAAGCAAACTTTCGTTGTTTATCGTCTTCGAACCTTCTCTGAAGTTGGGAAGTGTCAGTGATGAATGGTAATTAACATTCTTACCATGCTTAGCCATTTATATTTTGGCATGGTAATGTGAGGAACACACGTGTTTATTCAATGCGTGCATTTTTGTGAACGTGTAGGCCTAGGTCTATCTACCGGTAGTTCATGACTGCCTTATCTAATTGCCATATAGACATAAAATGCCATATAATTCTATACTAGAATATATTAGAATATGAACCGTTTATGCACGGCAACATAATTGTTGAAACGACACTATACACACTAATGCCTGGGATTGGTATATTGTCTAGCTCCAGTAACTTCTACTCTACTCTAGTTGATAATTTTTCAGTCACCAAGCTTTATTCAGTCATACAGTTTGAAAGCGTGAGATTTTTCAACAAACATTGTCCTGTAATCTGCATTTTTGAATGAAAAGTCTTGTGACAATTATCAAATAGATATTTACACGGCAGTAGCTGTTGCACCACCTGAGCCGGTACTACTGATTGCATCTTAAATAAATAAATCACCAAATGAATCTTTTGCTATATTGAGTGTTTTGCAGCTATAATAATAATAATATAAGCGTTTATTCAGACAGAATGGTAATCGATCAGTACAGTGTGGAAGTTATCGTTTACAAACTGAATTAAAGATGGAACATATATACAAAATAAAAGCATTACTCCGTCTCTCTGTACGTCGTTTCGGAAGTAAAAATCGACCAGACAAGGATAATTCAGGTAGTAAGTCATTTAGTATATGATCAGTATTCATAATATCTCGCAATAACTTCAGGGACAGCGTTGTACGACGATCACTAAGTGCGGGTAAACATTCATCGTCACAATCTGAACCACATAAAATTTTGTGAAAACGTCGTTGAAGGCGATCAAGACGGGTGGAATCAGTTGATGATAAGACCAACAAAAATCGGAGCACAATACTCCAGGAGAGAACGAATGTAACTGAAGTAAATGGTTTTAAGATCGTTATCTGACAAAACCGGACGAAGAATCTGCTGGAGGCACTTTTCACAATGCGGTCTATGTGCTGTGACCATGTACCTTTATCACTAAAATGAACACCCAAGATGCACAAAGTATTCACAGAATGAACACCTGGAACAACAACAGATCCGATAGACGCACGCTTTTTGCTTACAGTAAGACATCTGCACTTATCAAAATTCAATTTGAGCTCAATCGAATTTGACCAATCAATAAGGGCATTATGGTTTCGAAGAACATGATTGTTGCCACCATGCTTATACAACGGTAGGCAAAGCGTAGTATCGTCCGCATATTTTATCAAACGACAATCATAATTGTCAAAATCATATGAGCTGGTTGCAACACAGTACAGAAACGGTCCGAGAATTGAACCCTGTGGAATGCCAGATGTGACATTTTGCAATGAGCTCAATGTAGCGCCAATCTGAACATATTGTTTTCTGTCACTTAAGTAACTCGTAACCCAGTGTATGAAACCGGTGGGGAATTTGCATTGTATCAGCTGATTAATAATATGCTCAAATTTCAAAGTGTCGAACGCTTTTGTGTAGTCATAGGTTATGATAACTGCTCCATCTGTATCTGGATCATCAAGACATGTCGTTAAGTAATCATACAAAGATACCAACGCGCACTGTGTGGATGAATATTGTCTGAAACCAAATTGATGTCGACCATAGTTTTCTAACATCATAGATTTTACTGAAGACAAAACCACCTTTTCGAGTAATCAGGCTGGAATATTCAAAAGAGAAATGGGACGAATGTCATTGAGTGTGGGATTATTCGTCTTGGGTACAGGACAAACTGTCTTCCAGATGATAGGAACTTTGCGAGTTTCAATCGACTCTTTTATCAGTCTCCAGATTGGCCAATGCAGAATGAAGCGAGCTTTTTTATACAGAACAACAGGAATGTCAGATGTAGCTTTCTTGCTCGGAATGGTATCCATCATGCGTAGAATAGAGTCGGCAGAAATATCAATTTCCCAATCAGACTCTTCAGGCAAGTCAACAATATTCAAGGATGATGCAGCAAATATCGATGATAAATGACTATTTATTGCATTGACTCCATCTTGAACAGATAAATGATGGGACAGAATAGGCATCAAAGGATTAGAGGAAGTGTCAACACCGCATATAGTATTAACCATTTTCCATAAATTATTCTTACCAAGTTTCTTCATCCAAATAATTTTTGCTTTAGATATTTCCTTTTTCACTTTTACTTTAAGATGGTTATATACATGTAGTTGAAAGTCTTTCTGTCGATAGGCGTTCCATCATTTATTTATGAGGTCTTTTACAATCGTAGTGATCCTCGGCTTATCACGTGCTGTGCAACGAACGTAAGAAACAGGAATGCAGGAATCAACAGCATTTTCCAATAATGAATGAAGCATGACACATTTACTGTCGAGTGATAAATCATTATTATCTACAAAAGTCCAATCGATCAGGTCAATGTGTGCAGCAAAATCATCAGCAAAGGAAGATCGCAGAATATAAACTTTTTTGAAAATGCACATGTCATCATTTGACTGCACGTCTGAAGTTGGGGCTGCAAGAAGTGACGAATGGGGAGTTTTTGATTTATCAATTGGGCAACATAAGTCAATGCGATATGAATTCTGCAGAGATTCAGGAACTAATATATAGTCAAGTTGCAAGTCCGCATAAGTAGGAAGATCGTTGAGATTCACTAACCTGAATGAGGCGCACACATAACTAATATCATAACGGTTGAACGGTTGACAGACATCTTGGATAAACGAATGGTCATTATTAATATTGTCAGTTGCATTACCATCACTAGATTCTAGTACACCAACAATAATCAAGCTTTTTCGTCGAGAGAATCTCCGACCCATTTCCTCAAGTATCTCACTTTCACAAGAATTAGCATGCGAAGTGATTTCATTCATGAAGTGAAATGTATTCTCGATTCAAATTTAGTGTACTTATTATTTTTACTCCCCTTTAAAATGAATGGTTATTTTATAAGTGCCTCATTTTCAATAAAGTACTTGAAAGAAGTATCAAAATACATCTAAAGAAGTGCTTTTGATATAAAAAGAATTTTAAGTCAATCTGATAATATCCAATTGCTCCACTTGATTGATGAATATAAGAGGCTCGACAACAAAGTGGTTGAATCATCACGTCCGACCGGCAGCACGAGTTTCTACAGGGAAAGATGCATGAAACTGGACTTTCGGAGGATGCAGTACACCCTATCCTTGACTGCTACGAGTCTGCGCGTCTGCCGAGTTTCACCAAGTTCATGATCTTATCCGACAAGATCAAAATAATACACATTTGAATCCAAGTGGATGCGGATTGAAGTTCTTGAAACACTCTTTCATCTTTAATTAATTTATGTTCCCTCACTCCCGAAGAATGAAATATTTCCACTCGTCTCTGATTAAACGAAGAGCGTTCGCAGTAGGGACTAAATAAAAGCCTTCAATCACCCCCAAATAATAGAGAAATTTTCCATGGCTCCCTGTCTCCCTCTATGATTCATGCCTCATAAAAAAGGCTTGAATGGGAAGCACCAGCTAAGTCATTTAATCATAATTCTTAGCATGGAATATCTTTAGATCATTTTCCGTACTGCATGTGCTTGCGCCTCCGATCTATGATGTATGCGAAAATGTGCATCAAGATAGTAAGTTTCAATAAAATTTAATGAAGTAGCGATTTGATTAGCTATTCAAACTTAACACCTTGACTGCTACCAAGATATTTGACAAGAGGCTGTGTGGTGCGGATGACTAGGTATTCAAGTCATAAGGATGATTCCGTTATATGCGACTTGACTAGTCCTCCTTCGCGTGCTGTTATTAGCTGATAAAGCAAATATAAGAGTGAAATGAAGAAGTTTCAAGCTGTTCGAAGATTAAGATCGGCGCTGCGGGGAAAATGAAAATTATGAAATTGGCAAACATATTCAGATGATGTATGCATAGGTTGAACATGGGTTGAACGATTTATGCAGGATGATAAAGGAAGAGATTCATAACAGATAAATTGGACAATAAAGTGGTCGAGTAAATACACTGGCGTTCAGAATGTTTGCAAATACATCTTCAAAGTACAAAGCAGCCTTTCATTTCTATTTCTATGTGCTTAACTTCTGCTTTGCTCTCAAACAAGACGAAATAACTAAAACAACATATTTTCATGGCTCCTACAATTTTTAGACTATTTATAAGGTGATCTGGGAACATTCTAAGTCATGCGTAGATGTACGTGCAAATCTTTGTGATTTTCCATGATATGCATGTCTCCTGCTTTTTATTCTCACATACTTGTTGTTAGTTCTCTTTCGTCAAAACTGCGTCTTGTTCAAATTAAGCTGACAGTTTTCATTAACATTCACACGAAAATAAGTACTGTGATCGGAACGGAGCCTAGAAATTGACAACAATAAAACCTCTAGAATGGAAATTAAGCTTCATGCAATGCACAATAACTGCACATAAATCGCACGCATTTTCACTTAGATGCACCTGCCAACGTCTGTATCATTGGGTTAGAGTCAGTCACATGAGTAAATCGAAGGTTTTAATTGGCTCTTCATGCCCCAACTTAGTTCCCTCGGATGTGCCGCGACCTTGAGTCAATTTCCATTCTAGCGACCTTCAGATAAACAGTTTATTTCTATGGAACGGAGCGGCTTGACATCTTGGATTTGTTCTTTGATTGCTGATAGGATCAATGCTTTTCTTCTTTGTCACCATTCGTTAAATTGCTATTGTCTGGGCAGTGACTGCATGTTGACGCATGAAGCACGATTGTAGTGACGGCGTGTCGCTGTTCCACATAGAAATAAACTGTTTATCTGAAGGTCGCTAGAATGGAAATTGACTCAAGGTCGCGGCACATCCGAGGGAACTAAGTTGGGGCATGAAGAGCCAATTAAAACCTTCGATTTACTCATGTGACTGACTCTAACCCAATGATACAGACGTTGGCAGGTGCATCTAAGTGAAAATGCGTGCGATTTATGTGCCGTTATTGTGCATTGCATGAAACTTAATTTCCATTCTAGAGGTTTTATTGTTGTCAATTTCTGTGCTGTTCCAATTGTTTGTCAACTCTTTGACTGATCAATGTATCGAAAAGTGTCAACAATAGCACTGAACGTGCAAACGCAGCTCAGCAGCGATCATACAACTGCAGCTAGTCGGAACGATTAGTGGTGAACTTTTGTTACTCGTCTAATGGCTGAACGTCATGACAGAAAAAGGCTTGAGATCAAGACTCTATATCAGAATACAAGTTTAAGCTTGACTGAAATTGGTCGACGCTTTAATGTTGACAAATCAACTGGCTCTAGAGTTGTCAAATAACTTCGTGAGTCTGGCACATTCGAGACTCAGTACAGCAATTGTGGTCGCAAACCCATCTTGAATGAACGTGATCATCGTCGAATAAGACAGACTTGTGCGAAAAATCCACGATACTCGGCACATTATATTGTTGAAGAGGTCGGTGCGAAATGCTTAGATCGGACAATGAGAAGAGTGCTCAATGAGATTGGATGCAAGGCCCACAAACCTGGACGTAGGCCTTTCATCAATACTAGTACTTCGCAAATGGAAAAGCGGCGTAGATGAGAAATGGGCAAAAGACCGTTCCAGGACACCATAAAATTCAAAAAAATAGTATCTTTAAAAACGACATAAATTCATGAATTTGAACCCTTTTTCAGGTTTTTAAGACCTAAATACATAAATTTGGGCGTTTTTAAAAATACCCAATTTTTCAAATTTTTCAAAATCTCAAAATTTGAGAATTACAATTTTACACCCGCCCTTAAAATCATGACCGTTCCAGGACACCGAAAAATCAGAAAAGTTAAGAATCTCAAATTTGTGATTGTGACATTTTACTTTGAAAATCATGACCGTTCCAGGACACATCAAAAAATTGGTATTTATAAAAACGTCTTTTAAATCCATTTTTCAGGTTATTAAAATATCAGATAACTAAAATGATGTGTCTAAAAATGTTTCTTTAAAAATGGAAGATGAAAAAACAAAAGAACCATCAGCCCCTTTATATCCGATATTGGAACAAATGGATAAAGCAAAACACAAATATAGAACGGCGTTCTCTTCTTTTCATTCTTCTTTACTTTCATAAATTACTTACATTCACTTTAAAAGTATAGTCTGAAAATACACTTGCAAAGTGAGAACGTTGTTCTCAACTTTAAATTCTTCAGCAGAACAAGGTTGAAATAAATTACTTACATTCACTTTAAAAGTATAGTCTGAAAATACACTTGCAAAGTGAGAACGTTGTTCTCAACTTTAAATTCTTCAGCAGAACAAGGTTGAAATAAATTACTTACATTCACTTTAAAAGTATAGCCTGAAAATACACTAACGACGTTCTCTGAAGTCTGAAAATATAGTTACAAAACTTCATAAATTTAACTCGTCTATTTCTTGAGTTACACCAGTTCTTTTTCCCCAAATTTCATCAGAAGATTCCAACAGTCTTTTTTCTTTTTCATTTGTGAGAAAGTCCTCAATTTGGTTCAAGTGCTTTTTAACAAAATGAATACTCAATGTTGAAGTATTGAGTTTCGGGAATTCGAGAGATAGTCTATACAACTTGATTAAGAAACTAACATACGTTCTAGAAAAATAGATTTGGTGTTCATCATTCAAACATTTAATGAACTTAACAAATGAACACTTGATTAATGTTTTCAACTTACACAATACCTTACCTTGATTAATATCTGAAATTAACAATCTTTGGTTACCTCTCTTTTCTGTCAAAATTAGTTTTTTCAACGAATCTATACAGGTAGGAATAGAAAAATAGTCCACTTTCTCCGGATAAAATTCCTCCAACTCTGTATCCACAAATGAATTTGAAATAAGGTCTTTCACTTCCTTTTCTTTGTTTTTGTCAACAGTTGCTTTCTTCTTTTTCAAATTTTCTTCAATGAAGTTTACAGCCAAATCTTTAAACAGTGCTTGCTGGTCAGGAACTATTAGAGGTAAAATTGAATCGCAGAAGATTGCAAATGCTCGTTCTAGAGGTGTTGATGACATATTCCAGGATGAAGACATGAAGTGATTGCAGACAAGTCAGTCTCGTAGAACGCTCACAGAATGAATGCACGCAGTAAGAATGAAATTGTAATACGTGGAATAATGGCAGCAGCTGTTTCTGAGAGAGAGAGAATCTTTATGACCTTTGCCCCAGCGAAGCGTCTAAAGTATACCCGCATTTATGGCGCTATTGTCTGCCACAAGCCCAAGCTGATACCACTTCAATGTTCAACGTTAAAGCAAGTCAAGCGAAACAAACTAAGATTAGCGACTTCTTCTGCAAAAACTAATTAAAATGTGCATTGAGATGCATGTCTTCGCAAAAAGGATATTTTTCGTGGAATGAAGAGTAGTTTTTTATCCTCATAACATGTACGATTGCATCGGTATTGGGCAGTAGAGGTATACTGGCGTATACAAAAAATTCAATTTGCTTATCTACGATTCATACTGGCAAACAATTCCTTTGTTCTCTCTCCCTCTTCGTCTCATCCTCTCCCACAGCTTTTGGTCTGACTGAGTTCTTAGAAAATATACGGTAGACAAACAACTACGAAATTCTATTTAAATCGAAATTCAGAAGATTGCATTCAAAATATTTATTCAAAATATTTCTTTAAAAATGGAAGAAACAAAAGTAGATGAAACCGCAAGAATATATCCTTCGTTATCATATGAACGTAGTTCTACTTTAATGGACATTAAAAAATTAACAAAGAAAAACACAAAGATAGAGTTAGATATATGAAAGATAAAGAATCTCAATTATTATTAAGATTAGAGCATTATAAAAAATTAAGAAAGAGATGGACTAATGTTAAGAATGTAACACAAGGAATTGGCATATTCTTAACAATAAGTTTAGGCGCTCTCACTATTGTTATATCTTCTGGTGTTTTAGTAATTCCAGTAGTTGCTACTGCTTTAACAGGTACGGGTGTTTTTACAACTTCACTTGTTACAATGTTAGATAAATCTTCAATAACTAAGAAACGAAAATCATTAAAAACTAAGCATTTACATATTAAAGAAGTCTATGATAAACTACATTACTACTTTCAAAGAGTATGTGATGATAATGTTATTACGTTAGATGAGATTGAAAAATTTGATCAAATAGCTAATGAAGTAAATCAAATATCATTTCAATTATAGTCAGAAAAAGTTGATGATAAGAATAAACAGGATGGTGAAATTTCTAGTGATGGTAAAACTTTTACTGATGGCAAAATTTCTAATGAAGAAAATGACAAAATTTTTTTAGAAGAACTAAAAACTTTAAGCGAAAATTTAAGCAAAACTTTATTAAACAAAACTTTATTAAACAAAACTTAAATCGAAAAGATGACAGACAACAAAGCAATAAAAAATAATTTGTTCAGTAAAATGTTTTTGCTGTATTCCAATGTTACCACAAAATTCAAATATTATATTTTAAAAATGGATAAAATTAGAGCTGATAATTTTAAGAGAATAAAACAATTAGAAGAGTTAATAAAACAAAGAAATATTATGAAAGAAAATCATCTTCAACATAGAATGATAAAAGCTGGTATTCAATCTGATATGTTTGAAAAAATACAGCAAACCGAGCAAGTAAAAACTGATTTTGAGAAAACTATGAAACCATTTAAAACTCTTGAAAAAGAAAGTACAAATAATGATAAACAAATTGATATAACAGATCCAGAGCACAAAACTATATTAGATGACTATGGATTACTAGAATCAAACATTAATAAGAAATTACCAAAATCTATGCAATTTGAACATTCTATCTAATTTATAGATGGAAAAACAATACCTAGATTTTATCTCGGACAAAAAGAAATATTTCCACAACCTTTTCCAGGTTTAATTTTTTCACCAGTTAAATCTCCTATTAATTTAGATAGAAATTTTGTTGATCTTTTAAGAGGAGCAGATTTAAATAATTATGCTGTAGAAGATCTCATAAAATATAAAGCTATGTTAGATAGAATTGGTGCAGTAAAATCTCTTAGACGTTATAAACAATTAGAAAATTTATTATCAACGGGAGTTAAAGTAGGAAAAGGTTTATCTGAAAAACAGAAAACTGAAACAATTGTATTCTTACCAGATGATCCACAAGAATTACTAAATAGATTAAATATTTTAATATCGGCAATAAAAGAAGGACATAATTCTAGTTTCAATGAAATTCATGCTATATTAAAAAGACTGTTAGAAAAGAAGATTCTAAATGAAGAGGATTATAAAAGTATAGCGGGACATCTCTGATGTCTTTAAGGTCTTCGCCCGTAATGGAAATATGTTGTTTCTAATTTTTATTTATGATTTTTCATCTATGATTTTTTATCTATGATTTTTTTATAAAAAAATATTTCATAAATAAATATCTGTTTAAATTGTTTTGTTTAAAAATGTCTTCGAGAGAATTATCATCAGTAGATTTTGACAAAATTAATAATCATTTAGAAAATTTAACAGAGATTTTGGGTTCATCAAAATTTAGTACGACGTTAAAAATTATAACAACTACTTCATCACACACTTGTAATTTACAACCCATTCTACATTTAGAACAAAATAAAAATTATCAAATTGCATTGACTAGTTTCTCTACATTTAACACTATTCAAAACGTTATCAAAGATGTGAATGATCAATTTAGATATTCTACTGATAAAGGCGAAACATGGAAAATATTAACTTTTCTTCCTGGTTCTTACGAAGTTGAATCAATATCAAATGAAATTAAGAGACATTAAGGTATACCATTTAAAGATAAGAAACAATTACATTTTGCAGTTGAACCGGCAGTTAATAAATTTTCTCTTACTTTAGACGAAAATCATCAAGTTGATTTTAATCATGATAGATCATTGTCAAAGCTATTAGGATTTAATAAACAAACCTATAGTCAAGGCGATCATTTAGGTAAGAAGATTCCAAAAATAACTGAAATAAATTCAATTGTTGTACATTGTGACATTATTGAAGGAGGATATATAAATGGTAAATTGTCAAATTTAATATTCAGTTTTCCAGCTTTTACTGTACCCATTGGTTATAGATTAAATGTAATTCCACAAACATTAATATATTTCCCTATTACAAGAAAAACTATTAACAACATTAACATGAGAATCACTGATGAAAAAGGACAAGAAATAAATTTTGGAGGTGAAGAGATTATGATAGATCTTTTGGTTCGGGAGGTATAAACTCCCGTTCGAGAGGTATAAACTCCCGTTCGAGAGGTATAAACTCCCGTTCGGGAGGTATAAACTCCCGTTCGGGAGGTATAAACTCCCATGTGAAGCTAGAGAAGTTTAATTTTCTTCTTCTTTAAGATAAAAATAAAATAAAAATAAAATTTTTTTAAATTAAAAAATGAGTGAAGTGCCCCCATTAAATAAAAAAAACTTAGATTTAATCATCATCCAAATTTATCTAATAAAGTTTTGTCAGTTATTTGCGGAAGATCAGGTTGTGGAAAAACGTATCTATTATTTACAATTTTAACGACTCCAAACTTTTTGGATTATAACAATCTTATAATTTATACAACAACAGCAGAACAACCCGTCTATCAATTTTTAAAATATGGATTTGAAAATAATCTTAAAAAACAGCAATTGCTTCATTATTCAAAGAATATGAAAAATCTGAAGATGAAGAAGAAATAAGTTCGTGGTGTGAAGAAGCAGCAAAAAATAATCAGTTAGTAGAATCCAATAAAAATAAGCATATAAAGATACAATTAATAGATGATAGTGGTAATATGCAAGATCCTAGTAAACTAGATAAAACAATGAAACATTGTGTAATTTTTGACGATTGTGTTAATGATAGAAATCAGTCAGTTCAGAGAAATTATTTCAAAAGAGGTAGACATAACAACTGTAGTGTTTTTTATTTAACACAAAGTATGTATTCATTAGACGGAAGTGTTATTAGAAAGAATGCAAATATATTTATACTATTTGAAATAAATGCAAGAAACTTAAGTGATTTGTTAAGAGATTTATGCGTAAGAAATAAAGATGAATTTAAACAATCGTGTAACAATGCTTGGTCAAAAGATTATGGCTTCATTACAATTAATATTGATAAAAAAATTCATGATAGAGTTATAGAAGATTTGCTTACTGAGTAATAAAAAATTTTTATACTGAGTAATAAATAATAAAATTTTTATTCTAGACTGATTTAAATAATAAAAATTTTTTTCTAGACGGATTTAAATAATAATAAAAACACTTTAAAAAGGTGAAGTAGTTATTCCATCAGGTAAAATTTTTCTTTTATCATCAAATGGATCTAATGCTAATTTATGTTCTTCTTTTAAATACATTTTATGATTCTTTGAATTAAGTCTATAATTACATGCTGTTTTTATTTCATTATTAAATAATACATTTTTATAATCTTGAAATGTTATTTGATTAGCCACTGATGCCTTTGAAATTCGTTTTAATGTTTTATGTGTTTAAATATTATTAGTTGTGTTATAACAATAACATTTAGATTTTAAAAATATAGCTTCTGTTATGAAATCTTCATTTCCTTCTAATTCATCTTTTACTTTACATAAATCAGAAGGATGAATGATATCTTTTATTTTATCTATTTCTTCATCAAGTGTAGAATTATACGGTATTGTTAATTCTAAGAAAACGGAATCCGTATCTGTAAAGTGTAATTTATAGTTTTTGCCATAAGCAGGTGCTAAATAATCATATATAAATCTATACATAAATAGTTTAGCTAATTCTAATATAGTGAATCCAATAAAATTAAACTTATCATGTTTTACGCTAATTCGACGTAAATGTACAGCACATAGTTCACCACTAAATCTAGTAGTTCTTTTATATGTAGGTTTCCTTGTTAAATTTTGAAACCTATCTTTATCATAAACTATTTCAATATTTTGTCTATTACGCACATTTTCTAAAGTCTTACCATAAAATGCATTATTCATTAATTTGAAGAACACGTTTCCAAAATCATCTTTATTTCTTTTAGCTATTTTACGTTTTTCAATATTGAACTCTACATAATTTTTTAACCATTTAGATTTTTGATAAAATAGTTTTCGATGTATTTTGGTGAGAATCATTCCATGTTCTAAATACCAATCTAGCATTCTTCCTTCAACAACATACTTTCCCTTATTACTTTGTGTTAACATAAGTTTTTTTGTTGGTCTGTATTTCTTAGGAATTATAGATTTTTGATAATCTGAAAAATCTTCTATACTGGGAATTTTGTTTTCGGGACAGAAAGGAAAATATTTAGTTTTATCTTTTATTTCATCAGGGTATACTAAATCAACTTCATATATATAACCAAAATTATTTTCACCATCATGTGTTTTTTGATAATCAAGAATATTACACCATTCCATCTCACCTGTTGGTAATTCTTGTATCATGCAAGAAGAATATAAGCTATTAAAATCATAATATAACAAATAGTTTTCTCTCATGATTTCATCAACTGCTGCTTGACTATCTTCATTTGATATAAGTCCTTCTATATTTTGATTAAACAATTTTATAAATTGATCGCTTTCTTCTGGAGATAAAGGTTTCATTATTTCATAATCATCAGGATTTACTTTTTTATTGTAACACTGTACATAACGATTACCTAAAACTGATGAAACTCCACCTCTAATTCCAGATTCAAAAAATAATAATTTATCATATGTATTTTCTTTATAATGTTTAAGTTTAACATTTGCATGTTTTAATCCTGCTAACCATGTTAAACCTGGTGTAGAATAACAATAACATGGATCTATTCCGTAATATTCTAAACACATATCACGAAAGTTTTCAAAAAGATCAGCTAGTATTAATACATCTATCTGTAGATATTTCATTGTATAATCATACATTGTTTTACAATTTAATTCTCTGCAATTTTTTTCAGCTTCTGCATAGTCTTCTTTAGATAATTTTGATTGTTTTAATGTTGATTTAAATTTATTTATTGGAGGAAGTTGTTTTTCTTCCATAATTTTATTCACAGAATTAAAATCAGTCTTCGACTGTGAACCACAAGTTTTATCTCCAGTTATGTATTCATACGGAAATATTCCTTTTAAAGGTTTTTAATTATATCTATTTAATATTTTACATTGTTCAGATTTCAAAGTTTTTCCCATAACATCTAATGAATAAGGAGTAAAAAATCTAAATGCATCTAAAATTCTAATACAACCTTATTGCATTGAAAAATATTCTTCTTCTATTTTACATAGTACATTTATTTGTTGTTGTTGTAATTTTTCAGATGAAAATAAATCTTTCATTATTCAATGGAAATCATATTTAGAACCATTATAGAAATATAGAGGAACAAAGTTATATTTAAATTTATTAGCATTAAGATTACAAGAATTATGTGCTGCACCTCTATATAATCCTTTTGGATGATCATGATCTTTTACTTTGTCAAGATATCTACCTTTGCCATTTTTATAATTTTTTGTAAATTCTTTTCCACAGTATAACAGTATATATTCTTTTCCAAACATAACAATTTGTTTCATTAACAAAAATAATTTTTCTTTATCCGTTAATGGAAGCATTGGTATATTTGTTTCAAGCAATTGTGAAAAACGACATTGTAATTCTTCTACTTTCTTTGTAAACATTTCTGAACTATCTTCACCATAGTATTGAAAATATTCTGATTTAAATAATTCAGGATAATTTGAGTGAATGTACATTCCCCAACATAATGGTTTTTGTTCAAATAAATATTTTTCTTTACTTTGTTCAGAATTATCATTTTCAGAATCGGGCAAAGCCCTGGAAGACATCTCCGATGTCCCGTGATTTTGTATTATGTTAAGATTATATGCTTCGAAATCACAATAAATAGTAAAAGGTACTTTGTTTTTCAAATAATGTCTATTATATATTAAATAATCATCTTTAGGAAAAGTATTTTCAACTGCTTCATTTTGTTGGCAATTCTCCAAATGTCTATTCATTTCTTCTTTAGTTCTAAAGCTCGTCATACATTGGAGACAAGGAAAATTAGCATTATCTGAAGTTTTTGTAAATATAGAAACATCTTTACACAATATAAAATGACCCTGATAATATAATATATTCGCTTGTGCTGGTTGTTTTGTTTGTTTTAATTTTTCAAATTTATCTTTATATATTTCATGTGTTTCATCAATTTCTTTTGTAAGATTCAATGTATTTCGATGATAATTTTGATTTAATATTTGTAGCTGTTGTTCATATTCTTTATCATATTGTTCTTTATATTGTTGTTGACATTTTTTTAGACATTCATATATTTTTTGATTGGTTTCATTTTCTTCATTATTTAATTTTTTTTGTCTTCATTTAATTTTTGAATCGTTTCTATCTTATTTTCATATTTATGGCCATATTCTTGTACTAATATTTTTGTTTGTTGCTGATAATCTGTTTTACATTTTTGTAAAATTTCATTTAAAGTTTGTAATTTTTGTTGATATTCTAAAGATAAAGATGAATATTTGTAATTATAATCATCATTACGTCCTTTGTAATTATTATGATTAATCATTATTGGTAATAGTGTTTTCATAATTTCAAATTTTTCAGTACATATTATATTTCCTTGGTAAAAAATATTATGATGCATGTAATTTCCTCTATCATTATATACTATTTCTGATTGACATAAATTTTTATTATTCAAATAAAATTTTTTTGAATCTGAGTAAAGTGGAGTAATTTTACCAATAGAAACATAATTCACATTTAATTCAAAAACATTTACTTCTATTAAATTTTTATTCTTTTTATGAAACTTTATTAACCTATTATAATCATATGGAAATTCATCTAAACCATCCGAAAGATCAAATTCCTTTATGTATTCTTCTTTATTATAATGACTTAGTCTTTCTTTATGATATTCTGCAGGATGTAAATGTGCTATAATACTCCACAGAAAACAATAATCATCTTCATTTTTTATGTTGATTATTTGTGGTGAACTGAAAGGTAAAGGAACATAACTACCACCAGTATTATTTTTATATTTATCAATTACTATTTTCTTAGATAGTATTTTAACAAATCTCCAACCAGATTCACGTAACTGGGCTTCAATTATACAATTTTCTAATTTAAGTATCATCGATTCAAATATGGGTTGTATATCATTTACATTATGAATTTCTTGTGAATTTGTAAAATGTCCTTGTATTATTTCTTCAGGAATTCCATCAGGTCCATTTTTTGTATAAAGTACTTCTACATTCATATAACATTTGAAAGATTTCTTAAATATATTATAAAAGTTTGTTAATACATTATAAAAAGTTTCATCGGTTTCATTATGTTCAACAGACTGATTAGATAAATATTTTATATTTACTAAGGCTTCATCTGTTTATTTAATTTCGTTTAATTAATCTATTTCGTTAAATTCATCTGTATCATTAAATAAATATCTTTCATCGGGTATGGACTCATCTTCACTATTAAAACGTTTTTATATTCCGAATGTGAATAATCATCAAACATTTTTTTATTAACATTTAACTTTTATATCAGTAGGCAATGTTTCTAGATAGTTTTTATAACTATTTAGTTTTAATATATTTACTTCATCAACTCGTTCAACATTTTGAAAATGCAATTTACTATTTAAATGAGATTGATAACTTCTTTTTGTTTGCAACTTTTTTTACATAAGTTACAATAAAACTTGGTATTTTCCATTTTTTTATTTTTTAAAGAAAAAATTGTTTTTTAATTTTAGATATAAACATTCTAATATCAAGGTCTTGAGAGTTATTTTATATTATTTTATATTTCACGTTCCTAAGTTATTTTATTTTCTTTATCACATTAAGTTTTATGATATTAAGTTTTATCATATTAAGTTTCATATAATGTTTTATCAAAAGATAATTTAAATTTATTTTCACTAACTATTGGTTCTTCATCATCATCATAAATTTATTCTTCATCATCATCATAAATTACACTTTTTGGGATTGGATACCATTCTCTTATTGGAATATCTAACTCTAAATTACATTTTTTATCTGATAATAATATAATAGAGAAAAATATTGGTCTTAGATTTCTTTTGGAAAATTTAATAACACCACCATAATCTGAATCATTTTTAGTTTTTATTAAAGATGATAAAATTTTTAATTGATTAGATGTAAATCCTAATTTAAATTTTGTAGACCCGACTAATAGTTGTCTAACAGTATCTTCAACTATACCATCATTATTATTTTCAATTGTAAGAAAATGAAATTTAGATAAATTTTGATTATATGTAGTATTAATACCATGTACATCAGAATGAGATATAAATTTTTCTTCACTTAAATTTTTATAATTACTAATATTTTTATAATCTTTTTTACCATTTACACCATTTTCAGATGTTTCAGAATCATCATTTATATTATCATCATCTATATTATTATCATCATTATTATTATAAGATTCTTTAAGATCGGGCAAAGCCCTACAACCTTCGCTTCGTTTATTATGATTATGATTATGGACATTGTTAATAGTATAAGGTGTTGTCCACATATAAATTTTCTCTTGTTGAGCCAAACCATTTATATAAGATTTTAACAAATTAATATTTAAATTTGAATATAATCCTATATAAGTATCATCATCATATCTTTGCGGCATTTCTAATGTTTCTTGTTTATAAATTGTATCTCTATAATATACTTGACATAAGAATTCTTCGTTATGTTTTTTACTCTCTATATGAATATTATATTGGTTTTGTTCATCAACAAATAATCTAATTTTTTCCTTTGAGAAAGATTTTAATTTTTTAACTAATTCTTTAATATTGATATAATTAATAATTTTAGTTTCTATCCAATCAGTATTACTAATTGGTAATACTGCTCTAATAAAACCATAAACATTATTATGACCAGATTATGACCTATTATAACCATATTTTCTTTATTTAATTCTACATATCCAACATCATTATATTTACTAACAGTATCCATAAATTTTATAAATGGATCACCTAGAAAAATACAATAATTAGTTTCTATAACCTTTAGTCTGTTCTCTAAATATTTCGGCTTGTAATTCAAATAAAATATTAACATCTATACATGGATTATTATTATTATTATCAAAACATTTATTTTCAAATCCCGTTGATCTCGTCGAATAAGAAGAACAGGATGATGCGTACGAATATAATTTTTTTAAATTTGCTTTATCCATTTTTTTTATTTTTATTAGAAAAAATTTTATTTTTTTTTCTCATTATATAAAAAAATTACTTTTTTATTGTTTTAAAAATGATGTTACCAAATGTTGGTGGAGGTGCATATATCCCGAATAATCGTGAATTAGAAATAGAAAATTATATCATGAAAACTGGAGACGTTTTATCTCGTCCATTGCATCTTTCTATTCTTCGGCAACAAAATACAGAGTTGACAAATAAACAATATGTTGATACACAAATCAATGACTTAAAAGAAAAATATATAAACGATGTTATGGTTCCATTGATGAATGAATTAAAGTTGCTTAAACTTAATGACAAATCATTAAACGAAAAATTATTAAAACTTGAAGAAAGGATAGAGAGCTAGAAGCAGATATAGCAAAACTTCTTAAAAAGATTTCAGAACAATCAAAAATTTTAATATTACTTTCTTTAAATTTAAAATCGGCAGTCATTAAAAATAAACAACAGATAAAATTATTGAAAGAACAATTAGAAGATGAAATAGAAAAACTACCTGAAAGAATTAAAAAAAATTTAAAACAGTTACAAGCTACATTCCAAAAAACTGTTGATGAATTCAGTTCTAAAATTACTCAACAAATGAAAAAGATGAATAGAATAATAAATGAAGTAAACTCGCTTAATCAAAAAGTTGATAAAATGAAAACTCTTAAAATCAATTTAGAAAATGAATTAAGGAAAAATTTACAAGAAAACTCTAAAGAAAATAAAGAACAGTTAGATTCTGTTAAAAGACAACTAGATGTTCTTAAAATTAAGTTAAATGCTCTTAAAACGGCGTTGAAGATGAATCAGGAGAAAATTCAAGTTAATAGAAAAGAAATTAAAGTACATCACACGCTACTTGACGCAATAGATAAAGTGCAACGGAAAATTAATAAAGTTATCACGAAGTTGTTGGACATTCACAAACGTAAATCTTGATCGACGAAGTCTTGGGTTTCTAACCTATCGGAGCGAAGCTCCTCGAGGCTTTAGCCAATCATAAACGTAAATATTAACGTAAATATTTTTCCCAAAAGTCAAATTTATTCCTAAAAAATGCCTATAATTTATAAACACAATCTGAAACATTTTGCTTCAAATCAAAGAATTGCTCATGAACCACGTATGAATCCTGTTTATCATTATGATAATGGAGAAACAGTTCACACGGAAGGAGCTGGCATCTTTTCTGGTATTGGAAGTATCGTTAACTTAATTACAAATAATAAAGATTTGATTACATATGCTGCAAAAGGAGCAGCTGCTATAGGTAGTACAGCTAGTGCAATATCAAATGCTGTTAAGTCTCAAAACGAATTAAAACAACTAGAAACTATTCGTAAACTTAAGAATGATTCTGAAGAACTAAAAAAATTAAAAAAACTTTCAGAGGAAACAAAAAACAAAATTGCTAACATAGCTGTGGGGGGTGAAACCTTGAGGAGCGGAGCTCCGTCTGATAGTAAACATAAGAAGAAATCAGGCGTAGCCATAAAACGTTCAATTGAAGAAATAAGAGGTAATGGTGTTAACAGCAACCTTCGGTCTAACCAGCAAAGCTGTAGCGGAGCTGGTCTAGCAAAATTCTAAAATTATATTTTAGTAAAATTTTTTCTATGTGTGAGAAAAAACAAAAAAGTCAATTTTTTTTATGAAAATGTCTTCGCTTATCGAAAATAAATTTAGATTAGACGATCCCCCGTTCGTCAGTTACAATCAAAAAAAGAATGGCTATATAAGAATTGCTATGATTCCCGGATCTTCTAGTAGAGTAAATACTGGAGGTGATTTAATTTTTGAAGTTGATAATCAGCAGAGTTATTTATATTTACCTGCTTCATTTTTACACTGTGAATATTCTTTATATAGTGATGCTAATTTTACAACACCATTACCAGAAACCGATAATATTGCACTAGAGAATAATTTTTTCCAAGATTATTTACACAAATGCGTTTAGATGTTGCAACTCAAAATATAGAAACAATAAGTGATTCTCCAATTGTAATTGATACAATGCTTAGATTTGTAACAATTGGTGAAAATAATAAAAAGTATGAAATCGAAGGTTGGTTTCCTGATACTAATGATGGTATAATTGTTGATGATTTAACTCACGCTGGAACAGATGCAGCAGGAATTGCGAAAGATGTAGAAAATATTGCAAAACATTTAAATAAAACAAATAATGATGCATATAAAGAAAGACGTGAATTTAACAAGAAAAGTAAACAGACAGTAAATTGGTCATTTTCTCCATTATTTGGATATTTAGATTATGATAAAATATCATATCAATTAAAATTTAAGTTAATAATTCATCGTACAGCAAATAATGAATTAATCTTTTTTGGTAAGACTGGAAAAAAGCATATTTAAAAATTGATAGACTTGAATGGTGGATTAAGCATATTACTCCTAGTTTAGAGATTGAAACAGCTATTGCAAAAAGATTAAATACTAACAAACCAATTCCAGTTAATTTTCTAAAGCGTACTGCTAGTTCAGTAACTTTTTCCGAACAAAGATTTAACTGGCATTTTACTAGAACTGCGAATACTCCAAGATATTTATTACTAACATTTCAAAGAAATAATTCTCCAAGTTTTGATAAGAACAACAATCTTTTTCATATTAATACAATTCGAAGTTTACAAGTTTCATTAAATCAAACCCGATATCCAATTGATCCATTAAGATTCGATGATACCAATAATCAATTTATGGAAGGATATGATTCTTATAGAAATCTTTGTATAGAATTTGGAGTTGAACCACAATTAACTCCTGGAGATTGGAGACATTTATATCCTGTTTTCTGTTTCGATTTAAGTGCACAATCTGAAGATATTATCAAGACTGGTTGTGATGTAACAATTAATATTGAAAAAAAAGATTCCACAACTTCATTGATGGCTTATGGTTTATTGCTAGAAGATGTAAAATATTCTATTGAAATTCTTAATGGAAAGATGGCTAGGATAAGTTAATTAAATTCTTAGATTAAATTTTTTTTCATAACTTAAAATTTTTTCATAACTAGAATAGATTGAAATTTTTGATAACTTAAAATTTTTTTATTAAAAATGTCGCAAGCGAAAAGTAATAATAATAAAACTGTTGAATTAAAATTACGTATTATTGTTGACAAAAATACACCTAAAACTATTACGATTAACAAAAAAAAGTATTTCATAAGTAAACCAATGATAGAGAATATTCAATTACAAGAAGAAAAGAATGGTGGAATTCTCCCATTAATTCCACTAATAATAGGAGGCATAGCAGCAGCAGGAAGTGTTGCAGGTGGGACAGCTGGTATTGTCAAAGCAGTAAATAAAAATAAATCAGAGAAAGCAGCATTAGAAGAACAAAAACGTCATAATAGAGAGTTAGAGAAAGTTGCTAGGGGTGACGGAATAGTAGATAATTTTATTAGTAAATTAGTTGATGAAGGAAAACGAGTTCTTAAAAATATTCTCCTCAATGTTGATGATTTAATTGAAATTAAAGAAACTAAAGATGGTTCTGGAATATATCTAAGTCCTAGTATGATTCGGTAATAACCTCAGGACCTTTGGTTCTATAGGTTAGTAACCCGAGGATCTTTGGTCCGATCGGCTAAAGCCTCTGAACAAGGTTCTATTCGGTAAAACATTTATTTTATCTTTTAAAATGAATTCTACAAATTCCGAAAATTTAATTAAATTAAAAATTGCTAATTTAGATTTGTTAAATTATCTATTAAACAAAAATAAAAACTCAAATTGTCAGCATATTGGAGGTGACATACAAAAATCATTAGAAAACTTTCCTGGATTTATTTGGAGTAAATATTCAAAAGAAAAACATCTTCCTGGTCATTCATATACCGGTCCAGGAACTCGATTAGATATAAGACTAGATGAGAATAATAATCCGAAACCAGGTGAAGAACCAATAAATAGAGTAGATACCGCAGCTTACAGGCATGATTTAGCTTATCGAAATCATGACCTAAGTTCTCGACATGCAGCTGATAAGAAAATGATACAAGAATTAGATAGTATTCAGAATCCTTCCTTTAGAGAAAGAATTGAAAGAATGTTTGTTAAGAAAGCTTTACAAGCTAAAATATTATTCGGTCAGGGTTTAAATGAAACGACAGCTAAGCTGTCTGAGAGCAACGCTCGAACTTATGCCTCCGAAATTTATAAAGAATACAGAAGGCCTAAATATTTATTGAAAGTAAAAGTATTTAATAAAGATGATATTTGGAGTGCTGATCTTATTCATATGCCGAATGAAAAAGATTATAAATACGCATTGACCGTTATAGATTTATATACACGACATGCTTGGGTAAAGCCGTTAAAAAATAAAAGTGGTCTATCAGTTAAATATGCGTTTGAAGAAATCTTTAAAGAAAGTAATAGAAAGCCAAGGAAATTGTTTGTTGATAAAGGATCGGAATTTTATAACCGAAACGTTCAGCCACTCTTTGAAACTGTTTATTCAACTGAAAACGCTGGAAAGGCTGTAGTAATAGAAAGATTCAATCGGACGTTAAAAAATAAATTATTCAAGAAATTTACTGAGCAAAGAAATCAGAAATGGTTGAAGATATTACCAGGAATTGTAGAGCAGTACAATAATAAAGTTCATTCAGGTATTGAAGAAACTCCAAAGAATGCTTCTGACGACCCTGATTTAATACGAAAGAAAATATTCGAGAATAAGTATTCGAATGAGAGTAATCCGAATTTGCAGAAACTTAAGCCGAAATATAAAATTGGTGATAGAGTTAGAATATTTAAGTATAAGAATAAATTTGAAAAAGGCTTTGTTGGATACTGGACGAAAGAGATATTTGAAGTTTGTAAAATAAACCAAACTTATCCGATTACTTGCGAAATCAAAGATTTAGATGATGAAGATATCAGAGGCCGATTTTATCAAAATGAATTACAACGAACTGATTTTTAATTATCATTATTATTGGAACTAACGTTTCGGGAATGAAATTCCCTTGTTAGGCGTTGCCATAGAACCTACGGTTCGTTCAATTCTAACATAATATCAAGAAATGGTACTCCTTTTTGTAATTTAAATAAAACATAAAGACATAATTGACCACAGTAAGTAGTTCCCGGTTTTTGAATTTGAAATGTATTATAAGTTCCATTGCCAAGTAATTTTTTGACTTGATTTGTAGGTGGAAGTCCATAAGAGTCGAAATAGTAATTATCTCGATTTTTATTAAAGATACCTGCAGACCAATGTACTCCTTTTTCATCTGTTGTGTGAAGATTTTTTATGAAATTTATAGTTATTGTTGGCTTATTTTTGATCAATTGTAATTCGTCTCTCATTAGAACATGAAAATGCTTTATTCCTAATTGATTTGCAATTTTCTTTAGATCAAAATTTGTAGTTGTTTGCGTTCCATGTAATTTTAAAAACTGATTTATGTTGCACATTTTATAATAAAAAAATTTCTTAAGGGACCCCTAGAAGTCAGAAGGGACCCCTAGAAGTTAGAAGGGAGGGGGTAGTAGAACTACGCTCATATGATATTGAAGGATACATCCCCGCGGTTTCTTCCACTTAGAAATATTATTAGACGCATGATATATTTTAAAAACCTGAAAAACGTCTAAACTCATGAATTTGAGATTCTTAACTTTTCTGATTTTTTCGGTGTCCTGGAACAGTCATGATTTTAAGGGCGGGTGTAAAATTGTAATTCTGAAATTTTGAGATTTTGAAAAATTTGAAAAATTGGGTATTTTTAAAAACGCCCAAATTTATGTATTTAGGTCTTCATAACCTGAAGAAGAGTTCAAATTAATGAATTTATGTCGTTTTTAAAAATACCATTTTTTGAAAAAATGGTACTTTTTGAATGGACTAAATTCATGAATTTAGGTCTTAAAAACCTGAAAAAGGGTTCAAATTCATGAATTTATGTCGTTTTTAAAGATACTATTTTTTTGAATTTTATGGTGTCCTGGAACGGTCTTTTGCCCATTACCTAGATGGGCTCTTCAACATCTCGACTGGACTGTTGACGATTGGTAGAGGGTCATTTTCAGTGACGAGACAATAATTGAAATACGCGATGATTGCCCCCAATATGTCAGAATTGTGGATGGACACGAACTTGTGCCTGAACACTTCATAAGAACTACGCAGCATCCAAACAGCGTCAGGATATGGGCCTGTTTCGGTTGGAAAGGAACCGTTCGCTGCCATGTTATAGAACGTCGAATAAATTCTGAGTGCTATATCAACGAAATTGTGGACCGCCGCGTGCAGCAGCAATTGCAGGAGTGGTTTCCGGATGGATCCGGCTATTTTCAGCAAGATAACGTTCCTTGCCATGAGTCGAAGGAGTATGACTCATTTCGATGAGAGAGGCATGCGACTTCTACCTTGGCCCTCATCATCACCGGATGCGAACCCCATCGAGAACCTCTGGTCACTGGTAAAACGAAGGCTTAAGTCGTCGAGATGTTCGTCGAAGTCTGCTTTAATAGCAGCCTTTATTCAAGTGTGGAACCACGATGAAGAAATTCAGCAAATGTGTAAGAAATTGATTCAATCGATGCCTGACAGAATTGAAGCCATACTTGCGTCGAAGGGTGGTTCTACTCGATATTGGCTTTCAGAATCACAAAATACATATTTTTGAATTGGATGAGTTGTTCTTGCATATAAATTACTTTAAAATAATAGGAACACTGAGTAGAGTCAGGTGGGCACGACATATTCTAATAATAAGACGGAAATTCCAAATTACATACTATGTTGCAAACTTTCTGTCCGCAAGTGTATATTTTATTGTATGTATGTATGTATGTTTATATTCAAAAAAATGAAAATCGTACAATTCTTTGTGACGTGGTAGTGTAAAGTGAGAAGTCAAAAGGTACACAAAAGTCAACTAAAGTGATCCAAAAATCCACTTCTATGCGTTCTTGTTGTACAGCATTGTGGCGATTGGGATGAAAGTCTGTCTTCGGCGAACTGTTTCACAGAGAGGCATGGCAATTCTTCTGTTGGAGGGTAGGAGTGGTGGAACAAGGTGATGCAATTGGTGGCTTGGATCAAGCATCTTCCTGAACAACCTGACAGCTGCAGTTTCACGACGAATGTGAAGAGGGGTGAGGATACCGCATGAGCAATGATAGTCGCAAATAATGCGATGACAACGCTTTTGTATCTTCTCCAATCTATTTGAGTTTCGTTTTGTCAAGCCAACAAACAGAGGGCTTCTGTACTCGATTACCCCACGGATGATGGCATTGTAGACTTGTATGAGCTCTGCTTTGAATGTTCCTATTTTCTTCAATTGCTTCAGTACATAGATGTACCTGGATGACGCCTTGCAAATGTTTTCAATGTGAGCATCCCATCTTAAATCATCCTGAAACTGCACAACCAAGATTCTCATTTGAGGGATTGTTGGGACTGAAATCCCGACATCTTCCAAGCTAGGTGTAGACCGCTTCTTAACGAGCATGATCTTGGTTTTCTCTTGGTTGACAACTAGACTGCTCGATTCACACCACCGGGCAACATTCATAATCTCTTCGTTGAGTTCGTCGTTGATATTGCTGGGTGAAGCATCATTTACAGGAATTACTACAAGGATGTCATCTGCGTACTTGAACATTTTTGAATGTGGGTTGCTACATTTCAAGGATCCGATTTGTGAGCAAAAGAGGTAAGGAGACAAACAGGAACCTTGTGGAACCCCAGACGTAACCTGCTGCAGTGAGCTGTTGCAACCATCAATTGAAACATATTGGGAGCGGCCCTTCAAATAGCTCGCGCACCATTTGATAAATTGAGAAGGAAAATTCGCCTCTTTCAAGTTATTAAGAATGTGCCCGTGACTCAGCCGATCAAAAGCACGACTTAGATCAAAGGCAACGATGCAGTCACCCCGATTAGAATGAATCTCAAACAATGATGTCAAATGGTCCATAAGATGAATATGAGCCAGAAGAGTTGAGGAATTTGGTCTGAAACCATACTGATCATCGCCGTATGTTTTGAAAAACTTCTCTTTCAATGAGCTGACAACTAAAATTTCCAAGACTTTTGCAAAGACAGGCAAAAGTGAGATAGGGCGTGTGTTGCCGACGGTTAAAGGCTTTCTTTTGGGAATTGGAATCACACTTGCCACTTTCCACTGAGATGGGACTTCACCAGACTCTATTGACAGTGCGAAGAGATGGGTAAGAGGTCCCGCAAAAACATCTGCACAGTCCTTGACGAGTTTAGTGGGCAAACTGTCACTGCCACAAGCTTTCTTCGGTTTGAGTTTAGACAGCTCTGAATAAGTTTTCACAATGCTGATGTCTACAGTCCATAGCGAGTCATTGGTCTGGATATTCGATTCAATGAAACTCCAGTCAGGGGAAGGCGAAAATGCCTGGCAATAGGTCTCATTGATAAATTCCACCGCTTCAAAAGTAGCACTGAATTGGGAAGCAAGAGATCTTGCAGAGCGATCTGCTGCTGTGATGCCTTTTATACTGTTGACAATTTCCCAGAGTCCATTTCTCTTGCGTTTTAGTTTGTTCTTCCAAGAGATCTTAGCCTTGATAATCTCTCTCTTCAGCTTACCCTTCAAGTGGTTATAAACCAGAAAATTTCCTGATCTAAAGGCTGCATATTTACAGTTGATGATATGCTTTACAAGTGGTGTCATCCAAGGCTTGTCCGTGCTTTTTAATTCTACAAATACGAATGGAATTGCTCCAAGCGCGTCGTAAACCCACTCATAGAACACGTTCGTCTTTTGTTGAAGGCTGATTTCTGAGCGATAGAACTCATGCCATGGCTTAGAACTGAGATAGGAAGAAAACCTGTCGATATTACTCTGTCTGAAGTCCATCAGCTTAACAAATCTTGAGGATGACGTAGCGGTGTTGGAAGACTTCAGGAGAATTGACCTATGATCGGAAGCTCCAACGTTTGGACAGGGAATGGGGTCCAAGTAGCTACTTTTTACACTTTCGTGAACAAGAATTTTATCCAGAGTGGCGCTTTCTCTCGTTGGGAAATTGACGATCTGACGCAGTGACAGACAGTCTTCAAGATATTCAGTCCGAAGTTTGTTTAGATCGCCAAGTATTATCAATCTGTCCTCGACGTTAGACTTTGTAGCAGCATCAAATCGGGCGATTAGGAAATCGATGACATGTTGGAGCGTGGAGGAAGTCAAGTTCGGAGGCACATAGATTGCCGCAACAATCAAGCGAAACTGAGGGAGACGCAACCAAACATTTTCAAACGGAGGAGATGGACAATGATCATCATCAAAAGTGAGTTGAATACATCTAATTTCCTGACTGACGAAGCAGCAAACACCGCCACCTGCTCTTCCATCTTGTCTGTCTGCTCGGAATGGGGCTTGATAATTTGGAATATGGATTTGGGCATCATTTATCATGTCTGTTAGCCAGGATTCGACGAATATGAGCATACTTGGCTTTAGCATAGCTGCTATGGCATGGATTTCATCAATTTTGTTTAGCAGAGATCGGACATTCGATAAGAACATGGATGGCAATTTTTCTGAGTCAGAGTTACCATCTAAAATCGACTTTAAAAATGTTGCTGGATATACTCTTTTTCGACGATCTTCCCTTTATGAATTATCACGTCTTCGCCATTTTGTCGCCTTCTTACCAGTTCATTTCTCAATGCTCGATGCATTGCTTGTTCCATTGGAGTTCTGTCTGGGTTGATGAAAATTTTTCTGTATTCAGAATGACGGAGTAGCTTGGCGCAACGCAGTACTTTATTCCTCTCTTCGACCGATTTGCACTTAACCTTCAACAGCCGAGGACCGCTCGATCTTGGTCTTCCAATTCTTACAGACTTTTCGAAACCTACATCCTCTCCAAGTTCATCCAAAAGATTCTTGCAATAGTCGCAATCAAAGTCAACACGATCAGATACAGTGCCATCAGGTCTCTCAGGAATACCAGATATAATTATATTCGTTTGGCGGGCTTGTCGTGCGTGCAACTCGTCTGCCATTTGTGAAAGATCATTGTGCCTGGCTACTTTGAGTTCCTCGAAGTCATCCTTCCGTCTCTTATTTTCAGATCGAAGCACTTTGTTCGATTCTTCGAGTGCATGCAACTTAGCAACAATTTCAGCGATGCTCTCTTGCATTTTGACGTTTTCAACTTTCAATTGGTTTAGGATGTCTGTTCTTGATGAGTCTATCAGCTCTTTGATATCCTTAAGCGACAAGCCAGATTTTGAGTTTGATCTAGGTTTCTGTGAAGGTGATGGCGACATCGAATTCAACAATAGCAAAACTACTACCCAGGATTCGAAAACCAGACCCTGAGGTTGAAGATCAACGAATAAGTACCTCAAACCGCCAGACCACTCGATCAGCGAAACGAAGCAGCAGTGCAGATAGCAGATAATTGTAGAGGCCGAATTGACAATGTGATGACGTCACCGTGTAGAAGCTTGCTTAGATTGAAAATTTACATGTGACCTCTGTCGATCACGGCGGCACAAAAGCGTTGCTACAGGCGGCCAAAAACAGTCTATTATTGGATTTGCAGGGACACTGGGTAAATCCACGATGCAACGAAGCGAAGAAATGGACGCAGTGATAGCAATGTGAGATATGTTCAATCGACGACCCGGGCGAGGCAAAACACCCGAAAAGCGAAGGAGGCACTCAAGATATCCAAAAACCGACGACAGAAACCAGGTCAGAAAGTCATGACGCTCACGATGATCCAAAACTCGACAAGAAAGGAAGTTATTGAATACAATTAACTCTGTTCGCGATACTTTGATGCTTTCTTGAATAGCGGGGCAACATCAATGAATGGCAACAATAAGATTTCGCGCTATCAAGTAAACAAATCTTCTCGATGCAAGTAAGTAAACAAGAGTATGATTTCTCAAATCTCTATTATTTCTCTTAGTGAATGATACTGATCTCAGTATTGTCAACAGAGTCGTTGTGTTCAACAGACTTAGTGGTCTATGTTTTGTTATTGAAACACTAGGTGACATGCCACGCGTGATTCACGCGTAATTACGGAACACCCCAGACATCCGTGATTAAGGACATTCTATTCTTCTACCCGCGTACATACACGCTGCACTAAGAGTCAGAAATCACTTGATAAGATGCTGTTAAAACATGGGAAATGTTTATGAATACGCGCGGGTGAGCGTTTATAGTTTGCGCGTCGTCCACGGTTGTCTGCTCTGCCGCTTGAACCACTAAGATGAAACGCTAAGCATGTTCTGTCTTCCCTGAACATGAAATTGAAGTCATAAGAAGAGGAGATTTTCGACGATGACTTCATTGTAAAAATTCATAAATAAATAAATTTGACCGATATTTCAGACAGCACCGCTGTCCATCGTCAGGGTCTACATGCATAAAGTGACATACCGACAATCGCGACCACAGTGAACAGAATTCTAGTCATGAAAAATAACACACAACACAGCAAAGCGGATGATGAAAATCACAGGCCTATTTCACACTACATAGAAATCGCGAACTACCAGTACTAATACAGGTTTTCCTACACGACAACGGCAACTACCGAATCAAGAGCGGCACTTTAATTTCTAAAACGTTAAAAGATAAAATATTACGTCATTTCACAATTGAGAGCGACAACAATAAATAAACTGCAGCAAAATAGTTCAATTGTGTCTCTATCAGATTAGTGAGCGGTATTTCACGTGAAGAATAAATTATATCTATTCGGTTTGATCCAAAGCCCTATATGGATGTCTTCTCATCTGCTAAATTAACTTATCAATATGGAGCGCCAGCGAATACCTTCTGATGTTAAACGCAGAATCATTATGGCTCACGAAGCCGGAGATGATTATATTGAAGCCGCTCGAGTTCTCGGTGTAAAACGGGGCACTGCGTATTCAATAGTACATCGTTATATACTTGAAGGAGTCATTGAGCGTCCCAGAGGAGGAAGACGACACCAAAAGATGGACGAAGATATGGCAAATACTGTGGTAGAGATTGTTGAATCCCAACCGGAATTCACGTTAGCCCAAATCAAAGCTGATCTACAAGCGCGGATGCCGGACAAGCCATCTGTCTCAATTCAAACTATCAGCACATGTCTGAGAAATCGTCTTATCATCTTAAAGAAAATGGAGACTGTTCAAGTCAACCGCAATAGCCATGACGTCAAAGTGGAAAGGGCCGAGTATGCGAACTGGTATCTGCACGCGATCAACGCAAACCATCCGCCAACATTTATTTTTGTGGACGAATCCGGCTTTAATTTATGGATCAGTCGCACACGAGGTCGTGCCAGACGGGGAGAGCGAGCTGTCAGGATTGTTCATGGACAGCGCGGGCAGAATTTTACTCTCATCTTGGGGGTCTCTAATGAAGGTGTCGTCCATCATGAATTCTACGAAGGCGGAACCTCCTGTGAGAGATTTAACTCCTGGCTGGAAGAAGCGTCCGTTGCGGCTGGGACTGGACCTCGTGTATTCGTCATGGATAATGCTCCGTGCCACAATAGAGCCCGTGAAGTCAGTTTGCGAGAGGGACACTCTATTAGGTACTTACCGCCCTACTCTCCATTTCTCAATATCGCAGAGAACGCGTTTTCCATGTGGAAAGCGGCTTTCAAGAGGGAAGTAGCTGAGATTCGTGAGCAGTTACACAACTACACTGGACAATAGCGGAATTTGACCTTACTGCAACTCGCCTCCCAAAACATGAGTGCCATCACTGCAAATAAGATGGGAAGGTCTTCCAAACGTATGGGCAGATTGATGCCTAGACTAATTGATCGCGAGGATGTCTTACAAAACCATCAATGAATATTACGGTACTTGTTTTGTTTCATAATGGAATAAAAAATTTCAAGATTATCAAAACTTTTTCGTAAAAAAAGTTTTTAACGACTTCCTGTATTACCTTCATGAATTAAAATAATTATCAAACTTCTCCTTTTGACATATTTTACCTTTTCGAATTAAAAAAATATCAAAACTTTTTGTATTGACTTACCTGTTAAATAAAATATAATTGAATATGAAAAGCCGTTTATGATTTCAGGTTGCCGCTCATTAAACTTATAAATCCATTAATAAACTCACTTATTATCACTACCGATTAAAAACAACATCATTCAATTGAAAACGCTGCTGATTAACAGAAATACCGTTGTTGCATCTTAAAACATATTCTTTAATCTGATAGTCGCATTGTCGAACTGGAAAACCTGTACTGACAGTGAGATAACTCGCGCCAGACACCAACCTGGTATTTCACGTCTCCGCGGCAGAGTATTCAGTGAATAGGAAAAAACCTAATTGGTACAGTAACAATAATTAATAATTATACTTTGAAATTGAAGTCCTATCACATTGTTTAGCCTCTGATACATGCAGACACATGATGCGATCGATACTTGGACTTGGGACATAAAATATATGCCAATAATTGGTTCAACAGTGTGCGCCTCGCAAATTTTCATTTGAACAGAAGAACTTTTTTGATTGGGACTATTCGTCCAAACAGATGTGTTCCTGTTGTGTTGAAATCAGAAACTGTTGCTACTCGATCAACTTCCTTTGTAAAATCAGGTAGCATAGTTTTGTCGAAATTTTGTGATAAAAAATCGAGCGGACTGAAAATTGTTTACATTATCGATACTTTTAATGTTGCAAATATGCATGATGTATCTTGTGTGACAAAACAAGATAAACAAATCGATTTTCAAAAAAGTGAAAGTGTGTACAAAGAAACTTTTGTTAGGTACAGGTGATGGACGATTACAGGTACATTTACCTCAATCCATTGATGTGAGTGTCTGTCACTATCCAAAAAAATTGTCAGCGCGAGGAGAGAATAGATACCCGACTAAAAGATGTCGTGTGTGCTACCGTAAAGGTCGCAAGAAATTTTCCACAATTGTATGTGAAACGTGTCCAGGTGAACCTGGTCTATGTATCACAGATTGTTTTAAAAAGTTTCACGCAAAATAAACATACACATGTCAAATTTGTATGCTATTTTACGTAGTTGTAAATACGTCGAAAAATAATGTAGTTATATTCAATGTAAAATATACAAATTTAGAATGGGATTTCTAGTTTGTTTTCTAATGATATGCTCATTTGAATATACTTACAGAAGCGAAATGTTGACTTTCTATTATTGAAGTTATACTTGGAATGGGATCTATTACTTAAAAATCCCTACACGTATTCGCTTATAATACAAATTTCATTGGCCAGTCAATCATATATTATATTTTGTGTTAAAAAGCACGAAGGTCTCTCTGGAAAGTTTTAATTTGATAAGAAAAATTAATGATAATGCAAGTTACGATAACAGAATATTAGAAAGCAATTATCAACATAATAATAAATCGTTGATTAAATTTAACTAAGAAAAAGTTAAATTGAAACAAGAGAAAAGAAATAGGGTCTATGAGAAAGAGCACAGTGGATTTGGATAGTTTGTCATTTCTAAATTGCAATGCTAATTTGATAAAAATAGAATAAAAGCGATATTTCATTTACATTTATTTTGAAATTATATATTTCAATATTGTTGTTATATATCTAATTTGTTAACGTCATCAATAGCAAAGTGATGTAAAACGGGAAATGGGTTTTTAATCTAAAAAACATCTAGTAATTAGTTTGGCCAAGTCTAGCTGCTTTGCTATCGATACGCGATTCTCGACGCTTTGTAATAACGCACACAATTTGGGTAAGGGAAATTTTGTTGAAACAGCGAAGAGCAATTACGTCTCATAGTCATATCCCGGTCTTTCCTATAAACATCAATGGCTATAAAGAAATGCATGCCCAAGCGAGGATTCACAATTCTTATGCGTTACTCTTTATCCGCTTCTAATTTATGAAAGATGTTATCTATACCATTCACCAGCAGAGACAACTAGGCGAGGCTGTTATTATGTAGCCAAATTATTACTATGAAAAAGTTGTAGTATCTTTTTTATTTCACTATCAAAAATTAGCCAATTACTTGAAATGATATGCGCAAGATTAATCATGCCCAATACTAGGCCCCTATGCCATTGCTTAGGGCAATTGGCTCCAAAGTTTAATAATAACCCAGTATACGTGTCCTTTTGGAACACACTAGTTTCTACAATATTCGTCATACTTATGTTTACATCTAAAAAAGAAATACTGGGGCCTCCTATTTCAGACGTAAACTCCAAATTTGGATGCTGATCGTTCAAAAATTGCTTAAACTTATTTACTTTATTTATGTTATCGAAAATACATATACAGTCATCCACATACCTATAATAGTAGATGGGACTACAGTCCATCCCGAACCAATTACGTTCTAACTCAGAGAGGAAGAGGTTCGCTAGAGTAGGTGCGAGGGGCGAGCCTATGCTTACACCATCGACCTGTCGAAACATTTTGTTGTCAAAAAAATGCCCTTCTGTCGCAAATTTACATAATTTTATAAACCTTTCTTTACTATATTTAGGTCTATTGATAGAGTCCTCCTTATACACTAAATCCGCTGCTAAGCGAATAATTTCATCGACTGGAATATTTGTGAACAAGGAAGCTACATCAAAACTTACTAAAATATTTTTATCATTGAACAAGTTTTTGTGTTTATTTATGTTATCAATTAAGTGCTGTGTTGACTTCAGCATATACGTGGTATCAATATGTTTTTTAATAATATTGTCTAAGTATTTGGCTAACTTATAACTAAGTGAGCCAATGGTGCTAATTATTGGTCGCATCGGCTTATCAGCTTTATGTATTTTTACTGTTCCATGCACCAGGCTCACTGCCAGAGGGCATAATGTATTTATACGTTTTATCAGCTATATGTTTTTTTACATGCTTATACAAAAACCGGTACACTCGGTTTTCTTCTGTAACTGTTGGATGCTTGCTGATCTCAGTATCCACCTGAACCTCTTCAAATTTGTTCTTGTCATTCAGGATTTCATACATTTTTGAATTATAGTCTTGCGTATTGACAATAGCCAGACCGTTACCTTTATCAAACGAACATATACGAATGTCTTTACGTTGCGATAGCTTTCGTAAAACTGCATGGGTTCGTTTATTTTCCGGCTCATTACAGACTTTTTTACCATCTTTAATGAAATTGTTAACTAAATTTTGTAGCTCTTGCTTCATAGAAGGAGTCAATTCAAACTGGTCATTATTTCTCACATTAGCCGAAATAGTTTTTTCTACTTCATACTTAAGCTTATCATTATTTAATTGTTTCGGAATAATACTATGTTTCAAGCCATACCGCAACAATTCTGATTCCTCCAAGGTTAGTTGACAATTACTCAAATTTACAATGGCATCAGGGACTTTCGCTCGATTCGACAACCAGAGTCTTTTCAATTTATCATTCTGCCTATTTTCTACAATTTTAATTTTACTCTTAACAGATTTTATCACCAATAATTTCAGTATTGCAAACCGAAGCCAAGGTAAAGCACTGCTTAGTTTTATAGATGCATCATTTATAGGTCGATGGTGTAAGCATAGGCTCGCCCCTCGCACCAACTATAGCGAACCTCTTCCTCTCTGAGTTAGAACGTAATTGGTTCGGGATGGACTGTAGTCCCATCTACTATTATAGGTATGTGGATGACTGTATATGTATTTTCGATAACATGAATAAAGTAAATAAGTTTAAGCAATTTTTGAACGATCAGCATCCGAATTTGGAGTTTACGTCTGAAATAGGAGGCCCCAGTATTTCTTTTTTAGATGTAAACATAAGTATGACGAATATTGTAGAAACTAGTGTGTTCCAAAAGGACACGTATACTGGGTTATTATTAAACTTTGGAGCCAATTGCCCTAAGCAATGGCATAGGGGCCTCCTAGTATTGGGCATGATTAATCGTGCGCATATCATTTCAAGTAATTGGCTAATTTTTGATAGTGAAATAAAAAAGATACTACAACTTTTTCATAGTAATGGTTATCCTGAGAACTTTGTTCTCAATCTGGTTAAACGGTAACCAAATTAGCTCAGACATCGAATTTGTAAATATTGACATTGTTTGTGGGTAATTATCACGATGGGAATCATTCTTGTAATCTGTTAACAAAATCTCCAGCACACAAGCGGTTAAAGTGACCATTTTAGAGCCGCACACAGGATGACACAAGCCATGACTAGAATACCTAGTCATTAGCAGTCAAGGGGTTAATGAACTGTATGACCTAGAAATGGTTCTACACTTCTCACAGAAGAAAAAGAAGATAAAATGTCATTTTATCGAAAACCTCAATCTGCGTCCCATTGTACGTGTGTGCTCTAATTCTCTGATCTTGTCTGACAAGAAGAGGTGCCGGGTAGATCTAGAGAAATGTACAGTTTCGTATTAACCATAGGGTGTCCCGGTGAAAAAAATCTAGCGGCCCGCTAGCTTCAATCCCCTGGCTGCCCCCCGGTGGCCAGTTCCGCAGGAAAACTAGCGGCCCACCGGGGGCCAAACACCACTTGACCAAAAAAAAACACCCCTCCTGTGACCCCTTACAGGTCACAGGGGAGATGGCGTTTACTTCCCTTTAAACTCAAATGCATAAAAATAATCAAGATGCAAGTAACGTTAACTTTATTCTCAACATAAACAATAATTGCACAACACAAAAGAAGTGCTATAAGAGTAATAGTAGAATATGTACAACTAAACAATTATGTCATCACTCATCACTCGTATCACTATCCACACTGGTAGAGACATCCATCCTCGCTCGCTTTTTCGGTAGCTTCAGCTCACCATGACGTCTTTCGTCCCGACCACCTCCACGATCCCGTGCGTTTTTCAAAAAATTTCGAACCACTTTCTCCACCTGTCCCCTTGTGGTAGTGGGGAACAAGATGACACTCGACTCTGAAACGAATTATGGAGGATTATTTCTGGCTAACTATAACACATGTAATACTCAATGATCTCCTACCTTTGAGCAAGTTCTCAAACCCTCGGGCAACTTTTCCTTTCCGTATGTGCCCGTGCGGTTTAGCGAACATTGAAGTGATGGAGAAATAAGCCGCCCCATGACTCTTTTCACGTGGTCCTTGACGTCTACACCACCTTCCTGCATCATCCAATCTTTCTTTTAAGTAAAAAACTTTAACTGATGAATTGTATCAGAATCTTTCTAGACAGAAAGACAATAGATCTTCAACTTTAATTTTTTCCGTGGATCTTGAACCACAAGTGGTCAAATTGCTAGATCTCAGGATGGTTGGTAGCTATTTACTAATTTTTCAGTAATTTGATTATAATATTCATAATTTAATAGCTGCATAATAAGTATGATCAATGCAGATTCATTTTGATGGGGATCTCTATAAAGTGTCACTGCTCCAATTGCTTATCTAGGAATTAATTGATTTTAATCAGGAAAGACAATCAAGCGCATAAAATGGATGTCAAAAATGAAATCGTGATGTTGAATTTCATGATTCATAGCAGTTTTGAAGAATGAGATGACTAGGGGTTACAAAGGTCATTCAAGTCAAAATATGTAAGTGAGGTAATTTTGTTGAAACCAGACCGAAGCAGTCGATAAAATTTCTTTGTTAACCATCTACCATAAATTAAGTCAAAAAGCTTAAATACAGTCAATTATCCTGTAGATTAAGAGAAATCTTCGTTTAGTTAGGCTGTGATGATAACTGACAAAACACGATAAGTATTTTTTCCATAAGGGAACCAATAAATGCTAATCCATTACAAAGTCTTTCCTGAAAGCTAGATGAGCTCATACATTAGTATTTCTCACATGATTATTCTCACGTACCTACAACAATTGCTCTATGGAACGTGTGGCTCCTTTGTCAAAGCAAGATTCATTATGAAGTGACGATGCCATAGAGGCAGCTGAAGTATGCTCATTAAATTATGTCAATCATCGATTCCAGCTTTCGGATTTTTTGTCGCTTTGAGAATAAGAGAGATTAAGTCAGACTTTTTATTTATAGGTCAAAAATATACAAGTCCAGATGATAACCCTTAGCAGAAAATTCGAATTGAATTAGGATTTATCGAAGGAACATCAATGAATCAAGTAAAGCGAAAACCACCAATAAATTTCCCATATCCTAATTGGATTGCAGTGAATGCTATTATACTACTAGATGCATCCTATTTGAACATCTGTAAAAAGCAATGAAATTTTGAAATGCCATTTAGAGTGGAGATGAGCATGTCATGCAAAACGAATACCGACAAGATAAATTTCTCATATCCTAGCTGTTCTGTAAAGCAATTCATCGGAAGATCCCTTCATTATTTCAAAACTTGCTCCGAATGAGATGTGAGAAAGGCTTCATATAGTGCACAACAACTTTGGAAGCAACATACTCTAGTACAAACAGTATTTGAAGCATTGCATGTAATATTGATGCAAGACGAACAGAAATTATAATTCATATAGACGTCACTGACATATGAAACACACCTGTAAATTTAACGCGCATTTACATACATCTCAATGCATGCAAGCAGTATGTATAAGTTGGATGCCATGATAGTATGCACATAGCCAAAAACGCATACGTAAACTGAAAATTTCAAAATACGCATCTAATATTTGACTAATTTTGGAATCTACTCGGTCTACAAATTCACCTCTGGAGTAGCAACTGCAAAGGTAATTTCGTTTTGGTTCATGAATACGTAAGTAGAGTCATTTGACGCAATCTCTGATCTAACCATCTTGAATTGTGCAAGCGCTTGATATTTCTTGATAACGAGTCTGGAAATGTAGCTTACCAAGCCCTGAGGATAGTTCTCCACATCCTTGAGTCCATCGATGGTGGAGAAAAGAGGAAGGGAAATTTGTGGAACGGACAACACTTTCTTCCCCGCTTTCATGAAGGATTCCATCCCAGCAACTCGGCGCTCCAGCACATTGATACGGTCAGTCAGCCGCGACTGCTGACGGACAACTCCGGCAAGGAAGAAGAGGACCGCTGTAATCAAATAAAATCGACTTAATGCCATATTACTCATGTACGACTGCATGGTGCCCGCGGCTTTCGCTTCAGGATTTTTTTAAAAAATTCAAAAACTTGTTGACATTCTTAAAGGTGCATTTAGGGTCTTCTGTGCGAGTTTTCGACTGTCGCACAACTGGAACATAATAAATTATGTGAGTCACTGTGCGCAAACTTCGGAGATCTTTAGTTTGCAAAAGCACAGATGAGTATCTGCAATGTGTACGCATACCAATTAATAATTTACTTACCTTGTTTCAAATATTTGCTAATATATTTCATGTATTTGTTCGACAGGAAATCTAAAATTCTAAGATTTGAAATGATTTTAATACAGCTTAAGAGATGTTTAAAACAGCAAAAACTAAGTACATGTTACTGGAAGCACATGTAACCCGGTACACAAGTCCGTAAAAAAGTTTGATTAATAGCTTTGTATCAACAGATTATATATGCGAATTTATATATTATTTATATATGGCGATATATTCGAATTCTACTGTATATTTGGCCTAAATAAACTTCTACTGACTCATTTTGTTTGTGTGAATTTACCCTCACAATGGTCATAAGCGCACAAATACATTCTTTGGTTCCTGGTCAAAATGGTCCTGAAACTCAGTTTTGATGCTTTGTGGAAGGCCACAAAGCAAAATTTAACTAATAGAATATTACTCACCAACATCTACGACCCACGCTTACTAAAATTTTAGTCGAAAGCTCACACTACACTGCACTTTTCTACAAGTGCATTTCTCAACGTCCTGCAAAACAATCAATGCTCAATTCTAAATCCTAACTTTACTCAACATAAATTCGGCATTAAATTCGGCATCAAAGGACCATTAGGGGTAAGGTCCAGCCCTGCTTTAGAAGCGCTGATTGAAAAATGGACTAGTGGGAAGGTCCTCCACACCGATCTCGTCAAGTTTGGCTCTAAAATGTAGTCCTAGGATAGTCAAAAGTTTGACACGCCTTGAACGTTTAATGTCTGCCGGTGGGAACGCACCACCTGTCCTCTTAAGGACAAACCTTAAGTCTTATTAACTATAAGTTTATTAAAATTATGAAACATTTAGACGTCGTTATGGGAATGTCCCAGCTTCAATTGCTAACACAGTAAGTCTGCAGATGCTGGTGGTTTATGACCCCGCTACTGGACCTCTGCTGGCAGGCAAAAGCCTCACATTCTTATAGCGGTTTATTAATGACATTGGTAGTTGTGTTAGGTCTAAGTACCAATTAGATAGCAAGGATCTAAAGTCCAACCTCTGAAAGGATTCCTTGCTTAGTATGGGGTCCTGGCATTTGAAATATGGATATAATGCAAGCTAAAGTACGTTAATGCGGAGGAGTGGATAGCGCCCTCCACATGCGTCAGTAGTGTTGATGTCTGTGGCAGCAAAAGATGCCTATGTTGTAAATCTCTTGACACTAATACTACTTTTAAGAGTTTTAGTACCGGCAGACGATTTGTTTTAAATTATCCTAGTAGTTTCTCGTGTAAGAGTAGACATGTAATATATTTGATCACATGTCAATCATGTGGGGTCCAGTATGTTGGACAGACAAAACAGCCATTACATTGTAGACTTAATGGGCATCTCAATACGTATTTAAGTAATCATTTTAATAGTTCTAATCACAGTTGGGATGATGTAAGTACACAAATTATTGACTTTGTCGATGTTCGTAATAAATCTGATACAGAAATTGCCTTCGAGCTTAACAGTAAGGAAGATTTTCATATAAGAACGCTGAACACCTTGCATCCTTTAGGTTTGAATGACAGAGTGTTAGGCGGAGGTTGCGCCTCTCAGAACACTGCAAATTCATTTTCATTTTTTAGTTCTCCTATTAGCAGACGTAAGAGAACCCATGGCCTTAGGAAGTCGGGTAGAAAGAAATATCCTCCATCTAATAGTTGTGAGGATATTCTCAAGGAGCTTCAAGAGTTGATGAAGAGCAACAAAATAAGAAATTTCTATAATTGCTTGAAATCGATAAGTGATAGCATGCTTAAAATTATGTATTCTAGGCTTCTTGATCAGTCGAATGACCTATCTTTCGTTTTGACAACATATGTTCATAGTAAATTATATAGAAACAAGAAGGATAGCTCTACCGAAGACAAAACGCATATAGTGATTCCTTTCAAGTCTCATTTAGTTGACAAACTTCATTTACCTTCTGTATTTAATGACAAAAGTGTCTGTGCTTTAGTTCCAGAAAAAGCGAAACATCTATATCCTCCCAAAGTGTACCATAAGCTTAATAACCCTATTTGTTTGAAATTCTTCAATTATAATAAGTTTCTTAATAGCCTGACAATTCAGGAAGTTGTTGGCATTTTGCAGAGCGATTGCAGCTGTGACTCGATGACCAATTTTGTTTATGAGCCTTATGGGCATGTTTTTACCGGTAATTTAGATATAATAAATGATCCAGGTCTCAGAGCTATATTTGCGTATGGCACTAAACACAGATTGTCTAGGTCAATATCATGGAAATCCATTCAAAAAGAGATCAGCAATTCCATAGATAATCATATATCAGTAATGGGCAAAAGACCGTTCCAGGACACCATAAAATTCAAAAAATAGTATCTTTAAAAACGACATAAATTCAAGAATTTTGACCCTTTTTCAGGTTTTTAAGACCTAAATTCATGAATTTAGACGTTTTTAAAGATACCGATTTTTCAAAAAATGGTACTATTTAAATGGTCTAAATTCATGAATTTTGGTCATTTTTCAGGTTATGAAGAAAAAAGCCGTTTTTAAAAATACCCAATTTTTCAAATTTTTCAAAATCTCAAATTTGAGAATTACAATTTTCACCCGCCCTTAAAATCATGACCGTTCCAGGACACCGAAAATCGTAAAAGTTAAGAATTTCAAATTCGTGAATTTTATCCATCTTCCAGGTTTTTAAAATATATCATGTGACTAAAAATATTTCTTTAAAAATGGAAGAAACAAAAGTGGATGAAACAAAAGTGGAAGAAACCGCAAGAATATATCCTTCGTTATCATATGAACGTAGTTCTACTTTAATGGACATTGAAAAAATGAATAAAGAAAAACACAAAGATAGAGTTAGGTATATGAAAGATAAGGAATCTCAATTATTATTAAGATTAGAGCATTATAAAAAATTAAGAAAGAGATGGACTAAAGTTAAGAATGTAACACAAGGAATTGGCATATTCTTAACAATAAGTTTAGGTGCTTTAACAATTGTTATATCTTCAGGTGTTTTAGTAATTCCAGTAGTTGCTACAGCTTTAACAGGTACGGGTGTTTTTGCAACTTCACTTGTTACAATGTTAGATAAATCTTCAATAACTAAGAAACGAAAATCATTAAAAACTAAGCATTTACATATTAAAGAAGTTTATGACAAATTACACTACTACTTTCAAAGAGTATGTGATGATAATGTTATTACGTTAGATGAGATTATAAAATTTGATCAAATAGCTAATGAAGTAAATCAAATATCATTTCAATTACAGTCAGAAAAAGTTGATGATAAGAATAAACAGGATGGCAAAATTTCTAGTGATGGTAAAATTTCTAATGAAGAAAATGACAAAATTTTTTTAGAAGAGCTAAAAACTTTAAGCGAAAATTTAAGCAAAACTTTATTAAACAAAACTTTATTAAACAAAACTTAAAACGAGAAAACTTTAAACGAAAAGATGTCAAACAACAAAGCAATAAAAAAATAATTTGTTCAGTAAAATGTTTTTGCTGTATTCCAATGTTACCACAAAATTCAAATATTATATTTAAAAATGGATAAAATTAGAGCTGATAATTTTAAAAGAATAAGTCAATTAGAAGAGTTAATAAAACAAAGAAATATTATGAAAGAAAATCATCTTCAACATAGAATGATAAAAGCTGGTATTCAATCTGATATGTTTGAAAAAATACAGCAAACCGAGCAAGTAAAAACTGATTTTGAAAAAACTATGAAACCATTTAAAACTCTTGAAAAAGAAAGTACAAATAATGATAAACAAATTGATATAACAGATCCAGAGCACAAAACTATATTAGATGACTATGGATTACTAGAATCAAACATTAATAAGAAATTACCAAAATCTATGCAATTTGAACATTCTATTTCATTTATAGATGGAAAAACAATACCTAGATTTTATCTCGGACAAAAAGAAATATCTCCACAACCTTTTCGAGGTTAAATTTTTTCACCAGATAAATCTCCTTTTAATTTAGACAGAAATTTTGTTAATCTTTTAAGAGGAGCAGATTTAAATAATTATGCATTAGAAGATCTCATAAAATATAAAGCTATGTTAGATAGAGTTGGTGCAGTAAAATCTCTTAGACGTTATAAACAATTAGAAAATTTATTATCAACGGGAGTTAAAGTAGGAAAAGGTTTATCTGAAAAACAGAAAACAGAAACAACTGTATTTTTACCAGATGAACCACAAGAATTACTAAATAGATTAAATATTTTAATATCTGCAATAAAAGAAGGACATAATTCTAGTTTCAATGAAATTCATGCTATATTGAAAAGACTGTTAGAAAAGAAGATTCTAAATGAAGTGGATTATAAAAGTGTAGCTGAAATATGTTGTTGTTTTTAATTTTTTATAAAAAAAATACTTATTCAAAATTTTAACTAAAAAATGTGTTCAGCAGATTTAGACAAAATTAATAATCATTTAGAAAATTTGACAGAGATTTTGGGTTCATCAAAATTTAGTACGACGTTAAAAATTATAACAACTACTTCATCACACACTTGTAATTTAGAACCCATTCTACATTTGGAACAAAATAAAAATTATCAAATTGCATTGACTAGTTTCTCTACATTTAACACTATTCAAAACGTTATCAAAGATGTGAATGATCAATTTAGATATTCTACTGATAAAGGCAAAACATGGAAAATATTAACTTTTCTTCCTGGTTCTTACGAAGTTGAATCAATATCAAATGAAATTAAGAGACATTTAGGTATACCATTTAAAGATAAGAAACAATTACATTTTGCAGTTGAACCGGCAGTTAATAAATTTTCTCTTACTTTAGACGAAAATCATCAAGTTGATTTTAATCATGATAGATCATTGTCAAAGCTATTAGGATTTAATAAACAAACCTATAGTCAAGGCGATCATTTAGGTGAGAAGATTCCAAAAATAACTGAAATAAATTCAATTGTTGTACATTGTGACATTATTGAAGGAGGATATATAAATGGTAAATTATCAAATTTAATATTCAGTTTTCCAGCTTTTACTGTACCCATTGGTTATAGATTAAATGTAATTCCACAAACATTAATATATTTCCCTATTACAAGAAAAACTATTAACAACATTAACATTAGAATCACTGATGAAAAAGGACAAGAAATAAATTTTGGAGGTGAAGAGATTATGATAGATCTTTTGGTTCGGGAGGTATAAACTCCCACGCGAAGCTAGAGAAGTTTAATTTTCTTCTTCTTCTTTAAAAATAAAAATAAAATAAAAATAAATTTTTTTATTAAAAAATGAGTGAAGTACCCCCATTAAATTAAAAAAAACTTAGATTTAATCATCATCCAAATTTATCTAATAAAGTTTTGTCAGTTATTTGCGGAAGATCAGGATGTGGAAAAACATATCTATTATTTAAAATTTTAACGACTCCAAATTTTTTGGATTATAACAATCTTATAATTTATACAACAACGGCAGAACAACCCGTCTATCAATTTTTAAAATATGGATTTGAAAATAATCTTAAAAAACAGCAATTGCTTCATTATTCAAAGAATATGAAAAATCTGAAGATGAAGAAGAAATAAGTTCGTGGTGTGAAGAAGCAGCAAAAAATAATCAGTTAGTAGAATCTAATAAAAATAAGCATATAAAAATACAATTAATAGATGATAGTGGTAATATGCAAGATCCTAGTAAACTAGATAAAACAATGAAACATTGTGTAATTTTTGATGATTGTGTTAATGATAGAAATCAGTCAGTTCAGAGAAATTATTTTACAAGAGGTAGACATAATAACTGTAGTGTATTTTATTTAACACAAAGTATGTATTCATTAGACGGAAGTGTTATTAGAAAGAATGCAAATATATTTATACTATTTGAAATAAATGCAAGAAACTTAAGTGATTTGTTAAGAGATTTATGCGTAAGAAATAAAGATGAATTTAAACAATCGTGTAACAATGCTTGGTCAAAAGATTATGGATTTATCACAATTAATATTGATAAAAAAATTCATGATAGAGTTATAGAAAATATTTTCGCGGAGTGATAAAAATATACAAATATAGTGTTATAATATTTTATTTTTTTATGTATATATCAAATTTGTCTATCTTAGAAATTAGAAAATTAAAAAGGTGAAGTAGTTATTCCATCAGGTAAAATTTTTCTTTTATCATTAAATGGATCTAATGCTAATTTATGTTCTTCTTTTAAATACATTTTATGTTTCTTTGAATTAAGTCTATAATTACATGCTGTTTTTTTCATTATTAAATAATGCATTTTTATAATCTTGAAATGTTATTTGGTTAGCCACTGTTGCCTTTGAAATTCTTTTTAATGTTTTATGTGTTTTAATATTATTAGTTGTATCATAACAGTAACATTTAGATTTTAAAAATATAGCTTCTGTTATGCAATCTTCATTTCCTTCTAATTCATCTTTTACTTTACATAAGTCAGAAGGATGAATGATATCTTTTATTTGATCTATTTCTTTAACAAGTGTAGAATTATACGGTATTGTTAATTCTAAGAAAACAGAATCCGTATCTGTAAAGTGTAATTTATAGTTTTTGCCATAAGCAGGTGCTAAATAATCATATATAAATCTATACATAAATAGTTTAGCTAATTCTAATATAGTGAATCCAATAAAATTAAACTTATCATGTTTCACGCTGATTCGACGTAAATGTACAGCACATAGTTCATCACTAAATCTAGTAGTTCTTTTATATGTAGGTTTCCTTGTTAAATTTTGAAACCTATCTTTATCATAAACTATTTCAATATTTTGTCTATTACGCACATTTTCTAAAGTCTTACCATAAAATGCATTATTCATTAATTTGAAGAACACGTTTCCAAAATCATCTTTATTTCTTTTAGCTATTTTGCGTTTTTCAATATTGAACTCTATATAATTTTTTAACCATTTAGATTTTTGATAAAATAGTTTTCGATGTATTTTGGTGAGAATCATTCCATGATCTAAATACCAATCTAGCATTCTTCCTTCAACAACATACTTTCCTTTATTGCTTTGTGTTAACATAAGTTTTTTTGTTGGTCTGTATTTTTTAGGAATTAAAGATTTTTGATAATCTGAAAAATCTTCTATATTAGGAATTTTGTTTTCGGGACAGAAAGGAAAATATTTTGTTTTATCTTTTATTTCATCAGGGTATACTAAATCAACTTCATATATATAACCATGATTATAATTTCCATCATATGTTTTTTGATAATATAGAACGGGCGAAGCCCTAGTAGACATCTCTGATGTCGTACGAATATTACACCATTCCATCTCACCTGTTGGTAATTCTTGTATCATGCAAGAAGAATATAAGCTATTAAAATCATAATATAACAAATAGTTTTCTCTCATGATTTCATCAACTGCTGCTTGACTATCTTCATTTGATATAAGTCCTTCTATATTTTGATTAAACAATTTTATAAACTGATCGCTTTCTTCTGGAGATAAAGGTTTCATTATTCCATAATCATCAGGATTTACTTTTTTATTGTAACACTGTACATAACGATTACCTAAAACTGATGAAACTCCACCTCTAATTCCAGATTCAAAAAATAATAATTTATCATATGTATTTTCTTTATAATGTTTAAGTTTAACGGACTTTGTCCTAGAGCCATCGGCTTGAACACCAGTATGTTTTAATCCTGCTAGCCATGTTAAACCTGGTGTAGAATAACAATAACATGGATCTATTCCGTAATATTCTAAACACATGTCACGAAAGTTTTCGAAAAGATCAGCTAGTATTAATACATCTATCTGAAGATATTTCATTGTATAATCATACATTGTTTTACAATTTAACTCTCTCCAATTCTTTTCAGCTTCTGCATAGTCTTTGTCAGATAATTGTGATTGTTTTAATGTTGATTTAAATTTATTTATTGGAGGAAGTTGTTTTTCTTCCATAATTTCATTCACAGAATTAAAATCTCCAGTTATATCAGTCTTCGACTGCGAGCCGCAGGCAATATACTCATACGGAAATATGCCTTTTAAAGGTTTTAAATTATATTTATTTAATATTTTACATTGTTCAGATTTCAAAGTTTTTCCCATAACATCTAATGAATAAGGAGTAAAAAATCTAAATGCATCTAAAATTCTAATACAACCTAATTACATTGAAAAATATTCTTCTTCTGTTTTACATAGTACATATATTTGTTGTTGTTGTAATTTTTCAGATGAAAATAAATCTTTCATTACTAGATGGAAATCATATTTAGAACCATTATAGAAATAAAGAGGAACAAAGTTATATTTAAATTTATTAGCATTAAGATTACAAGAATTATGTGCTGCACCTCTATATAATCCATTTAGATGATCATGATCTTTTACCTTATCAAGATATCTACCTCTGCCATTTTTATAATTTTTTGCAAATTCTTTTCCACAGTAATAACATTTTGTTTCATTAATAAAATTTAATTTTTCTTTTTCTGTTAATGGCATCATTGGTATATTTGTTTCAAGCAATTGTGAAAAGCGACCTTGTAATTCTTCTACTTTCTTTGTAAACATTTCTGAACTATCTTCACCATAGTATTGATAATATTCTGATTTTAATAATTCAGGATAATTTGAATGAATGTACATTCCCCAACATAATGGTTTTTGTTCAAATAAATATTTTTCTTTACTTTGTTCAGATGCACTTTTTTCATATCTATAAACCGAAGGTTCTAGGGCTTGGCCCGTACAATTATCACAATCGGGCGAAGCCCTGGAAGACATCTCCGATGTCTCGTGATTTTGTGACATATTAACATCATATGCTTCAAAATCACAATAAATAGTAAAGGGTACTTCATTTTTAAAATACCATTTATTATATTATAAATAATCATCTTTTGGAAATGTGTTTCTGACTGCTTCATTTTGTTGGCAATTCTCCAAATGTCTATTCATTTCTTCTTTAGTTCTAAAACTTGTCATACATTGGAGACAAGGAAAATTGGCATTATCTGAAGTTTTTGTGAATATAGAAACATCTTTACACAATATAAAATGACCCTGATAATATAATATATTCGCTTGTGCTGGCTGTTTTGTCTGTTCTAGTTTTTCAAATTTATCTTGATATATTTCATGTGTTTCATCAATTTCTTTTGTAAGATTAAATGTATTTCGATGAAAATTTTGATTTAATATTTGTAACTGATAACTATATTCTTTATCATATTGTTCTTTATATTGTTGTAGACATTTTTTTAAAGATTCATTTATTTTTTGATTGGTTTCATTTTCTTCATTCTTTAATTCTTTATTGTCTTCATTTAATTTTTGAATCGTTTCTATCTTATTTTGATATTTATGGCCATATTCTTGTACTAATATTTTTGTTTGTTGTTGATAATCTGTTTTACATTTTTGTAAACTTTCATTTAAATTTTGTAATTTTTGTTGATATTCTAAAGATAAAGATAAATATTCGGAATCATAATCATAATTATAATTACGTCTTTTATAATTATTATGATTAATCATTATTGGTGATAGTGTTTTTATAATTTCAAATTTTTCAGTACATATTATATTTCCTTGGTAAAAAATATCATGATGCATGTAATTTCCTCTATCATTATATACTATTTCTGATTGACATAAATTTTTATTATTCAAATAAAATTTTTTTGAATCTGAGTAAAGTGGAGTAATTTTACCAATAGAAACATAATTCACATTTAATTCAAAAACATTTACTTCTATTAAATTTTTATTCTTTTTATGAAACTTTATTAACCTATTATAATCATATGGAAATTCATCTAAACCATCCGAAAGATCAAATTCCTTTATGTATTCTTCTTTATTATAATGACTTAGTCTTTCTTTATGATATTCTGCAGGATGTAAATGTGCTATAATACTCCACAGAAAACAATAATCATCTTCATTTTTTATGTTGATTATTTGTGGTGAACTGAAAGGTAAAGGAACATAACTACCACCAGTATTATTTTTATATTTATCAATTACTATTTTCTTAGATAGTATTTTAACAAATCTCCAACCAGATTCACGTAACTGGGCTTCAATTATACAATTTTCTAATTTAAGTATCATCGATTCAAATATGGGTTGTATATCATTTACATTATGAATTTCTTGTGAATTTGTAAAATGTCCTTGTATTATTTCTTCAGGAATTCCATCAGGTCCATTTTTTGTATAAAGTACTTCTACATTCATATAACATTTGAAAGATTTCTTAAATATATTATAAAAGTTTGTTAATACATTATAAAAAGTTTCATCGGTTTCATTATGTTCAACGGGCGAAGCCCTGGAAGACATCTCCGATATCCGTGCACGGACTGATTAAATAAATATTTTATATCTGTTACGGCTTCATCAAATTCATCTATTTCGTTAAATTCATCAGTATCGCTAAATAAATATCTTCCATCTGGTACGGGCCAAGCCCTAGAACCTTCGGTTTGTACTGTCTCATCTTCACTATTAAAAACTTTTTTATATTCCGAATGTGAATAATCATCAAACATTTTTTTAACTTTTATATCAGTAGGCAATGTTTCTAGATAGTTTATATAATTATTTAATTTTAATATATTTCCTTCTTCAACTCGATCTACATTTTGTAAATGCAATTTACTATTTAAATGAGATTGATAACTTCTTTTTGTTTGCAACTTTTTTTACATAAGTTACAATAAAACTTGGTATTTTCCATTTTTTTTATTTTTTAAAGAAATAATTGTGTTTTAATTTTAGATATAAACATTCTAATATCAAGGACTTGAGTGTTATTTTATATTATTATATATTTCACGTTCCTAAGTTATTTTATTTTCTTTATCATATTAAGTTTTATCATATTAAGTTTTATCATATTAAGTTTTATCATATTAAGTTTTATCATATTAAGTTTCATCATATAATGTTTTATCAAAAGATAATTTAAATTTAATTTCACTAACTATTGATTCTTCATCATCATCAATTGATTCTTCATCATCATCATAAATTGTTTCTTCAACATCATAAATTACACTTTTTGGTATAGGATGCCCTTCCATGATAGGATACCATTCTCTTATTGGAATATCTAACTCTAAATTACATTTTTTATCTGATAATAATATAATAGAGAAAAATATTGGTCTTTGATCTTTTTTGGAAAATTTAATAACACCACCATAATCTGAATCACTTTTAGTTTTTATTAAAGATGATAAAATTTTAAATTGATTAGATGTAAATCCTAATTTAAATTTTGTAGACCCGACACATAGTTGTCTAACAGTATCTTCAACTATACCATCATTATTATCTTCAATTGTACGAAAATGAAATTTAGATAAATTTTTATAATTACTAATATTTTTATAATCTTTTTTACCATTTACACCTTTTTCAGATGTTTCAGAATCATCATTTATATTATCAGTTTCTTCAATATGATTCAGAGGATTATTATGATTATGATTATGGTCATTGTTAATAGTATAAGGTGTTGTCCACATATAAATTTTCTCTTGTTGAGCTAAACCATTTATATAAGATTTTAATAAATTAATATTTAAGTTGGAATATAATCCTATATACGTATCATCATCATATCTTTGGGGCATTTCTAATGTTTCTTGTTTATAAATTGTGTCTCTATAATAAACTTGACATAATAATTCTTCATTATGTTTTTTACTCTCTATGTGAATGTTATATTGATTTTGTTCATCAACAAATAATCTAATTTTTTCTTTGGAAAAAGATTTTAATTTTTTTACTAATTCTTTAATATTGATATAATTAATAATTTTAGTTTCTATCCAATCAGTATTACTAATCGGCAAAACTGCTCTAATAAAACCGAAAACATTATTATGACCTATTATAACCATATTTTCTTTATTTAATTCAACATAAGCTACATCATTATATTTACTTACAATCTCCATCAATTTAATAAATGGATCCCCGGAAATAAACAATAATTGGTTTCTATAGAAGGTAAACCTTTAGTCTGTTCTCTAAATATTTCGGCTTGTAATTGAAATAAAATATTAACATCTATACATGGATTTGTAATAGTATTATTATTATTAAAACATTTATTCTCAAATCCCGTTGATCTCGTCGAATAAGAAGAACAGGATGATGCGGACGAATACAATTTTTTTAAATTTGGTTTTTCCATTTTTTTATTTTTATTAGAAAAAATTTTACTTTTCTATTGTTTTAAAAATGATGTTACCAAATGTTGGTGGAGGTGCATATATCCCGAATAATCGTGAATTAGAAATAGAGATAGAAAATTATATCATGAAAACTGGAGATGTTTTATCTGGTCCATTGCATCTTTCTATTCTTCCGCAACAAAATACAGAGTTAACAAATAAACAATATGTTGATACACAAATCAATGACTTAAAAGAAAAATATATAAACGATGTTTTGGTTCCACTGATGAATGAATTAAAGTTGCTAAAACTTAATGACAAATCATTAAACGAAAAATTATTAAAACTTGATAAAAAGGATAGAGAGCTAGAAGCAGATATAGCAAAACTTTTTAAAAAGATTTCAGAACAATCAAAAATTTTAATATTACTTTCTATAAAGTTAAAATCTGCAGTCATTAAGAATAAACATCAGATAAAAATGCTAAAAGAACAATTAGAAGATGAAATAGAAAAACTACCTGAAAGAATTAAAAAAAATTTAAAACAGTTACAAGCTACATTCCAAAAAAGTGTTGATGGATTGAGTTCTAAAATTACTCAACAGATAAAAAAGATGAATAGAATAATAAATGAAGTAAACTCACTTAATCAAAAAGTTGATAAAATGAAAACTCTTAAAATAAATTTAGAAAATGAATTAAAGAAAAATTTACAAGAAAACTCTAAAGAAAATAAAGAACAGTTAGATGCTGTTAAAAGACAATTAGATGTTCTTAAAATTAAGTTAAATGCACTTAAAACGGCATTGAAGATTAATCAGCAGAAGATGCAAGTTAATAGAAAAGAAATTAAAGTACATCACACGCTGCTTGACGCAATAGATAAAGTGCAACAGTCAATTAATAAAGTTATCTCGAAGTTGTTGTCCATTCACAAACGTAAATCTTAAACGGACCAAAGGTCCTCAGGTTACTAACCAATAGAACTTTGTTCAGAGGCTTTAGCCGATCGTAAATATTTTTCCCAAAAGTCAAATTTAATCCTAAAAACATGCCTATAATTTATAAACACAATCTTAAACATTTTGCTTCAAATCAAAAAATTGCTCATGAACCATCTATGAAATCCGTTTACCATTATGACAGTGTAGAAACAATCGGAACACAAAAGTTCCTAGGCACCGCAGGTGCCGTTCACACGGAAGGATCTTGCATCTTCTATGGTTTTGGAAGTATCTTTAACTTAATTAAAAATAATAAAGTTTTTATTACATCTGCTGGTAAAGTAGCAGCTGCTATAGGTAGTACAGCTAGTGCAATATCAAATGCTGTTAAGTCTCAAAACGAATTAAAACAACTAGAAACTATTCGTAAACTTAGGAATGATTCTGAAGAACTAAAAAATTTAAAAAAACTTTCAGATGAAACAAAAAAAAAAAATTGCTAACATAGCTGTAGGGGGCGAAACCTTGAGGAGCGGAGCTCCGTCTGATAGTAAACATAAAAAAAAATCAGGCGTAGCCATAAAACGTTCAATTGAAGAAATAAGAGGTAATGGTGTTAACAGCAACCTTCGGTCTAACCAGCAAAGCTGTAGCGGAGCTGGTCTAGCAAAATTCTAAAATATATTTTTTAGTAAAATTTTTTTAGTAAAATTTTTTTAGTAAATTTTTTTAGCAAAATTTTTTTAGGAAATTTTTTTTGGTGAAATGCTAAAATTATATTTTAGTAAAAATTTTTTTGTGTGTGAGAAAAAACAAAAAGTCAAATTATTTTTTATAAAAATGTCTTCGCTTATCGAAAATAAATTTAGATTAGACGATCCTCCGTTCGTCAGTTATAATCAAAAAAAGAATGACTATATAAGAATTGCTATGTATCCCGGATCTTCCAGTAGAGTAAATACTGGAGGTGATTTAATTTTTGAAGTTGATAATCAGCAGAGTTATTTATATCTACCTGATTCATTTTTACACTGTGAATATTCTTTATATAGTGATGCCAATTTTACAACACCATTACCAGATACCGATAATATTGCATTAGAGAATAATTTTTTTCCAAAATTATTTACACAAATGCGTTTAGATGTTGCAACTCAAAATATAGAAACAATAAGTGATTCTCCAATTGTAATTGATACAATGCTTAGATTTGTAACAATTGGTGAAAATAATAAAAAGTATGAAATCGAAGGTTGGTTTCCTGATACTAATGATGGTATAATTGTTGATGATTTAACTTACGCTGGAACAGATGCAGCAGGAAATGCGAAAGATGTAGAAAATATTGCAAAACATTTAAATAAAACAAACAATAGTGCATATAAAGAAAGACGTGAATTTAACAAGAAAAGTAAACAGACAGTTAATTGGTCATTGTCTCCATTATTCGGATATTTAGATTATGATAAAATATCATATCAATTAAAATTTAAATTAATAATTCATCGCACAGCAAATAATGAATTAATCTTTTTTGGTAAGACTGGAAAAAAGCATATTTAAAAATTGATAGACTTGAATGGTGGATTAAGCATATTACTACTAGTTTAGAGATTGAAACAGCTATTGCAAAAAGATTAAATACTAACAAACCAATTCCAGTTAATTTTCTAAAGCGTACTGCTAGTTCAATATCTTTTTCCGAACAAAGATTTAACTGGCATTTTACTAGAACTGCGAATACTCCAAGATATTTATTACTAACTTTTCAAAGAAATAATTCTCCAAGTTTTTATAAGAACAACAATCTTTTTCATATTAATACAATTAGAAGTTTACAAGTTTCATTAAATCAAACCCGATAACCAATTGATCCATTAAGATTCGATGATACCAATAATCAATTTATGGAAGGATATGATTCTTATCAAAATCTTTGTATAGAATTTGGAGTTGAACCACAATTAACTCCTGGAGATTGGAGACATTTATATCCTGTTTTCTGTTTCGATTTAAGTGCACAATCTGAAGATATTATCAAGACTGGTTGTGATGTAACAATTAATATTGAAAAGAAAGATTCCACAACTTCATTGATGGCTTATGGTTTATTGCTAGAAGATGTAAAATATTCTATTGAAATTCTTAATGGAAAGATGGCTAGGATTGGTTAGTAACCTGAGGACCTTTGGTCCGACAAGTTAATTAAATTCTTAGATTAAAATTTTTTTAGTAATTAGTAATAACTCGACATGCAGCTGATAAGAAAATGATACAAGAATTAGATAGTATTCAGAATCCTTCCTTTAGAGAAAGAATTGAAAGAATTTTTGTCAAGAAAATATTATTCGGTCAGGGTTTAAATGAAACGACAACAAAGCTGTCTGAGAGCAACGCTCGAACTTATTCCTCCGAAATTCATAAAGAATACAGAAGGCCTAAATATTTATTGAAAGTAAAAGTATTTAATAAAGATGATATTTGGAGTGCTGATCTTATTCATATGCCGAATGAAAGGGACTACAAATACGCATTGACCGTTATAGATTTATATACACGATACGCTTGGGTAAAGCCTTTAAAAAATAAAAGTGGTCTATCAGTTAAATATGCGTTTGAAGAAATCTTTAAAGAAAGTAAGAGAAAGCCAAAAAAATTGTTTGTTGATAAAGGGTCTGAATTTTATAACCGAAACGTTCAGCACTATTTGAAACAGACGAAAGTCATCGCCAAGGCTCAGTTTATTCAACTGAAAACGCTGGAAAAGCTGTAGTGATAGAAAGATTCAATCGGACGTTAAAAAATAAATTATTCAAGAAATTTACTGAGCAAAGAAATCAGAAATGGTTGAAGATATTACCAGGAGTTGTAGAAGAGTACAATAATAAAGTTCATTCTGGTATTGAAGAAACTCCAAAGAATGCTTCTGACGACCCTGATTTGATAAGAAAAAAAATATTCGAGAATAATAATTTGAATGAGAGTAATCCGAATTTGCAGAAACTTAAGCCGAAATTTAAAATTGGAGATAGAGTTAGAATATTTAAATATAAGAATAAATTTGAAAAAGGCTTTGTTGGCTATTGGACTAAAGAAATATTTGAAGTTTGCAAAATAAATCAAACTTATCCGATCACTTATGAAATTAAAGATTTAGTTAATGAGGATATCAGAGGCCGTTTTTATCAAAATGAATTACAACGAACTGATTTTTAATTATCATTATTATTAGGCGTAGCCATAGAACCTACGGTTCGTTCAATTCTAACATAATATCTAGAAATGGTACTCCTTCCTGTAATTTCAATAAAACATAAAGACACAATTGACCGCAATATGTAGTTCCTGGTTTTTGAATTTGAAATGTATTATAAATTCCATTGCCAAGTAATTTTTTGACTTGATTTGTAGGTGGAAGTCCATAAGAGTCGAACCAATAGTTCTCAGCTCCGGGTGGTCGAAATAGTAATTATCTCGATTTTTATTAAAGATACCTGCAGACCAATGTATTCCTTTTTCATCTGACGTATGAAGATTTGTTATGAAATTTATAGTTATTGATGGCTTATTTTTTAGGAATTGTAATTCGTCTCTCATTAGAACATGAAAATTCTTTATTCCTAATTCATTTGCGATTTTCTTTAGGTCGAAATTTCGTTGTCGTTTGCGTTCCATATAATTTAAAAACTCCTTTATGTTGCTCATTTTATAATAAAAAAATTTCTTAGGGACCCCTAGAAGACAGAAGGGGGGGTTTTGATTTAAAACTGTTCTCTAATGATGACTTTCCTTACTACTTGGGGGGGTATTGATTTAAAACTGTTCCATAATGATGACTTTCCTTACTACTTGGGGGGTATTGATTTAAAACTGTTCCATAATGATGTCTTTCCTTACTACTTATTCGATTTTGAAATGATTTAATTTAATCTAAATTAAAACGTTAAATTGTTACATTTTATTAGTAGAGTTAGTGTTTCGTACATCTTTCATCAGTAGTAATTTATCCCTCATCAATATGTGAAAATTCTTTATTCCCAATTGATTAGCAATCTCATTTAAATCGAAATTTGACGTAGTTTGTTTGCCGTATAATTTAAAAAAACTCATTTATGTTGCTCATTTTTATAGAAGACAAAATGTTTCTATTATATTCCCGTAAATGAGAAATTAAAAACAACACATGGATATTTCAATATGTATATTTACAAAAATGCAACCCCACAAGTCTACAAATATTGATGTCCACACCGTGGACAAGGAATTTTCGTTCTCCAGTAAAAGAAAATAAAATCAGCTACTACTATTCAACTTCCTTAAAACAATCGGTTATTAACTATAATATTACAAATTGCATTAACAAAATGTCCACACCGTGGACAAGGAATTTTCGTTCTCCAGTAAAAGAAAATAAAATCAGCTACTACTACTTTTAAGCTTCTTTCCAAAAGCTTTCATATTTCCGAAAACAATCTTCTAACAATGATAAATTCGATTTCAAAAAACGTAAGGGTACATTTAGTCTACAAATCTTTGGAAAAATAGATGCCATCTTACCTAATTTAATTGCAAATGCAATTTCAGTCCTTGAATAAGAAATGTTATCAGTTTGCAATAAATGTTGAAAGTATGCCTTATCCTTTTCACACAGTTCCAGTAAATAATTCGCGTGTTTTCCCAGGTAGATTTTCATCATTATGTTAATAACGTTATTTTTCTTCTCCATCACATAAAAAGTATTTAAATTTGCAATGGCTTTAGCAGTATCTCCTGAAGGCTCAACAAAGTCTTCTAAGGAATCCACAAATTCATATCGGGTAGATAAAGACGTCGTTAATTGATGATGAAGGTCGTCAATCTTTCCGTCCCTTTCTCTTTCTTTCTTTTCTTTCACGAGTAAGCGTTTTGCTTTTCTTCTCCGTTTTCTTTCCTTATCAAAAAATGTAGGGTCAAAAATAATAGGAAATTTCTCCATTTGTTCAATGATGAAAGTGTTATATTCTTCCTTCTTATCATTGGAAATATATCGTTTTGAAATTTCTGTAAATAACTCCGGAAACGTAGCAATAATGTTTGACTGCTCTTCGATAACTTCTTGTGTTGACATGACTGATCACAGCGCAGCACACGATACAATGACAGACGAGAGAGATAAATGAAAACAGTACAGCTGGCAGATATCTTAACGTCATACGGGTGTGCTGACGCACTAACAAGAAGTAAAACAACTTGCCTAACGTACAATTAAAATCTCATTGTTTCACAGAGTAGTAGCAGCTGTTTGTTCTTTCATACATTGTTTCCTTTCAAATGTTTGAGTTGGAGGACACAGCTCTTTACACTGAAATGCCTTTTATTCATAAATGCGAGAAGCAGATGTTCTCTACAATTGAGTGTTTATCTGAGTGCAAATTGTAAGAACGCCAGGAGCGGTCATGATTTGAGCAAGAAAATGATCATAATCACAAATTTGAGATTCTTAACTTTTATGATTTTCGGTGTCCTAGAACGGTCATGATTTAAGCAATGAAAATTGTAATTCTCAAATTTGAGATTCTTAACTTTTATGATTTTCGGTGTCCTAGAACGGTCATGATTTAAGCAATGAAAATTGTAATTCTCAAATTTGAGATTTTGAAAAATTTGAAAAACTGGGTATTTTTAAAAACGCCCAAATTTATGAATTTAGGTCTTCATAACCTGAAAAAGGGTTCAAATTCATGAATTTATGTTGTTTTTAAAAATACCATTTTTTGAAAAAATGGTACTTTTTGAATGGACTAAATTCATGAATTCAGGTCTTAAAAACCTGAAAAAGGGACTAAATTCATGAATTTATGTCGTTTTTAAAGATACCAATTTTTTGTATTTTTAGTAGTCCGGAGGTGGCCTGGAACGGTCTTTTGACCATTACTATGAACCCATTGCGTAATAATGCAAGTGAAGCAGCATGTTACATAATCGCATCATTTTACCATTATACAGAAATATAATTATATCTTCTCAAACTTTATATGTGATCATGCAGTATTACAGACAGCTACAATGGCCTAATGAAAAACCCTCAAATTGAGGTTACTCAAATCGTCGATTTTTCACGGGTCTCTCACTCTTATGACTCTAATTTAAAAAATTAAACTTTATATGTTGAGATTTATACGATTCCAGATAATCCAATAACAGAAAATTGGATTTTGATTTAGGGTTTTAACTAACTTCGGAGATCGTACTTATATGCTGTCCCTTGATTTGAGTCTCGGCTTGTTCAACGCATTCCTCTCGATGAAAAAGTTTCCGTCAGCAATCAAAAATGGTTCGTGGACTCCAGTCTTCAAAAGCGGTAGCAGAACTGATGTTGCCAGATATAGGCCAATAACAGTCATTTCACAGTGCGCTAATGTCTTTGAAGTCATCATGACGCTGCAATTTTCAAATTACATGTTGCATATGCTTTCACCTTATCAATTTGCGTACAAAAGAAATCATAGTACAGAAAGCGCATTGATATTTATGACTGAATCGTGAAGGCATGCTTTAGACGCAAAGAAAGTTGTTGGAATCGTCTCAATTGACCTCTCCGGTGCGTTCGATAACGTTTGTCATGAGCTTTTGCTAATGAAACTTTCGGTCTACGGTATGGGAGAGTCATCAATTGAGTTAATGAAGAATTACCTGAATGAAAGAAAGTTCTGCGTTCGACTACACGGTAAATCATACGATCAATTGTATACTATGCAAAAAGGTATTCCGCAAGGGTCACAATGGGGTCCATTGATATGGAATGTGTTCCTCAATAACCTTCTTCTGCTCATAAGTTCATGTGATGCTCACATTGTCGCTTACGCAGACGACATAACTATTTGGATTGATGGAGAGACTGTGTCTAATGTTCAAGATAAGCTATCGACTGTTCTGCCTTTGGCTATTGATTGGCTCAGGCAAAATAAACTACGCATTAATCAAGCCAAGACTCAATGCATGGGCCTAGGAAATCATTCCGAACAGTTTCAATTCCATGTCAACGGAGAAAGTCTTCCTAGCCAGGACAGCATCAAACTTCTAGGAGTGACGATTGACAGAAGCTTTTTATACGACTTCTACATAAGGAAGACTATCCGCACTATTGCATGGAACTATCTTTGTGGTATAAATCGATTGCGAAAGTTTGTTGGTAGAAAGACGCGCTGGAGATTAATCGAAACCTACATTCTTCCGCATGCTTCACCGTTGTTGATTTTTGCTAGCCGCACATCGAAAAGAAAACTGGAAGCAATGTATGAAAGATGTTTCCGAATTACGACGATGGACCATCGTTCCCCTCTATCAGAACTTCAGGCCTCCTTGAATGCCCTTAATTTGAATGAGCGCTTTCACCAAAGTCTTTACAGGTTCATGAAGTCAGTTGAAGCAACCTTATTGAGAAGTAAAACAGTGGATGAAAGGGAAATTGCCAAAGTTTGCCAAACTGACCGAGGATATGCTCCAGTCGTCTTTCTGAGCATGTTTCCACCATCACCATCGGAATCGCATCGAAGCGTGTTTATTCAACCTGGATGTTGAACAAAGAAAAGCGGTCTCTATACATTGAGATACTTTGGGCCCAGTTTTTGGAACAAGCTGCCTGTGGAAACTCGAAGTTGTTCGCATAAATCTTCTGCAGCAATACAAGCAATAAAAGGATTCCTGGGACTGCAAAGTTGACTTTTACATGCCTAATTGTTCATCTCATCTGACTTTTATATCTGTTACATGTAGTTACACAATAGTATTTGTGCGTAGTCACATGCATGCATCATGCCGTGAATAAATCCTTTCTTCCTTTCTTTCTTTCTTTCTTTCGGAGTAGCGAAAATGTTCATGAACCTCTGGATGATTTGAAATTGATCGACTTGACCAAAGTGACGAAGAAATATAGAGGCACTCACATATCGAAAGGATCGAACGTGCTATGTCGAAGACGTGGAACTAAATGAACTGATTCTATCTAGCAAAGCCATATCCCAGGCGATGCAGCCCCCATGGCGTTCCTTTTAGTTAAAAGTCATCAAAATTAGCCTCCTATTCTGATCTTCGTTTCTGAAGAAATCGTCTTGAAAGAGAGCAGTGAAACACATGTATACAATGGATTATTCCCTCGAAACTTGGCAGGCCTGTCTGCCAGATTCATTATATAGGGGGGGGGGTGGGGCTATTTCGGAAATGCATTCGTGAACAACGAATATCAGAGGAAATATGCTCCTGAGCAATTTCAAATACGAACTTCACTAGCATTATTCATCACTTCGGTACATTGGTGATAACATATCTTGTTGTTGGGGTCAAGCCAACCATTTTCCGTTATGGAGATAGGATTGAAAAAAACATTAAAAAATCCCTATTTTTTATATCTCTAAAACTTTGGAGCTGTAGACCACAATTCTGAATATTGGAACACCAAATTCAGCATTGATGTTTTTTACACATATCTGACACATCGTAATTGCGGGTGGATTTTATTCATGCCATCTTTACGGTTACATCCCATTGAAAAAATGGGGCTATTTCGGACAAGGGATGGGGCTAATTCGGAAATGAATGGGGCTATTTCGGATTTTCACAAAAAAGTCTATTATTTAATACGATATGAATCAGTGTGATTGGAAATGAAGTGCGAAGCCTACCAGGATGCAACAATCTTTATTTTAATGGTCACGCGCTCTGTGGAAGGCTATTTTCCATTGTCTGTGAAGACTCGGCATCAATTGTCGAAAATTGCAGAGCGTCTGACTTCAGTCACAAGCACACAATACTCTCTGCACACAATCGTGTCTGTGGGATATAGCATGCTGACGCATGAATTCCGCGCGGCTTGGGGAACTCCTAAAGCAAGTGTGGATAACCCAATACTTCGAATTCGAAGACAATGGATATAGTGGCGACCGCTGTATTGCGTAATTTGGTCAGCCAGAACAAGCCATTTGTGTGGGAAAATGATTACGGTTCCCATTGTTAAACGGTGTCATTTAACTTCATTCGTCTTGGAAAGTCCACGAGGATTTGCACGATAGCGGCGGTTGAATGTGAGTTTTCCCGTGAATTTTACATTGAACATGCTATGCTAGCTAATTTATTCTGTAAAACAGAAATAGACAGGCATAATATACATAGCCAATTTTCCTTTGATTGTTGCTGGTACGATCTTGTAGGCTATTTAACTACCTTATTTCGTAATTAGATTTCGAATACATATTGCCGGTAAATAATAATATGGTAGAGGTAACATAATTCAATCACATACCTAATGCTACTTGCATGTACAGTACACGTATATTGACATATATGTAAGGTCAAATATGAACCATTTCAGCTGTGTCTACAAATACAATTAACACATTGGTAGGTCATACTTGATTAGGTAAGTGTCACGAATTAGATCTAGGCTAATTAAATATTGCCACAATTTTGCAATCTTTGTTGATTTAAAAAGTCGTTGTATTGGCCTAGAACACAGGAAAATTGCCCTCAAAAATGACCTGACTACATTATTCAGGTGTCTATAAGGCATCACCTATCATCTACCAGTTCAAAGTTTACGCCTTTTCTTGACTATTGAAACTCATCCTAACCATCACGTCCACCAGTTACATTACTTAATAGGCCTACCTGAAAAAATACCTAGGACTTTCAATTTTACTCTGAGTGAACGCGCACTTCCGTGAGTTATGTTTCTCTCCCATTTAATTGAGATTCACCTCTATGCAACTTTATATCTGTTTAAATCAAATGCTTTTTTATGTTTTGTGAATTGCGTTTATAATGAAGAGGTATATTCACTCATAATGTATAATCTCCATTCATTTGACGAAAAACATTATGTACTAGTACCGCTGTACATGTACTACTATTACTAGAAATTATTTCAGAATTTGCTACCTATGAAAATTTTCGATTGACTTTAATTACTTACAAATACTTAAGTTGAAATCATCACTGTCCTTTGCATTTGATGCAATTGCCGGAGTTACAATTCTAAGTTCAGCTAAATATTTCAGATAACATGGTGCGAAATTACAAAAGTAAGAAAGAGTTCAAATACAGTCCTGAGGCGCTAGATGCTGCGATTGATGCTGTGGTGAATAATCTGATGACTTTATCAAAAGCTTCTGAAGCGTTTAATGTACCGAAGTCGACGATTAATGACAAGATCACAGGGAAACACCTAGGCAAGCGAGGACATTCAACTACTCTCACAGAGGATGAAGAACGTCACGTGATTGATTGTTTGCTGTATGCCTCAAAGTTTGGTTGGCCCTTGAATAGACAAGACCTGGGTGAATTTGTAAACCAGTACTGCCGGAGAACCTCGAAGGAAGTGCCATGGGATGTAAGCAAGGGACCTGGTATGGACTTCGTAAGAGGATTGGAGAACAGATGGAAAGATAAATTAGCAATGAGGAAAACCGAAAATCTAACAGTAGCTAGAGCTAAGAGTATGACGAAGGAGACAGTGGAACAGTTCTTCGATACCATCATGAACTGTTATGAGAAATACGATTTGAATGGACATCCAGAGAGAATTTACAATTTGGACGAAACCGGTCTTAACACCGACTCTGGTGGATCGAGATGCTACTTTCGTCGAGGCTTGAGAACAACTAGCATATTGAATCCGACATGTGGAAAAGCAACTTGAATTGAACTTGCACAGTCCTTGTCTGTGCAAATGCCGATGGCAGTCATCTCCTGCCTCCGTTTGTAGTGTACAAGTCAAAATATTTGCACGACACTTGGTGCAAAGGTGGACCACCAGGAAGTAGCTTCGGGAACTGTGTCAGCGGCTGGATGGAAACCACGGTTTTCTACAACTGGTTACAAAAGATTTTTGCTGCACATAAGAAGAAAGTTCACGGTGACGACTTTGTCGCACTTTTCATGGATGGATACGGCAGTCACTTGACGTATGATGTTGCGAAGTTCTGCAAAGACAATAACATCGTCCTCGTGTGTATTCCTCCACAATCAAATCACGCCTTACAACCTTTGGACGTTGGATTCTTTCAACCACTCAAAGCAACATGGAAGCTGACTCTACGCAACTGGTTTCGACAACCACGGTTGCAGAAGGTTGATAAGGCAGTATTCCCATCCTTGCTGAACATGCCGTGGCACAAATTGAAACCCAAAAACGCGGAAAGTGGATTTCGAGGTTCTGGTTAATACCCCATCGACATTTCCAAGCCTCTTCAGAAAATGATTGGACACGAAGAAAGTGGTTCCTCTTCGACCAGTTCACCAATTAGCAAGAACATCGCAAAAGCTCTGAAGGATACCCTGTCTCCTCCCCAAGACCACGAAGTGAAATTTGCCAAGAAGAATGCCGAAACACGTCGCAAACGCATCCAAGCCCCATGCGGAGAAGTTCTCACAGAAACGGATGCGTTGAATCGTCTGGCAACCGAAGGGAAGCCGCCGTTGAAGAAAACGAAAATCTGCGAAAGTGTCAAAGGGCAAGAGGCAGAATCCCCCGCCAAGCGAACGCCGGATAATTGAGAAAATGCCTGGAGATGGAAATTGTCTTTTTAGCAGCGTGGCTCAAGGGATATATGGAGAACTCAATGATGTAACAACGCAATACGTCAGAATGAAGGTCGTCTCATACGTATTCGAGAACTGGAGTTACTTCGAGTCATTTGGGATTCAACAATTGCACCACGCAGAAACAGCAGCGGAGTACTACAAAAAGATGTCTAACTCGAAAGAATACGGTGACCAGCCGGAGATTGAGGCCCTGAGCAAGGCGTTCGACGTAAGAATCGAGGTGTATACAAACAACAACATGTACATTGCAACCTGCATTCACAATGAAGAGGCAGATAGCGTCGTCAGAATTCACCACAGCAACATTCACTACGACCACATCAAAGTAATTCGGAAAGAAGAGAATCAACCAAACGAAGAAGAGGAGAATCAACCGAACGAAGAAGGAGAGAATCAATCGATTGACCGTGAATGGGGATTGATCAAGTTTCGCGGCAAGAAAGGAAAGAATACATTCTTCATCGGAAAAGTAGGCATTAAGGACCTGGTAAACATGACAACTACTGCACATTCAACAGACATCCATTTTCCTTGCAGATTGACGCAGAAAATGGCGGCTCGGCTGATGTCCACTACGTTCAGGGGCCGGTGCTGGAAAACAAGTCGTCATATTCATTTCCCGAGGATGAGGACAAGGATTTCAATGTGCCCCAAAACGACTGGACTCCTCTCAGAAGACCAAAGGATTGCCTAGTCAACCGAAAATTCTGCTACCAATTTGATTTGAAGGACATTGCAAGAGCGAAAGATTTGTTGATTTGAATCTGACTTCGGGGCATGAACTCATTTTACAGATATTTTTCAGATGTAGCCTTTATGTAGATAGGCTAAACTATATTTTGTACTTTTTGTTAATAGTGTTTGAACAAATTACGAGTCAATTGTTCTATTTTTGCGTTCACGACTTATTCGAACCGTGGTTATACTCAGTAGGCCTATCGACTTGGTGGAGTTGTATAGTGTATTTACAACTGGCTGTCATATACAAGAGCAGCTTGCAAAAGCAACTGTTCTTATGTGGTGATATAGCAGCTTGAAAAGTCATTGTCCATTTAGTATAAGTAGACGGTTGCGCTAAGTCACACTTTTTCATCTAAACTAGGTTAATCTTAAAAAACGAAAATCTCAGACTTGGGAAATTCTCTAAGCTAAGCTATGTGCACCTGTAATCCTATATTCTAGTCTCAGTCTAGTAGATGGGCCTATATGAACAACAAGTCTACAGTAATATTGATTTCATAAATGATTTTGAATCACAGAAAAGGAAAATTTTGAAATGACAGATCAGAAGGTCGGGATTTACCGGTCTCCTGCCAGGGATCAAGCATTGCACCAAGACGCTCTTCAGCTTTTATATCACATCCGAATTGTAGCTAGAGATGACATGCATGATTGGGGTGCTTCCTAAATACTTCTTATAATGCAATTAGAGCAGTTTTATTACACTTTTCCGTTTTGTCCGAAATAGCCCCACTGTGGGGCTATTTCGGACAAAAAAGTAAATTCAAATTTCAAATTCAAAATAAAAGCAAATTCAAAAAACAAGTGCACGGTTATATTGCGAATACCCGTGTTGCATATTATGCAAAATTTGGAAGTTCATCGCCGAATAGTGTTTGCGCAAAATTCGAAAAACTTGATTTTTGTCCGAAATAGCCCCACCTCCCCTATGAGCAAGTCATCTTCAGACTAAATGAATTCATGATTTTATTAATTATTCCGATATGCAGTTCTTGGCTGAAATCCCGCTGCGCATACAGAAGTGAACCTCATTCGTCGTGTCTGTCACAATTGCAAGCAGCAATTATCAGCTAATATTCGCCTTAAGAAAGTCGTCATCAATTAATAATAATAATAATGAATTTTATTTATCCTCGGAGCATTTTAGTAAGAATCCTTTTTACAAAATGGCCGAGCAACGCTCTCACACAAAAAATATCAAGATAAGAAGATCAGTTGGTAATGAACAATGAAAAGGATGATGAAAGTTAACTCGTTACAAATTTAAAATAATGATCAAAGCACAAATTCTTGTACAATAATGTTTAATATAGTATATTGTTGTAATAATAATGTTTACAATTTGCAATGTGCGATCGGTGGAGAGATTTGTAGAAATCGACGCCTGTCTACCAGTGAAATACGTTAGCAAAATATAGTGAAACAGCTCAATTATTCAAATCATGTCTAAAGACACATGTTTCTTAATAGGCGTTTTGCGAAACTCAAGCAAGCGTCAGTCATTACAACAATCAGTGCACGCTCAGCGCTCTATCTCAATCACCATTCATAGTCTGTGTAAACAAAACGATACTGAGATTTCATGTAATCCGCTATTAAATTAGCGCTTGCAGGTTAAGTTCCACGTTAGAGAATAATTTCTTTGTCATCTCAAGATCAATCAGATGCCGCGGCTAGTTGATTATTGCGCGCCTCCCGACAGAGAAAATGATGGAAGCGTCGGTATTTAGAAATCAGAACCATTTTTCCACGCGACCTCGGCGCTCGGGGGGACACACCCGGTAATCCCCCCCTGGTCGGAATAACTCTACAGCCCGCACCTTAGTGGCCCTGCTATTCCCACGCACAGATACGTGCGAATAACCATATCACAATAGGCAATTAGCCATTCGAGCGTCATTTCGCACCGTAGAAACGACTGTAACCATATGAAAATGAAGTCAATGTCTTTTTTGTAGCCTGTAGGAGGAGAATGTGCTAATATATTTGGAACATTCAGCAAAATTACTGTCCTTAATTGAATGATGATCAATTACCGCAAGATTATGTTGCTTAACATTTACGGCGCTTAACTGTTCATTAATTTTTGTATTTTTCATTGACTTCAACCCAGTTTTACCAAGGCCAAAACATCACTGACTGCTCCTTTTTCTGGAAGAAATGTCCCCGAAAATGCAGAAAAGCATCTACTAACAACATGCAAAAAAATTGTGCATCCTGTTTCATCAAGTGTGAAGACATCATTCTGTGCAATTCTGTCTCCATTATATTCATTGAGTTCCTTCCCATGCCTACATCATTCCTGATGTCAACACAGCTTTCATGAGGGTCAACCTATTTATACATATTTGAAATTATGCGAACAAACTTGAAGCCCACTGTTTCAGAAAAATTATTGGAGCTGTCTATAGCACTAGAGACGATAGCAAAACATCGAAGGTGACATGAAAACTTACCATTGCTGAGTTGGCTCATCCTTAAAATGACTTCCGAAGAACTTGTCTGATTTATTAACAAGAAAATATAGAATTGGAGGGTAGAACCCAAATCAGGGTGTAGAAAAATCCGAACAACGACATAGAAACTACGAAATTTTAAAATCAAGATAACAGTTAAACAAAGCTCCTCAGAATCAGCTGTGATTTATAAAGCATGTGTAAAAACCATAGAAATCAGATTATTTAACTATATTAGGTTAGAAGGTTCAGCAGCTTATTTTGGGTGGTCATTGAAGCTGCTCTCGATCTCAAAAAATTCGTGTCTACTTCGTGATAGAAGGTTTCAACACGATGACCCTTCTAGTCTTTGTATAGTATCTGAGTTCTATGGCAAAAAAACTTTTCATAGAAGAAGTTCATTAAAAATTAAGCACCTTAATTGACTACGCATGTATGTACAACAGAATCAGATTGCTTTATAACCCTATAACCCTATAATCTCCCTAGCAAGAAAGCTCCACACTCTATCTCCATGAGTATTAATGCGCTCAAGGGGGCAGTGGTGAAATCGTCTATCCCGAATCGCCAGCCTGAAATCTTTTTTCACAGGCAATCTGAAATCTATGACGATGTGATCTAGACCTTGCGACATGTGATCACTATCAGTGCTGCAAAAATTGAACAGTTCCATATTTATGCATGAATTTGAGTCGCCTTGATTTCTATGGTGCCTTTACTGTGTCTGATATATCACTGAATGCTGGATTGCCGGATGGCGGCTTCTAAATTTCAAAAACAAATAGGTCCTCAGCTGTCCATTTTAGCTCAAATAACTCAAAAAAGCAATAAGTCGGGTGAAAATTAGTTAAGAGGAAATTGTAATTTTCTAAACAAGCAGTCATCGAATTCATCACAATAGATCAAGCGTTGTAAAATTGACAGATTTCTAGACAACGTACTATTTATTCATCCTGTCTTCCTTTGACTGAGACTGCATGATCGCTTTGAGGAAAAGAAGACTGAAGTTCACACAATTCATTCGTACACAAACATGCCAACAAGTGAGTTCTACTTTTAATTCAGCAAGAATTTGAATTTGTGAAAATTGAGAGGCATGGAAACAACTGATGCAGTAAGGACATTAAGTAGTTCATGTAATGGATAGAGGATGGCTACGCGATTCTCTGGGATATAGAGAGGGAAATTATTTGATGAATCCCGAGGGCTTGTCAGAGAATCGTATAGCTATCCTTTATAAAGTATGCCAGATTATTAGGACCATTTATATCCACGATAGAATCCCTCTTTACCAAGATTTTCCCTGGGAACAAATTTTATCAAATATTGAAGGGATTCTGAAAAACGATTTTACAACTATGTAATAATCTGGTATACTTTATAATGAAGTAATTTGAGGGATTTTGATGAAAATGAATTTAATGATAAATCATTGGCCATGAAATTTCAATGAGTTTCTTGGGGAATTTCATATTTCCTGAATGTGGTTTTTTGACGCCCGATGATTGAAAAACACGTTATGATCGAAAATCGTTGTGTGGTTGAAAACATTATAAATGAAATATATCATCGACAGTGATGGCGAGAAAGTTAAAATTTTCCCTATCATGCTTTCACTTGACGATCGACTTGACGAACGAACAGTATATTACATTAAACTTCAAGAGATCTTCATCTTGAGAATGATGTTCATACTTGCTTTGCTTCGTAATACAAAGTAAGTGATGAAATATGTACCTGTTCGTTTCAGCTATTACTATTATCCTTGTCTCGTAGAAACTGAACCCTTACTAAGCCTTTATGTTTGAATGATAATAGGGAGGTGCACTATAGAATGGTAGTACTTTAAATCACTTTCAACACCAGCTCATTTTGTGAAGTTGACTGCTATGAGCACTATGGCAATAATTTGATCAAAATTGATCCCAAAATGAGTAGGCCTCTATGTGCGGCCCATTTGAAAAAACTCTGAAATGACTAAAATTGCTACCTAATGGCCATTTTGAAGGTGCTTATTTTTTACACCAGACTAATGGAGAGTTGACTTTCAATAAAAAGACGCACATAGAATCAGTCGCAAGCAAATGATCATGCCTAAACGTCAAAACATGTTTACAAAGGTGATACGGTATGGTCCTTTAATAATACAAGGGACCATCTGAACAATGTTCAGATTCTAAGAAGTCTCCATCTCAGTTCATCGAATCGGTCACACTGTTCAATGTGTTCTGCTGCATTTTAATTATTCATCCGAGTAATTACTGATGCAGATTCAGGACCCACCGATGCTTTTCATCACTATCCATCGAGACAAGATAAGGTTCCCTTACGCGATTGTCTTCTCACAAGATGGCCCTGAAACTCTTTTTTTGATGCAGATATTATAGGGAAAGTCATGAAATGAAATTTGTTTGATGTCGATTAAAACTATCTTAGCAATAGGCCTGTCTGAAATCCATGCGCCGCAAAATAAATTGTCACTTACCCGTAGGCTGTAGTGGAAGTATGTGGAGGCAGGCCTACTTTGTATCATGTCATATCACTGTTAATATCATCTTTGAATAAGGCCCATTCATATTTTAAAACCCAGCCCTTCATATTTTAAAACCTGAAGATGATTGTTGGATGGCAATCGAAAATATTCGTACATCTAGTTATTAAATAATAATTTGAGTCTCCAAAATACTTCGCCAATCACTCGCGGATGAATGCTTCGATATGCTACTTTGGTTCACAGCTTAAGTTTGCCATCTGCACCAATGGGTATACTCTTCCATTTCATCAGATCAATGATGGTATAGAAACCTCCAACGCCTTGCTGAACACAGGGCTGCCACTCGTCCGGTTTTAACCGGATTTCCGTTTTTTTTCAGAATAAACGAAGTAGTGAGAAAATGTTGTGTCAGGGAACAAATAATTTGGATTTTGAACAATTTAAATTTTGAAAAAGTCCCTTTTGAGATTTCGAAGGGGCCCCTTTATGCTCGTTAGGGGCCCTTTTGAGACTGCGAAGGGGTCCCTCAAAGATCGTGAGGGGGCCCTTTTGAGAATGCGAAGGAACCCATTTAAGATCGTGGGGGGCACTTTTGAGACTGCGTAGATGCCCCATTAAAATGGTGAGGGAGCCCTTTTGAGACTACGAAGGGCCCCTTTTGAGATGGTAAGGGCCCTTTTGAGACTGCGAAGGGGCCCTTTAAGATCGTGAGGGGGCCCTTTTGAGATCGTCAAGGGCTCTTTTGAGACTGCGAAGGGGCCCCTTTATGATCGTGGGGCCTTTTCAGATTGTGAAGGGGCCCCTTTAAGATAGTGAGGATGTCCTTTTGAGATTGTGAACAGGACCGTTGAAGATCGTGAGGGGGCTTTTGAGATGGTAAGGGGCTTAAAGTATTGAGACAGGCACCGTGAAAGATAAGAGCATGTGCGACCTTTTTAGATTATGTAGGGCTCTGTAAAATTGTGAACTGGGCTATGCAGATTGTTAGAGGACCTTAAAGACCCTGCAATTTTTAAGGGTGATCAAATTCAAAGATGATGCTTTCTAAAAATCCGCTTAAGCAGAAGATTCTTCTATAAGGAAGTCAGTGATCCTTTCGTCATTCCTGAAGAAACAGGACGAAACGCAAGTAATTAAGGTTTTGAACTAAGAAGTAAATTTAGGTGGCAATGCTTGACGAGAAAGTTGTTATACGTAATTATGGAGTCTATTATGAATAAAATTCTGATCGCTTTGATGCTCTCCAAAACGTGTCTTTCAAGAAGCGTGCCAGAAAAATATGAAAGAAAAATCTACTAAAAAGTTTCGGGAACACAAGGGAGTGACGAAAGAATATTTTGTACGATCACTTGTCGCAAAAGCTGCTAAATTTAGGCGAAGACACCAGCGAAAATTGAAATCTCGCAAACAACTGCAGAAGTGATGCGGATTTCTTTTCGTGTCGATTTTGTGTTTCGTGTAGAAATTCTGCATACTTGTCCATTCAAAAATTCTCTCTAATTCTGAAACTACCCTTCCAATTTATAGGAAATAGATAGTAAGGAGAAAGTACACAGATTCACTTGTAGGCTCCATGTACAATTTCATGGTGATTGGCCAAGTCGATTCTATGGCAAAACAATTCCATTTGTTCTACTGAGTCTATATTATTACTCATACAGTGTGAAACTCATAATGAACGCCAAGAAATTTTGATTCACAAAAATCCTCCCTCATCATGAGATTTTGAAATAGCATGGAACTGAGAAAAGTTGTAGGGTAATTCCTGTTTGATAATGTAATGCCGAGAAAATGCTTTATTCCAGGAAGTTTCGCCTGCAGAGCATTAAATACATCAAAATTCTACTAGTTAAATTCAAAAGGCTGGAGGTTTCGCGTGCAGGGCTTTGAAAATATCAGCATTCTACTAGGGTAGGTACGGGTAATATGGGACGGCGGGCAATATGGGACACTTAACGAATATCTTCGAAAACAGATACTTCCTGCAAATATTTTGGAATAATATTGATGTGATCATTAGCTGCAAACATAAAATTTAAGCGAAATCGGCTGCATACTTCCGCTTTTGTGACTAAAACGCAAGTGATATACGAATTTTTGTAAGTCAAAAATGGGGCTGATCTAAAATTTAGATTTTAGTAAAGCTATGACAACATCATCAATCAAGTTTTCTCATGAATTTAGATGCATTGGATATGGAAGCTGGGGTCTTGTGCTATGCTTACAATATTTCACTTTTTCAATTTAATAATTTTATCAAATATTTTTATAGCTTTTGAAATAAGATATGTATGACGGGTAATTTGGGACACTCTAAACATTATGTCTCTCCAGCTTAATAAACCTCATCGTGTGAGCGACAAGGATGAATTGCAGCTGAGAGACCAAACATATCCGGTGTCTTGACTGCCTCCAACTATCAGGGGTGGGCCGATGTGACAATATGTGACATTTTTTCATCTCAAAATAAAATGTGACATAATGTGTATTTTTCATTGTTGGTGTGACAAAATGTGACAAATTTACATAACCAGAAAATAATTTGACAGAAGTAATGTTTTTCGGTGGTGTGACATCATATAATGAGGTTTAAACTCACAGAGGAGCATCAACTTCGTCTGAGTGAAATAACGACAACTTTATTCTTTGACTTTGATTTGTACTCCGAATATGTAAGATAGATATGCTTCTCTGTGCTCCCATTGGTGACTTGCACTTCCGCCAGGTAAATCGTGATGCTACTAGTTCGCTTGTTTAAAGTTGACTTTGAGCTTGATGGCCCAATTGCAACATTCATTCCATGTGGTCATGCGTTTTTCGATTGTCATTTCCAGATCGCAGTATTCCTTGCAAAGTTCTAGTTCCGATAATGCACACAATCCAAGGAAAATAACAATTGTAACAAAACTCGGTGTGATATTTCTTCACTGAAAACAGAATTACGAGTAAAAGTGCTCTTTTTGTGCGAGTTTATATTGTCTGTGAATTCATTTTGTTGAATTTATTCCGAATGCGTGCTTATTGTTTATCATCAAAATGAATTCAAGACATTAAAAATAATCATAGTTGCAATAAGACTACAACGTTTGTGTGTAATTTTTCACTTAAAACAAAAATAAAGGTGTTAAGGTCTTACCCATGGTTTGTTTCGCTGTTGCCACAAATCTCGGTAAAACTGTTAGATGTCTTAAATGGCAATTTGTATGAAACTCCTTATATGACAAAGAGTAGTAATAATAAATTAAAGGGTTCTATATCTTGTCCCATTATAACGCCGCTTGATATACATTCATCGATAGGGCAGCAAAAATGGCAATTTCGATAGCTGCCAATTTCCTGGACATCATGTGTCAAATTTTGTACATATGTTTCCATCAGCATGTGACGAAATGTGACATTTATGTCAATGGGCATTTGACAAAACGTGACATTAACGCTCATCGATGTATGACATAATGTGACAAATCCAAAATGTGTCACAGATCCAAATGGGGCGGTCCACCCCTGAACTATGTTTCCGAAGTTCAACAATCAGAGAAGAAAAAAGAATCCACTCCTAGAAACAAAGGTAAAGAAAATATGCCTATGAAGAAAACAAAATCTCGAAATATCTCCAATCCAACTCAACCTGTTGTAATGGATGCACAGCCTCAAACATAAACAAGTGACCCAAGTAACTTCTGTCAGTTCTGTGATGGGGAGTATGGTGATGACCTAAGATGTCGTCTTCAGGTTGACTGCATACAATGCACTCAATGTGGATCGTGGGTACACGAGGATTGCGCTGGAGCAAATTGAAAAGTACATTACATTTGCTGTGACTGTGAAGAAGGCCAGTGAATTGATCTGATGCTTTATAGACTCTGATAATTCGTTGTTCAAAATGTTTACCTAGAATGTTTTGTTATCTTATTAATAGTGGGAATTTTTCAAAGTACCCTAATTTTGAGAAATTCTAAAAGAGGGATATATTGAACATTCATTCTATTCATCTAGCTAAATATTAGAGAATTATCCCAAAAAACTGGAGGTTTTGCCTGCGGCGCTTTATAAAACATCATAATTGTACTAGTTGTACTCCAAAAAGGGTGGAGGTTTCGCCTGCGGCGCTTTAAAAACATCAAAGCTCTACTAGTTACACTCATAAAAGTCTGGAGGTTTTGTCTACGATACTTTGCGGTCTTCCAAACGTAGCACACCTGAACAGCAATTTCCTAATGGTATGAAAATTCTTCACAACAAAGACGGGATCTTGCACCGTGTGACGTCATGGCACTATTAATAGAAAATGGCAAGGCTGCACGAGAATAGTGCATTATAAATTTGAATGTAAAAATTTTGATCGAAATAAAGAAACTTGTCTTTGAAACAGTTACGTAAAATCATCCATAGGCCTACATGTAGATTATTCGATAATATGCAGTCTTTATATCGAGCTGAAATCGTCAATCGTTCAATAACTTCATGCTGATTTTGCATTGAGGGGAGGGTGTAGGGGTCTTTGTAGTACACTCTGTCTAACCTTCGAAAACGGTTCTCCTGAAAGTAGTAGCTGCTCTAGTCATGTCTTCTAGTGTGCCTTGATGAAACTGATGATTGAATAGGCATCAGTAATTATAATTTAATACATTTACTTGCTAACTGTGACGATTCAGAAGCATCTTTATTAGAAGATACCTAACTTCTGCTTTAGCGGTTTCAAAACTTACCGGGTTGTGTTCTATAGAATAATCGTAAGTTTCTTACTTTGAGGGGGCCCACGACTGCGTCTAGGGAAGCCCATTCCGATTTGACATTCCGATTTTTATTTTTGATAAGAGTGGCAGCCCTGTGAATATCTTCTGAAGCTTTCGTAGCAGTGCTGCACACCCTCTTGACCTAATACACCTATAGGGGAGACAAGGGTGACTTGGCATATGTTTTGTAAAAATGCTGTCACTGCTTATTAAATGAAGGCGAGGTGTCGGTATTGTGGCCACTCGGTGTCACTACCAGTACTTAACCATTCCTCTAATCCTCATTCACAAATGGCCAATAGAATCCATATACTTAACTTTTTTACAGTCGTGGTTAGGTGGGCTGAGTTGTCATAGAAGTAGAGGGAGTTTGCATAGGGGTTGTGGAGAGTTGGCATTGAAAGGTGTTTGTGTATCTAAATCAGTGTAAATGATGCCTAAATATTGTCAGCTTTTGATCACTTGAAAAAGCTTAGAACTCTGCGCATCATTAAGTTAGACGACCTTCGTGGCCATCGCTATGACGACGGCATAGATATCTATCCAGTCACAAACCTAGATGGTAAAAGCGTGGGAAAGAAGAGTGGTAATCTGAATCAAAACAAATCAATTGTTTCGACTGCACATAGCATTGGAGAGAAGATACATTTTGCGATTTATTTAATCGACACATAACACGAAAGAAAACAACAAATGCAGACCAGACTTTTTAATTGAAAAATCGTCAACTCAACGCTTGGGAGCATTTGGACCTTAGAATCATCACCCGAAATGACGACGAAAGCTGATGCCATCTTAGAGATTTCTTTGGTCACTCTCCTTGGAATGATGTGTTCAATTCGCTCGACAGCTGTGATTTGGATGATATTTGTTCTTCTGCTACCGAAGCAGTTATTGCGACATGTCTGCTAGCATGCCTTCTTCCTCAACAGCTGGTAAATCAGCATCTCTGCAATGGTTGACTAGGAGTGTGCAGCAACAGGAGTTGAGAAAAATAGGAATTTTCAATTCTGCAAGCGCTTTCCCACCGCTGAGAACTACACAGCCTAGTTCTGCTTGCAATTTTTGTAAAGTAGTAATTGAGAGGGTCAAAACTAAGTACATTGATCGAGCTTTTGCGAAGTTGCTAGCGTGCCCAACTGGGCGTTTTGGTCTTACTCTCAAGCAATTTCTTCTTACTCATTTGTTTCCAGTTTTACTCCTTTGTAATTGCACTCAGGATTATCCGCTAGATCACCGACCGACAAGGCTAACTTTTTTGCTAGTTGTTTCTCCACTAATTCTACTCTTGATCCATGCACCCAGGTGTCTCCACATCCTTAGACCACCGATGCTTAGATGCCATTCTTTAGCATCTGTGAGAGGAAAGTTTTGAAGGTGTTGATGAAGTTGAACTATTCGAAGAGTACTGTGCCCGATGACATTCCACTGCCCGAGACCGTCTGAAAGTGCGAATCTTTCAATCCATCGTGGAACCCATGCTCCACTACGACCTCTAGAAGCATTTCCAGTTGCCGACACAAGAAGGCAGGTCATGGATGCTGCTCATAGGTCTCTCCTCCGCAACGCTCTGGGCATACACTACTCGCAGAAAATCTGGAATAAAGTGCTATTGGCGCGAGCTAGTGTTGCCCCTTTGAGTGTCACTTTGCGGCAACGTCGTCAAAGTCTGATTGTCCGCTGCCTACGTAGCTTCGGCGGAGGTAACACAGTTCCCTTTCCTTGGTCCACCTGAATCAAACATCTGAGCATTTTCGAAGAGGACAAGGCCGGACTCAGATCATAATTGACTGTTTCAAGCCTATTAGTTTCAAATATCATGATTGTTTCTTTTCATTTGTTCCTTCAACTTGACATGCTTGAAAATTTCAGTCTGATAAATCGGCTAAATATAACTTTGTAGAGTTTCATGAATCAGATGATGATAATGAAATGTTTTTAGTCGTTGAAAGGTTCAAGAAATTAGCTTTTCTATCGATATAAAATCATCTAGATCCCATCAGTAGTTCACTGGCTGCAGGTCATTGAGGAACGGCATAAGCTTAAGAACCACCGCTCATGTTGTGAAGTTTACAACATACAGGATAGATATCTTCTATCATCTTGGAAGATATCTATCCTCCGATTACATTAACAAAATTTGTTCTTTTTTAGATATCTAGGACGTGTTGCAACCAGAGACAATGGTTGCAACGATTATCAGACATGAACTCAACTGATATCTAAATTTTGTATAACTTGAGATTGAATACAACTTAGTTTGATAGCAACTGTTGTTTTGACGTCTGGCGAATATTTAGAATGGACAATTTCGTTATAGCGCACAGAATTCTCAAATTTTGAAAAATGAGTGCGGTAGAGTCAAATATCGTTCATTATGTAGCACATAAATGTGGTGGCAAAATGCAAACATTTTTGGATCGTTGTAATTGGAATAAGATGTCTGGTCAATATAAAAAATAACGTGAAAATTCGATGAAACAGCCCGGGAATCACCCGAGAATTTGAATATTGATATCCGGCCGCCACCCTGTTTCAAATCTAGGTCTGATTGATACATTGAGATTGAAGTTTGACATAATGTAGGTGGTCTGTTTTTATGATCAACTCTGTATGTGCAGTCATGTAGCATTTCACAAAGCAATTTGAGATCTAGCGCTGGTCAGGATAACCATAGATTTCTTAAACGTGACATTGTTAGTGATCTGTTGACATCAATGCATGGACTTCTATACATCAATGGTACGGTGTCATAGTTTAAATGCCTATCTCTGGTACTATTCTATGTAATTCATAGTCTTTCGCAAATATGTAGTGAACTAAGAAAAAAATATGCTTCAATTTAAATGCCTCATATCTGTACAGGGACTACTAGGATATCTTTATAGCTATATAGATATCTTGGTTGTCCGTGTCTGTACTTTTCCCTTTAATGGTCCGGCTTTCAAAGTATTGTTTTGACATAGGCATCATTCATTCTGTAGGAGATCGGTAATTTCATCATGCAAAATACATCTTATCGAAATTGACAATAATGTAGTAGTAACTGCATAAGACTGTTAAAATAACCTGTACAAATTATTTCATTTTTCACGTGTTAAATAAGCAATTTTCTCAAAGAATTGTTTGGAAATCATCGTTGAAGCGAAATGGCTACATTAATTCTGAATGACAATTCAACGCGCGGTTACAACGAAATAAGAAAAATAATCAAAATTTATTTGAACAGAATGATTATTTTGCCGGTCTGGCCGCTTCAGCTTTATCATTGTAATGTAAATGACACAGCTGAAGCAGCCAGACCGGTGAAATAATTATTCTGTTCAAATTAATTTTAATTAGTTTTGTGATTCCGTTGTAACCGTGCGTCAAATTGTCATGTAATTTCTATTTAATTATATTACTTCATCTTTGTTGTTAGATTAATTCTGTACCGGTTGAATTTGTTGAACTTTAAACTTTCCTATGCAGCTACTATCACATAAAATGACCTTATAATGTCACGCATAGGTTCACAATAAACACGTCAAATGTTGTAAAAATATTTTCGCATTAACGTTTTCCAGGGAAAGCACTATTTTGTCGCCAAAAGAACTGTCACAATTTGAGGCATCTTTATTTACTTCAGATTTTGAACCCCTGTTGTTATTGCTGCAGTCACACATTGCGTTAGTTAAATCCTTTTCCATAACCCTCCTACTGATGTAAACCTCGTCCGTGCATGATATATGACCGGTGATGGTCTTTGCCACCTCCCTCGTAATGCCTGATAGAATCATCCTAGTTTTGGCTGTTCGACGATTGCTGATGTTTGTATAGTATCCCTCCTTACCAATGGACTTCATTAATGTGGTGATAACTTTCTGTATGCTGTGAAGTCCTAGTGGCTGAACCTTGTGCCAAATATTGCTGTGCGGGTTGTTGTTCATGGGTGTAAGATAAAATGCGTCAGTGTCACTCTATTTAAAAGTCGGTCTGTGAGATATATTGTAAATATATCTCATATATAATTATATAATGTAATATATCATAGATATTTATGACACATTGCTGTTCATTTGAAGGATGAATGTGAATAGTCGCCACTTTTGGTTCTATTTTGCTTTGAGTCAGACCAAAGTATTTGGCTTACGATACTCTGTATACTGGAGAATTTCTTCACCATTTGCAATTTTCAAAAGTAATTGAGACCTTTCTCCAAATCGTAGTGCCCGATGTTCGGCTGCATCTCTCATTACGCAGTGCATGCCAAACATGTAAATGAATGTGTTTATCAATTGCTTCAGATTCGATATTCCTTGAGCTCTCTCTTTCCACAATTTCTCTTCGTCTTCAAAAGAAATTGATTCTTTTCGTTTAGGATTTCTTTCGCGAGCGCTTTATCTCATCTCTGCATTCAATACTGTCCGAAATTCTTCGAACTCTTTGTCAAGGAACAGGGACCAATGTTTCTTGTTCTCCTTTTGAATATAATGCTGATTCATAGCAATCAATTCCTTCAAAGTTAGAGGAGGAAACTTGGTACCATCTCTTTTCCTTACATCGGCGATGAAGAATTTCTTATCGTGATTCAAATCGTTCGCTGTCATGTCATCAAGATCTTTATAAACTTTCAAGGTTGAATCCTGTCGTGATCTCCATTCATAATGCCAATCTTTAAAAATTTTTACGGTCTATCCTTTGATCTTCGTATTTTCGGTAATAATGCTTTGTATGTGATGACATGAAGATCAATGACGAGATGGTGGAGAATGTGAAACACTTTTGCTATCTGTGCAGTGAGATCAATAATGACGCTAGATATGACAGACAAGTGAGGCATAGGATAGCAATGGCGAAAACGCAATTCTTAAAGCTCAGAAAGTTCCTATCGAATTCGAAAATCGGACTTTCTACCAGGGTCATTCCACAAAAAAGCGACAGATTTCGGGAAGTGTATGGCGAAGGTTCTCGGATTTTCTTCAAACTTTAACAGCTGATTGTTCTTGGTAGGAAACCGACAGAAATCAAATATTTCCGTCTAACTCGTCATACTTTCCGAGCTACAGCCTTCTGAAGAAGACTATGCTCGACAAAAACAAGCTTCTATCTTCAATTTTTTAAAATTTCCGTACTTTGAAGACCTATATCTCAAAGACTAAGTAAGCTATCGTCGCAATGTTTTGTATGTGTATTATATTAGTGTAGGTTGGTATCCATATCAATTTTCAGCCCGATACCATCATTCAATCGTGAGATACAGCTTATCAAAGTTGACTGAAATTTTAGGCCTACTTTTTTATATTCAAAACTAGCTCAATTCCATGGGCAAAATTCTTCCTGAAGATTTACTCCAAACTCAATAATTTTTTCACTATGCATTATCCATAATAACTGATAAGAGCTAGTACCAATAGAAAGTTTCTACTGCAAGTCGTTGTCGAACTGGAAGTCGACGAAATTTGACTTTTTTTGAAAAATAGCAAAAATGGCCATTTTTGATGATCATTTCCCGTTGACTGACTACTCCGATTTACGTGAAAGTTTTTGTCAACCACACTATGAAGCTGATAATTAACATACTCAAAGCTGAACGTGCGCTTTGGCTTCGTTTAGGAGCCAGAGTACTTTGAATTATCACTTATTTTTTCATATTCTACTCTTCAAAGCTAATAAGTAGTATATATATTATATGTCCAAATTGGGACTATTATTTTTACCAGTCTGTACTCAGATTCACTGCAACTTTGTTTGTTTCCAATTTTATTGCAGATAAACCATTTTGACGACATTAGACATCGTCTACATTGTGATATCACAGAATGGCAGGCTCTTGCGTTATCTCTCCAGTCTGTAGAAATAAATATAAATGCATTTATGAATAAATAAGCTATATTATCCACAGCTCAACACGGTCTCCATGAACACCATTCACTTTCGGAGTCTTTTCGCATAGTTTTCTAGAAAAAGTCGCAAGTCATCCTTGTCCAATTCATTGAATGCTTTAATATCCCATTTTTTGTTTGCTCTCCAAAGAAAAAAAATCACGTGGACTTTCGATTGAACTTCTGGACAGTCACCTCAGGGAGTTAGGTCCGTAGCCTATCCAACTACGAGGAAATGTTTGGTCGAGGAAGGATCTTGCCTCCTTGCTCCAAAGCGGAGGCACTCAAAAAATTTGCTTTTGAACGAAGGTGTGGAGCAGCGAAGACTTTTAACATGCCGCTTAAGAAACTTTCAAATGTGTTGTTCGGTCAATTTCAGAAACGAATTTTATCTCTGAAAATTAAACTGTTCAATTACTGCGATGATTTCGTGACACTTCCCACTTATCTACTCGTTAGTTTTCCAGTAAATTCATGTCATAGATGCAAGATGACGACATAGCTGCCAATTCACGCTTTCTGTGTATCTGAGAGACAGAACGGCGCTCACGAGATAGGAGGTACGCTGTGGTTGGCTGGTATGATGAACCTGTAGCATGCAAGCTGACAAATCTCTGTGAATCTCTAAATGGACCAAAGGTACAAACAAAAGCTATTTGATTATTCTTGAAGAGAATATATCGAATGGTCATAAAATGAAATATTTGTGGTCAAGATGCAACACATTCACTCCTATGGAAGGCAAAATACGACAACAGATTGCACTGAGACTGAGTTCGCTGTTTATTAGCTGTCAGATTCTACAATGTTCAGTTACTACAAGCATCAGAAGCATGCGATAACTACACGAGAGATGCCGTTGCTGAAATCGAATACTAAAAGTTATTTTGATTATTTGGAAAATCAATAGTTAGACTATCTAGAGTAGCTGACTTAGCTGATTTAGCTCTCTTCACTTTCTAGTCATGCATCACATGGCAACAATCAAATAATAAAGGCTGTCTGATTTTGAACTGTTCCTTCAACATGGTGTATCTTAGATTATCTACTTTATCTATTCCTTTAAAATTTTCATACAATACTGTGACTCGTCATTTTAAAATGAGCTCGTCCAATTCTATTACACGGCATTTTTTCAGTCTTTCTGAAAGGTGCAGAAGGCAAGCTCTTCGGGATCGCCCGTTTTGTTTGTATACTTGTAGGCTATTCGCAGCATTGTTCAATTTTGGCGATTTTGTACATGTTCAGAGAACATAAACAAGTGACTTCCTTTTCTTTCTTTCCCGTGAATTGATCGTCCTATGCATAGCTGATTCGTCACGAAACATGATAGCAGTAGCGTATCAGATCATTGGGAGATATGACGTCATAACGTCTCCTTAAGTTAATGATTGCTGTTAAGTGAGACATCAGATGCTCGTCTAAGTTAGCAAGATTGACTAGGCATACAATGAAGTAGCCATTGAGACAAGGTTGAATATTTGAGCGAACTTCACCTTAAGGAATGTTCTTGCCACACTTCCTTATTGACGTGATAGCCCTTGCCTTTTACATTACGCTTTGAATTTTATTACTTTTTTAGATCTTTTGAATGTATGTAGATGTCCACATGTTCAGCAAGTAATGACATTGATATTACATTTGAAATTTCGAATTTTTGGAAATTGTTAAGTCATTGCAATTTGCGTCATTACTGAGACAACATGACATTTGGCACACAACGAAAAGCTATGATCGCCGTATGATATACGAATGTACAATTATTATTATTATACGACAGCAGTCAAAAAATCTCAGTCAAAAAACCACAGTCTGAAAAAAACGGTAAAATACGCCAAGAATCTCCGTTCTGTGACATCTTTCTTCCAAGACATAGCCCACAAATAACAGCAGCAGGTTATGAAAACACTGTGACTATGAGGGTTCTTTTATAATCGTCCACATGCATCGACACGGACCACGTCGACTGAATTTCGCGTTAGTCAAAATTCTCTTCTCAGAGTAAGCATGCCTAGATCATGTGACCACAATCCGTTCGTTCAAGATTTGAGTGAAGAGGACATGGCTCGACTATCGTTTGCTATGTGTAAAACTTTTGGGAAGCGTTCCTGATCTCTTCAACTTGATTCAACCGACGAAGCACAAATGTAGCTACTGGTGAGACAGTCAACCCCCATGACATCAAGCAAGGGCTATCTCTTCATTGTCCGAAGGTCGTTGTTTTGGATTGAGTATGGAGAGGTGATATTATCGGTCCCTTCTTTTTTCAAGGCAACCAGTGTTGCGATTCGCGCGTGTTTACACGCGCGCGCGTTTTTTTGACAATTTGCGCGTGTAAGCGTGTTTTTTTCCATTTTTATCCATTTTGCGCGTTTTTTAAGTTTTCGACTTCTATTTTTAATTTTTGATAATAGAAAACTTTGGTTCTAAAATATCAAAATTTCAAATCACATGCAGTTTCTAGATCAGCCACATGTATAGCCTATCAAAGATCATTTAGGTTCATTAACATCTCACTAAATGGATATCCTATAGGGCCACTGCTCGTATGCATCTACCACTTAAGGCACGTGTGTATTTGACTTGTCCTGAAAAATACCGAAGCTCTTACTATCTGATCTGCATATTTAAGCTTTGTTAAAATTCGTTTCATCAAATATTAGCGATCATAGTTGCCATTTTGGCTTATTTGTAAGGAAATACATGTGCGCGTGTTTTTCGACCTTGCGCGTTTTTTTTACCCTACGCCAAGAATCGCAACACTGAAGGCAACGTCAATTGTGATAATTATCTCGACATGTTAAAAGTTTTCGCTGTTCCATATCTTCGTCAAAAGCGAATTTTGAGTGCCTCCGCTCTGGAGCAAGGAGGCAGGATCATTCCTCGACCAAACATTTCCTCTTAGTTGGATAGGCTACGGACCTAACTCCCTGAGGTGACTGTCCAGAAGTTCAATCGAAAGTCCACGTGATTTTTTTTCTTTGGAGAGCAAACAAAAAATGGGTCAAGCAAAAAATAAAGATAAAAAATGGAGAGCAAAAAAAAACTTATCAAGCAAAACTTCAATGGATGATTCGAAGGATAAAATCAGGAAAGCATTCAGTGAAATGGACAAGGATGACTTGCGACTTTTTCTAGAAAACTATGCGAAAAGACTCCGAAAGTGAATGGTGTTCATGGAGACCGTGTTGAGCTGTGGATAATATAGCTTATTTATTCATAAATGCATTTATATTTATTTCTACAGACTGGAGAGATAACGCAAGAGCCTGCCATTCTGTGATATCACAATGTAGACGATGTCTAATGTCGTCAAAATGGTTTATCTGCAATAAAATTGGAAACAAACAAAGTTGCAGTGAATCTGAGTACAGACTGGTAAAAATAATAGTCCCAATTTGGACATATAATATATATACTACTTATTAGCTTTGAAGAGTAGAATATGAAAAAATAAGTGATAATTCAAAGTACTCTGGCTCCTAAACGAAGCCAAAGCGCACGTTCAGCTTTGAGTATGTTAATTATCAGCTTCATAGTGTGGTTGACAAAAACTTTCACGTAAATCGGAGTAGTCAGTCAACGGGAAATGATCATCAAAAATGGCCATTTTTGCTATTTTTCAAAAAAAGTCAAATTTCGTCGACTTCCAGTTCGACAACGACTTGCAGTAGAAACTTTCTATTGGTACTAGCTCTTATCAGTTATTATGGATAATGCATAGTGAAAAAATTATTGAGTTTGGAGTAAATCTTCAGGAAGAATTTTGCCCATGGAATTGAGCTAGTTTTGAATATAAAAAAGTAGGCCTAAAATTTCAGTCAACTTTGATAAGCTGTATCTCACGATTGAATGATGGTATCGGGCTGAAAATTGATATGGATACTAACCTACACTAATATAATACACATACAAAACATTGCGACGATAGCTTACTTAGTCTTTGAGATATAGGTCTTCAAAGTACGGAAATTTTAAAAAATTGAAGATAGAAGCTTGTTTTTGTCGAGCATAGTCTTCTTCAGAAGGCTGTAGCTCGGAAAGTATGACGAGTTAGACGGAAATATTTGATTTCTGTCGGTTTCCTACCAAGAACAATCAGCTGTTAAAGTTTGAAGAAAATCCGAGAACCTTCGCCATACACTTCCCAAAATCTGTCGCTTTTTTGTGGAATGACCCACCTGGAAAAGGATGATAGTTTGCTATGTATGGTCTGTGTTGCTGTATAGCGTAGAACCATGGACATTGAATAAATGATTGGAGAACAGACTAGAAGCATTTGAGATGTGGTGTTGGAGAAGAATGTTCAATATCAGTTGGAAAGAGAACTAAGTGCTGAAAAAAGCGAATGAAACACGAAGAAAGGTGAAACATCGTGAAACGGAGGAAGATCAAGTATTGTGGTCATATCCTAAGACACAGCGAAATGCTGCATGTGGTTGAAAGTAAAATCAATGGTGCGAAAACGAGAGGAAGACAAATACGAATCAACACTGAAGATATCAAGGACTGGACTCACATAGGGACGAAAGGAAATAACATCCGAAAGGCGATCTCAAAACATCTTCATGTGACATGAACTCCTGCCTCCCCATGGAGACGGAATCAACCTGTGCCTGTACGTGATGAGCAATTTCACTTTCAGATGTTGATGCAAAGCGGCTGTTCGCAGAACTCGTTGTGTTGCGATTCCAGTCGATTTGAGATAGAACATCAACAGCCTTACGCAAAAGTGGCCGATCTGCATTTTTCGACCTCTGAAAAAGCTGGAAAAACCGCCATATTTTTATATTTTTCAAGTAAAACAACTAAATTTTTCTGATCTGATATAACTCTTAGTGTGTACGATGTATGATCTCATGATGCATGCAGTTTCGCTATTATCTGAGTCCATATGCCAGATAGGCCATTTTGCAGGTCTCGACGCATGTAGATGGGCTATTTTTGCAGTAAGCAAGATATTACAAGCACATCAAACTTCTGCATCTATTCTTTAACTAGTGCTGTGAAATCACGATTTTTGAATTTTGCATGCTCGTTGATACATTTATTGTGCTCAAACTATATGTAAGTTTGCCCTCCGTGTAAAGGCGAGGTAAAAGTACCCTCAACATTGCAATCTATACTGCAGGCTTCCTAAAATAATGCATCTTTGCTTTTGATAAATAACCTGTAGTGGATTATCGTGAGTTAGTTAGTACTACAAGTTAGCAGAGAAACTTAGTAATTACTAAAATAGCACTGGCTCTTTCGGCCTGATGGACAACGTGCAAGATTAGACCACGAACAGTCACGCAGAAAGAAGCCAATTTTGCAGTTTCGCTGCTGTTTAACTAGCAAACGTACTCGAAAGATGCTATGCATACATTTATCGATAATGAAGGTCCATCCATAGCAAAGTGTCGTGAGGTGAATCATAGGTGGTGTGTCATAAAAGGGTGATTTTCGAGAGGGATTACTGACTTAAGTTCTTAAAGGGAGCTAAGATCGCGAATTTGAAGAGCTGATTGAAACATTTGACTAAAGGTGAGATTTCCAAGGTGAAATCGTTGTTGGACGAAGCCATTCTGCTTAACTCTCTTCACCTTGACTACAACTTCTGTTGTAGTGTACTTCAAAGCAGACAAATCATTCACTTTCATATCCCCGACGCTCTTCCCTGATCTTACAGAATTGGCGTGCAAGTTTTTAAAGCCCTTTTAGAAGAACGCATAATCCAAATCGTGGACAAAATAAGGTTTTGGGTTCTATCTGAGTGATTTCATTGCCATTTTACATTCGCCTGGGGTATACATTTGATAGCGAGTTTTTCTTTCTATTGTACTTTGCATAGAATCTGCTTCCATTTGTGTGTGGCCGCTAATGAGGCACTTTTGGGTTATCGTAGCGCAGTGGTTGGATTCATGCACGAATTTTAGGAAGTATGCACGAATGCACGAAATTTCAGATGGATGCAGGAATTTTATTTATGAGAGTGCATGAATTCTTGCCCAGTGAAATTCCTATTTTTTGCCATAGGGAAGCCGCAAACTGGGCTAGAGTACCTAAAATCATATCAATAGAGATCATATTTGCTAGCATGGAATAATGGATGACAAACAACTGGACTGCAAAAAGCATTCCTTTTACAAGTGCTTTGAAAGAGCTATGTTTGAATGCTCATGCATCGTACATTGAGAGACTTAGTGATGAGGAGAAAGCAGCAAAAGCTGCTCAACCAAAAATATTTGAAATGGACATTCTCGAAGATGTACAAGCTGCTAAAAAAACAAAAAAAATCGGATTTGGAGCAAAACCTGGAGAATTAAGAAAAGGAAATCAAAAATTAGATGAAAGTCAATTGTTGGAGGATTTGCAGAAAAGGTCAAGGGAAAATTAGGAGGAAATTCATCGCCTTATGTTAGAACAGGAATCTTTCACTAAAAAAAGAAAGGGAAGCGGAGCGTGTAGCACAAAGCGTTTTGAAGAGGAAGGCGGTGGAATTGGTCATAGTTGGGCACAATCCGTTAACTTCCGTTAATCTGTTAATTAACGGAAGTCAATTTTTTTTAACTTTCTAAAAAAAGTTAACGATTAGTTTAACTTCCGTTACCCTCATGGAAGTCCGTTAATCCGTTAACTTTTTAAAATAAATATGCGGCTGAGAGCTCAGCTCATGATGTCAAGTCAACTATACATACAGATTTTTGAAGGCTGAGTTAACTTGATTCACCTTCTTCGTACTCTGACAACACCGCGCGGCGTCATAAAGAATTCGCATCGGTATTTGTGTGAAGCTATTCTCTTCACACAATGAGGCAGACAGCGTCAGGAGCGCAATCATACAAAGTCTCAAGAATTGATTCTGTTCCCCAGTGCGGTCTCATTTCGTCTACGCGCTTGCTCCGAAATGCCGAACAAATTTCCTTAGTGCAGGAAGAATATGTGAGCCTTGTTAGCAGCCTTATGTGCAAGTATGTTTTATTCTTTACCTAACGACTCGAATGAAAAGGATTGATGGATATAAGCTTTGTGGAATATTTCATCAGAACAAACGACTTTACATTTTGTAAGAAACATTGGCTTGAGAACTGCTGTGAGATTATTTAAGTGAAGAATTTTCTTCTATCGTCCTTCCGTTTTCAACGCAAAACCGAATTTCTTTCGTCGACAATACATCGCGTTATAAGTCTCAACGAAAAACAAAGTTCGACAACTGAAAAACTTTAAAAAAAATATAAATTTTAGCGAATTAACCGTTTAACTTAAACTTCCGATACTTTACTCCCAAATTAACGGATTTACATTTTTTGACTAACGGAACTAACTTTCTTTTTAACGATGCCCAACACTGGAATTGGGTGTCTCTGCCATGGCAAAGATACATAAAAGAAATCAACATTGTTTAACTCATACATAATTAAGCATCAGATACTGTAATTTGTACTTATGCCGGTAAGCTAGTCATTATGTGCAGTAATATTAATTGATCACTATATACACGCGAAATATTGTTGAACAATATATTGTTTTGTCGTATGGAATATTTTCTAAGCCCCAACGTACTAGTATAGACGTGATACAGCGATAACTTATAGAAATGTACAAATTGTAACAGCTATGGCACCAAAAAAGTCTTTTAAAATTTTTAGAAAAACAGTTCATTGCGACGGATCGGCTGGCGATGCGAAAATATTTCGGAGTATTTATAAAAGATAACGTCGCTGAAATCGGGCAGTATGAATATAATTCGAACGGTTTCGAGTGGAAGTCAAAAATGGAGCTCCTACTCTTCCTCAGGAATGTTAACAAAAGAATAGACCATAAAAAGGCCTATTACATTAACGGCTTGGAAAAAATTCAAATGATCAGTGGAGTCATAGAAAAATGTTATAGAAATGGAAGTCTACATTTTACATACAGCTAGGGGAATGTGGTTCATAGATAGGGGATCGTTGGAATACATGGTGCATGTTGAGGCCGAAGGACCAGTCGGTCATTAACTGACTGATGAATTTAAGTTCTTCTTTCTTTCTCACCATTTCACTGCCGCTTAGCTTTTTCAAAACTGTCACCTTAACATCTTCCAGGGAATTCTGATGCTGAATGCAATGATAAGGGACCACTTTATCATTCTTACAGTGTCTGATGTCAAATCGGTGCTCGTTCATTCTCTCTTAGTGATCTTGATGTTTCACCGATGTAGGGTAATCCACAGCCCTGGAAACTGAGAGCGTAAATTACATTAGATGATTCACATGTTGTTCCATTTGCTTTGATTGTGTATGAGAGGCCACTGATGTTCGGTTTTATGTTGGTATCAACGGAGAGCATTTCACATGTCTTATATCGCTTGTTGTTACATTTTGATATAACTTCAGTGCTGTCAAATGGATTCTGAGTCATATTTGAATTTTTCAGCTAAGAAGAGACCAGGTATTGTTTCATGTTCATCGGAGGTTTCTACCATAAATGTGTTTTGATTGGTAAATTCTGCAGGAAATGTTTATTGTTCAAAAATATGGACTTCAATTTCTGATAAGTGAATGAATGGATGGTATGGAGCCACGAACGTGATGTGCTTCTCGTTGTCTTCTTCAATGGGCGGTTTTGTGAACAGTTCAGAGCGATTTTTTGTGAAAGCCTTGTGAATTTGTTTCATCACTCGCCCACGTGGGTAGCAACGTTTTAGCAAAGCTAGTTGTAAATCTGCGATGTCTTTTTGCCTTTGATTCGTCGGAGCAAATTCGTCGAACTCTGAGTGCCTGGGAATAGGCTATTGGGATCTTATGTTCCATCGGATGACATGACAGGTAATGTAGATACTGTCCTGTATCAGTTGGCTTGATGTAGAGATCGGTTTCAATTTCAACTCCTTTATTAATTACTGTCGTATCGAGAAAATTCACTTTGTCGATGATGCATTCAAATGTGAACTTGATTGATGGATGATAAGAGTTGGCATTTATTTTAAACTCTTCAAGTGAATTCGAGCCATGTTGCCATGTCATAAATATGTCATCGATATATCTTCACCATACTAGAGGTTTGTATGATGAATTCCTCAGTAATCGAGTCTGCAGCCAATCCATGAATAATATGGCATAGTTTGGAGCCATTTTCGTTCCCATCGCAGTGGCTTGAATTTGTGTATAATATTCATTGTTGAATTTATAAGTATTCTTTGTTAACACTAAGCTAGCCAGCGAAGTTATTGTACTTGAGTCTGGGTATCTGTGATTTCTTTTCTCTAGTGCTTCATATAGAGCTTTCAAGCCCTCAACGTGGGGGATGTTGGTATATAAAGAAGAGACGTCCGCTACTACTAGGATAGAAGTCTCGTCAATTCTTCCATTTATCTGTGACAGCTTCATCAAAAAGTCATTTGTATCCCTCACGTACGATTGAACGTCTGATGTCAATGGTTTGATGATCAAATCAATGTATGAGCTTATCTTTTCAGTGACACTATTGCAGTAAGATACGATGGGACGACCAGGACAGGGAACCAAGTTCTTATGAATTTTCGGAAGAAGATAGAATATTGATGTTCTTGGCGAAGACGGAGGTTTGATACTTTCAGCAGTCTCTAAAAGAAGTCTCCCATGTTGAACGCACTGATCGAGTCTCTCTATGATTTGGTCTCTGAAAACACATGTCTGATCAGATGATTCCAAACGGTAGGTGGTATTATCACTGAGTTGTCGGCATGCCTCAGTACAATAGTCAGATCATCCCCCTACAACAACCACACGACCTTTGTCTGCCGGTTTGATTACCAATTCTTGATTATTTCGTAAGTTTCTCATAATTTCAAATTCTTCCTTCGTTAAATTACTCTTGCCTCTGGACACTTGTATATTTTGAACATCCCTTTTGATTGCTTCAATGTATGCTTTTGTTGCGTTTGATTGATCATAATAAAGTAACGATGAACAGAAGTTTGATGTTTTGGAGAGCAATTCAAAACGATTGAATAGCAAAACTTAAACCTTTGTTCAATACCAATTTTTTTCACGAGATAGTTCGTAATCTGTCAAAGAGATGACTGTTTTGTTAAATTCTTTGTCTGACACATCGATCTTGGATTTATGGCATCGACTATTTCTTTTAAAGCGTCTGTTTCTTGGCCGTGTCAAGCGGTACTTCAAAGAGTCAATTTCATCAAACAAGAAATCGAATAAATTCTTGAAAGGTATTCTTGTTAAGAAAAGCAGTTTGTTTACTTTCTTTGATATCAGATGACTAGATATATGACTAGACTTATGGTCCGATTTTCGGTCCTCCTGAAGTGGTCACCCTGGCCAGGACAAAATATCCATGTCATCCTTTTCAGTCGGCTCTTTTCGAGTGAACCTCTCCAGTCTTTGTAAATAAGGCCACTGATCTTTTCCAGTGTGAACATGGAGTCAGTGGCGACAACAGCATGCCTGTAAGCAGTCAACTCGAGCCAGTACAAAGCCTCTGTCACAGCCCTCACTTCCATGCACATACTGGAGGTCGTAATACTGAACGCGCCGCAATTTTCATATACCAGCTTGTCACAGACGAACGCCGCAAAAGCCCAACCAGACCTTACATCATTCGATTCTATTGCGCTGAGTTGCAGACAAGATGAGTAATCCTAGCCCATAGTCCATCACCCAGAGAACCCGAGACTTGAGGAGCAGAACAAGTAGCTTCTGAGGCACTGAAACCGGGGCTATGGCCTTCATCGCATTCAGGCCCTTTTCTTGCCTTTACAATGGTGTTGGTAGTAATCCTTTGCAGATAGCGTTCTATCGAAAGTGATGCTGAGGTACTTAAAAGACTCTACTCACATTACTCACCGAGCCGCTGATGTGGACATTGGGAAGATCTGCTTTGACAGCGTGGTTGCTCAATGAACACAGAAGAACGCATGCCCTCCAAGGGTGAATTTTTCCGTTACATTCGAGACACCAAACACCTATGCGATCCAGCTCCTTCTGCAAGCTTGCGACCAACTTCTTCCTATCCTTGCCATGCCTGTATACCAAAACGTCGTCTGCAAACGACAGCGTTCTACCGGGAGCTTCAAGCTGATAAGCCGTAATCCCTATAGTATACACATTAAAGATAACCAGCGATAATGGCGATCCTTGTGGCAGACCTGGAGTAGCAAAGCGGGGTTCCAAAGCGTATGAACCAAGTCTCAGGAACACATTTCTTTTCAACAGTGCGGCACCAAACCAAAGTGAGAGAGACGAATCAATCTCCATATTGACCAAAGTCCGCATGATGATCCCATAGGGCACTCGAGTGTAGACATCTTCAAGATCCAGGGCGGCAACCATAGTTTCATTACCCAACTCGAAATGCTCATACACATCAAAGGCCAAGATTGCAGAATCATCCCATGTATCCCTCCATGGGCGATAGGTACCAAGAGTTGGAGGTAGTAGCTTCCTTGCTTCGAGAGCAGACGTTATCCTACGAGCCACAATCTTCTCCAATACCTTCCAATCGTGTTCTGCATCGTTATGATTCTGTACGACGCTATCTTGGAGCTATCTTTCCCTGACTTCGGCAGCGGAGACAAATGACTGTCAAGCCAGTCCTCAGGGATGATTGTATTCTCAAGGCTGTCATCCAGAGATGCCGCCAGCCTCTCTAGTGCTGCACCGTCGAGGTTGCCTATGTCCGAATACCTGACACCATCAGGACCTGGGGCGGTGTCGATTGAACGCATTCCTTATCGATCATCATGTCCTGTGTAAGGTCAGACCCATATGCTAACCTGATGCCATGCAGTATCGCCATATGATCCTCTTCGTCTCCTTGTTCGTTTTGACTCACATTTCATTTGAAAGAGAGCCTTGCCTTTATCCTCATCTGACTTGACCAATATGCCGTCTTCAGTTTCAAGCTACAGGAATTACTGTGGCTGGACGTGGTTGCCTATTCATCGATCGATGCAGCCTCCAGAATTTGTGCAGAGCTCTATCAGATGACACGTCTTGACGGAAACGCTCCCATTTAGTATTATTTGCTTCTCTGGCAGCCTCCTTGAACATCTTGGTAGCATCCTTTGCAGCACTGGCGAAGTCATTATTGTCACTAGCTCGGTAGGCTCGTTTCACGGCTGCCCTTTTTTGACGCCGCAATTTATCAACCTTCTCATTCCACCATGGGGCTGCATGACGGCTTTAAACTTCTTTTGACACATTTCCTAACTTTCCGACTTATAAGTGCGACTATGTCTTGTGATGCAAGCGAATACTTGAAAGCACGAGGCCGTCTAACCGCTGTTGGGTTTGAGGCTCTCCTCACTGTGAGAAGACATGACAGGTGATCGCTTTCATGAGGTTTGAATACTGACTAACGACAGTCTTCTCGAATACTTGACGGTACAAAGGCAAGATCAATGACACTGTCAGTGTCACCAGGCCTACTGGCAATCCGAGTTGCTCGACTATCATTAAGGTGCAAAAAATTGCTGCTATCGAGGGCATTTTCCAATGTCTACTGGTAATAGGGCATTTTTCAATGTCTACTGGTAATGTCCAATGGTTACTGTCTTTCCCCACAACCCTCCTCGGGCATTAAAATCACCACAGAAAATAACTGGGCTTGGTAGATTCAGCCTCATATGTTCCAGCACATTCCAATCGCCTTAATTGAGAGCGTTGGTACACGCGTACACATTAACGATACATCGAATCGGTTGACTGCACAGCTCAATCGCTAGTATCTGAATCTTATCGGACGACCAACTGCTTACATCAAGCTCGTTACACATTGTCATTTCTTACCAGCGTAACCTGGCCATGATGCACACGATTGTAAAACACTTATGGGCCCGCAGGATCGATTGTCTTTTCTTTACCAAGATTGGTTTCCTGGAGACACACGACATCACCCGAGCACACAACAGTTTCAGCCATTGTCCCTCTCCTTTCAACACTCCGGCAATTTATTTGGCTATATTTATACAGCGCTGTACCCAAAAGAGGCACACAACGCACAACGTATACAAATTGAAAGTCACAAGAAAAATGAATTTAAAAATTAAAAGAAAACTTTGTTATCAGAATCTTCCTCCAGTAACGTTTGAAAATCAAGAAGCTGTTGGCATTTCGAATATCTCGAGGGATGCGATTCCATACTGTAGGGCAGTAGTGAAAACTGTGCCCTACTTGCCAGGGATAGGTACATGGATAGGTACATGTAAAGTTTAGTGTTATCAATAGGTACATGGATAGGTACATGTAAAGTTTAGTGTTATCAATAGGAACATGGATAGGTACATGTATACTTTAGTTATCGATAGGCACATGGATAGGTACATGTATAATTCAGTGTTATGAATAAGAACTTGTATGAGATCTGTTTTACTGGATAGGTACATGTGTTTGGTACACTCAGTTGAGTACACTGTGTTCGGGAACGTCTATGATCGAACTTGTGTGGTTTGGTTCTGAGCACTTGGGTACGTACCGATAGACGTCCGTTGTTTGATTTTGAATGGGTTTGCTCAATTGCGACTATTGTGACAATTATTTTAAATGTAGCACTATTTAGATGTGAAACTTTAATGTGCAGTTATGATTTAGTTGCTCCCCAATAAGAAAACCAATTCCAGAACTATGTTTAAAGTGAAAAAGACAAGAGATTTACAATGTAAGTTTAATTTAAGCATGAAAAATAAATGATGGGTGTAGATCACGTCCCTCAGGCGACTCCATGATCTTTAGGAAGTCATCACACCATTCATGAAATGTTTTATTGTTGCTAAAGTCATGATCGCACTCGTGTACCGGACACTGCACTGGTAGTCCATTCCGCCTTTGAAGTGCTGACACAGTCAAGGTCTTCCACAGGGCCACTTTGCAGCCGCAAGACAGATGCATGGTCATGTCCAACTGACCTCCCATAATGACTTGGCTGTCATTTTGAAAATAAAATAGTGGTTTTGAGGACATGCTTCTTGTTATGGAACGTTGAGGATAAGTACTTAACAGTTTGGAACAATGACATCCTTTATATAGTTATATATTCTTTAGGGAAGTTCGGTACCTCTCTGATTGGCTGTTAGGATTTCCTCTGTTTAAAAAGTATATAAGTCCGAGGTTTGTACCAATTCTTATCAAAGGTTCTAATCCTCACGTTTACAAGTTACAATTATTTTAAATCTACAAGTCATAATGGATCGCAAACACAAAGCCGCAGTTGAGAACGGTACTGCTGATCGTACCACTTCGCCAGTGGAACGTACCTGTACACCTCCCCAATCTCCGATGGAGCGATCGACAACACCAAACGAGCCGGTGGTGTTCACCCAAGCCCCTGCATCGCCCGACTACTCGAGTGATGAAGATAGTGACGTATCAATCGAGACGATGCGTCACATGAATAAGAAGTCCATGCGAACGCCACTTTATGGACGGGTCACGGTCAAAGTCAAGAACGCCCCGAAAAAGTATCACACCAAACGGGTGTTCATGAGGATGGAGCCGAACGAGCGGAACCTCACAACCGCTCTCGAATTTTCGATCATCGACCTTGACACACCACGTCGCTGTCCCTGTGCGCCCAAGAAGACCAGGATCCATGTCCAAGTGGACTTGAAAAAACTTGTACCCTTTCCTTACCTTGATGACATTTAGTGTGTTTTTTCTTAATCTCTTTATTTAATATTCATTTGTATATATGAACAGACTTGTTTTATCATTTCACAAATCGGTCTTCAATCAAGGTCTGAATGGGAAAGGGGAATAACTATCTACAATTAATGATGTTCAATAACTGAATTGAAACAAAAAATCAAGTATGAAGACTTCAACTTGAAATAAATAGGAACATATAACTTTTAAAGAAACAGTTATGTTGTTAATTTTAAAATGCTTGTAGCAGTCCAGGATGATATCATACATGTGTCCTACACGACACCATAAGAATGAGAATGAAAAGACCTTTAGAATGATATAAGGTATGTACCTATTCGATGGGAAAATCCTAGTTGTATGCAACTGTATGCAAGCAGACAAATGTTAGATTTTTAAATTCACTAAGTTTTTAGCCAATTCTTTAAAGACATGTAACTCTCTAGTTATATGTCATACATGTGTCATACAATACACCATTAGAATCAGCATGAAGAGAGCATTCGAATGATATATTGTATGTACCCATTTGATGAAAAAATCCTAGTTGTATGCATCTGTATGCAACTTGAAAAATTCCAAGTTTTTTTACAAAAATGACTAAGTTTACAAATTTTCAAAGTTAAAGTTTTACAACCAAAAATGACCATAATATACAAACCTCTACACTTGACCTTAGACCTGACCTTGACCTTTGACCTTCATACACTTCATACACTTCATACACTTCATACACGGCGGGGGGGCCTCAAAATTTCTCGGGCGCTTCGCGCCCCTCAATTTTTTTTCGGATTAGGTTAAATAAATTTTCGAGTGCGCTTCGCGCACTCGAAAATTTATTTACCCATGGGTTCCGGGTGCCATAGATACTCTTCTTGCTTCCCTAACCTTAACCCTAACCCTAGTATTTTAATTTTGGCGCGAAATTCAAATTTTCGAAAAAAAGTCTTTAAATTTGATTATTCACATTTTGGCGCGAAATTTGAATTTTCGAAATTTAGCGCTTAATTCAAATTTAATGTTCTATTCAAATCACACGTTTTTATCTTCAAATATGAATCATTATATGACTATTAATAATAACATGTATATCAAATAATACATCAGTCCATCAGTTCATATTACTTTGAATTCACTCTACTGTTTACATGTAGAAATCTTTCAACACATATGATGGCACTTCCATTTCTAAGGTTAAAAATAAACCAGCTGTTCCAATTCTTGTTTGAGTTATCAATTTTGTTTAACCGTACCAATTCCAGGATGTGATGTCATAAGGTCTTTGTTCATAGTTGCTTTGTCAATTTCATATATAAAGAAGTTGCACACAACGAATTTTCACTCATTTTCAAATTATTTAGTGTCCATAACAGACGTCGTTCTTCGTTCCTCCGTTCTCCGGTTCTTATTACAATTCTGAAGTGAGTTTCATTGTCATGTTGTGCTACTTTATAGGATATTCGGGAGTAGGAACATTATTAAGTTTTTATAACCAAATAGCTTTAAATATAGAAGCTTGGGTTTTTAGGATAGGAACACTTTATGTTATATTATTAACCATGTTTCTTTTAATTTTTCATCCTATATTAAGTCACTGAGCGAGAGACATGAATATATCAGTTTAAATGTAAGTGTATTTGAATCAACAAGATTTTCACAGTTTGTTTATAAATAAAAGATACCTAAATAAAGCCTTCATCCATTTTAAATATTCAGTCTGTCATCTGCTAACAGATGTATAAAATTCAAACTTGTTTAATTAAACAAATTGAGGATTGGTTGAAATTTTCGAAATTTCACTTTCATTTCATCAAATTAATTTCGAAATTAAATAATTTCAAGACAGCTACTTGTAAATTTCAACTCTTTCTATGAGCAAACCGTTTTCGAATGAAAATTAAACTTTCGACTTTCGGTTTCAATTTCCACTTCAGATTTCAAATCTTTCTAAGATTTATTCAATATCAAGGTAGTACTTCATAATGTTTTGTTGGTGATATATAAATGAGTTCTCATTTAATAAGAGATAAAATTATAATCAAATTTTTTTTCCTCCATAGAGATGGTCCGACAAGAGAGTCTTGCACGACAGCGCCTAATTTTTCACTTCTGTGAAACGTGCCAAATACCCGTTCGACATGCTAATAAGAGCGGTCACAAGAACTGCATCTTCAAAAGTGACTGCACGTATCTGTACTGCCTAACTTGCAAGTCATATAAACGGAGTACTGAAAAGGTTAATACCGAAGCCTCTAAGGCATTCATTGAGAAACATACACCATGTGCTCAACAAAATGGGAGGAAGGGCATCAACCTCACCTCAAAGGCTGAAAAGAGGAGGTTGGAGCGGTTATTTCAAAAGGAGAGGCCGATGGAAGGTGTCCTTTCACAGGTTGATGAGCCTACAGCAATAAAGAAACCTATCAAGTCCCGAGCCCCAAAGAAAGCCCCCAAGTCACGACAGTTCATCGATGACACCTTAAGTGATTTTGAGGTGAGTTCTGCCAATCATACATAAAACCTTCAAAGGATAGCTTCTTAAAACCGAATAAATTAATTATTGGTCCATTATACATAAAAACATATATCGTTTAATCATTTCAGGATAATGATGAGATGCCTCCTCCTAAGAAGACCAAGGTCTTAATTCAGAAAAAGATCGTCACTAAAAATGTGAGAATACATTTACTCCATTAATTATTCTATCATGTAAAAAGTATTTCAACATTGTCACAACATTTCAGAGTGAGTTGCCTCAACAGAATTGTGTCAGTTTTGAAGAGGAGAAAGCGGCTGAATGCTTGAGAAATGTAAGTATTAAAGTTATTCATTAGCTCTTTATGTGAAATTGAATATGTTCTTTTCTTCAGCTGTTTACAGGTGTGAACAGTATACCCCGTTTGCCTACACCGGAGAAGATGTGTCTTCCTAGTCCCGTAAGTGTCATTGTTTAGTTATTTGTCAATAATATTTCTCAATGCATGAAGTATTTCCAAGAACATGTATGCTTCTCAATGAGTTGCGAACATGTTATATTATTTTTCTCTGCAGGTTGCGCGATCGCTGTCCCTCAGGAAGCATCGAAGTTTCCTTTCGACGCCAGCGACCAGTACATCGGTGGAAGAGAATGAGGAAAAGCCGTATCCTATTCGGGAGTCCTCATCAGAGGACGATGAAACCTCATCAGCGACTTCATCTGATGAGGAAACGTCGTCAGCGACTTCTTCCCCGACATCTTCTTCCGATGAGGATGATGATCCTGTTACAAATGTAAGTATCAAAGTTGGTCAACTGCATGAGTACAGAATTTTCTATTAAAATATGTTTTTTGTTTGTAATAGATTGATTTATCTTTTAGAATGACTCGTTGCCCCGTGAGACGGAGGTTGGAACCGATCAGAAGGTCACAATCCAGCCGGAGGTAAGAGAAATTCACTTTTGTATCTCATCAATGGTAAAATGCTAAATAGATGATAAACAAATGTTTCTTTCGATTACAGGACTCCGCGATGTGTGCATCTCAGGAGGAAGTCTCGTTCAGCCACATCCGGGCTTCTCCGAGCTGGAGTGTGCGCCTTCCATTATCGCCGATGATGACACTGGCTCCTTCCTCTTCGATCCCAGCCGCAGCTCCTTCCTCTCCGATCCCAGCCGCAGCACCTTCCTCTCCGATCCCAGCCGCAGATCCTTCCCCTCACGCTGCTGCGCCCGCACCTCCAGCTGCTCTCCCTGTCCGGCAGTATAATGTGGATCTCGACGCGACAGCAGAAGAGGTACAAGACGTTGAGGTGCAACTCCGTCGTTGCCAAGAGCGCCTAAAGGAGGCTGAGGCCCGCGAGGCTAAGTTGGAGGAGGACAATAGAGGTTTGATTGAGTCTCTAAGAAATATTACTCAATCAAACCTCCTGTTGGCCTCCCAAGTTACCACCAGCCAACAGCATAACAAAGAATGTGCACCTGGAATGCTCCCAAAATGGCATCAGAAGAGTGCGCCTTACGAGGATGGACGATTTGGGTGGCTGTAGTGACAGCTGCAGTCACCTAAAACTCTACCATAGTGGTATTGTTAAATGTGTCAGACTGTAACTTTATTACTTTAACTTTTATTTTCTTCTTTTTTGAAAAAAAAAATAATTGTTGAAATTGTATGTGTTTTGTCTTTACAACAGATCGGAACATACGGTATTGGCTGGTGATGACGCTGACGTCATAGGATGATAGATGTATATAAGGGCTTGCTAATTTCAATCCTCATCAATAATCATGGTTGTCTGTACCAAGTGTGGAAAAGTGTTCACTCTCATAGGCAATTTGCAACGACATGAAAAATTTTGTAAGTTAGGAAAAACGTATCAATGTAGCAAGTGTCCATATAAGACGAATAGGATGGATAATCTTAAGAGGCATAAACTTGTATGCAATAATAAACCGAATGATGGCATAACAGAGTCAAATTCAAATAATCAAAATAGATCTACTTCTAAGTCAACAACCAGCGCTTCAACTAACATACAAAACTTTATGCAATACTGCTCTCGGTGTGGCAAAACGTATAACTCTATAAGTAGATTTCGACAGCATATGAATGTACATAACACAAATAGTGAGATGAATATGCATAATAACTATGGAACTGTTAGTCTCAGTGAAAGCGCACTCAATGGCCATGCACGTGTGTATGATATCACGCCAACAACACCTACTGTGGACATAACATCATTCTTAGATAGCATGCGTTCCATGTTAGGGAATTTAGTGTCTGACTTACTAAGGAGCTATCAATTGCGCGGTCGTCTGATTGCACAAATTCGTTATGTCCGTTCTAATCCTCAAGAAGAAGAAACTTTTCTAGCACACTTTACCTCATCATCGTCAAACTATATTTATGACTATGATGCTTGGTTTCAGGATCATCTAAATAGTCTAATAAATCATATTGAAGCCTTCACAAAAAAGGGTAGCAATTGGATTATAGATGATGTACAAAATATAGAGTTCAATGTAATAACAAGTCCAATACTGTCAGGTGGACAATCATTTCCTCTACCAAAGAAGTTAAAAAACTCTAAAGCTGTCATTAATGTTAATTCAAATGCAAATGATTGCTTCCTATATGCAGTTTTATCAATATTGCATTATAATGAAGTACCTTATTCAAGGAATGAAGTAAAATCATATAGTGAGTGGACATCTGAGCTAAATATGGAAGGCATTTCCACACCAGTATCAATCAAAGATATTCCAAAATTTGAGAAAAATAATGATATTAAAATTAACATTCACTTTTATAAAAATGGACTCAAAGGTGTTCGTTACAATAGTAACTTTACTGGTAGGCAAACGGTTAATATTTTGCTAATTCTAAACAATGGAGCAGCACACTACTGTGGAATTCCAAAGCTGTCAAGATTGTATAGGAGAACTTTAAAAAGACATAAATACTTCTGCGAAAGATGCACTCAGTCATTCACATATAAAACAACACTAGAACGACACTTCCAGTTTTGTATTCGAGGAAAAGCACAAATAGAAAAAATGCCATCGGATCTAAAAGTACTAACAAGTAGCATGGAATATCAACTAAGTCCTCCTTTAGTAATTTATGCAGATATAGAGTGCTACATTGATAATAAAATACATAAACCTGCGGCCATTGGAGCTTATCATGTCTGGCATAATGCCCTTCAATCAAAATTTGAAAACAAGTATTACCTCTTTGAAGGTGAAAATTGCATTATTGGTTTCTTGCACCACTTACAAACTGTAGCCCAAGACTTATATGACAACCAATGTGCAACAACTAGGCAGCCAATGTCACTGTCAGCGGATGAAAAAGCACGCCATGAGAATGCAGAATGTTGCAACAAATGTAAATCAAAATTCAGCGATGAAGTCATAAAAGTTCGTGATCATGATCATATCACCGGACGATATAGGCAAACATTATGTAGGAAATGCAATCTCCGGTTAAGACTTAACAGACGGGAGCTCCCCATATTTTTCCACAATTTTAAAAATTATGATAGCCACATCGTTTGCTATAAAGCGATTGGAAGAATGAAGTCTTGGAAATTAGATGTTGTAGCAGCAACTGCTGAAAAATATATAACTTTATCCGCCAGTGTCCCTGTAAATGAATACAAAGGGAAGACAGTATACTTTAAACTAAAATTCTTAGACTCATATCAATTTCTAAGTGCATCCTTGAGTGAATTAGCCAAAGGTTTGCAAACGTATGAGCATGTAGAGACATTAAGGGTAGAATTTCCACAATTAAGTGATAATGTTTTATATCAGAAGGGAGTGTTTCCATATTCATACTTCAAAAACTTAAACACGTTGACGGAAGACTGTCTACCACCACAATTTGAATTCTATAATGATCTTACTCGTGAGCACTGTTCCGATAGTGAATATGAACACGCTAACAAGGCGTGGATTGAATTTAATTGTAGCACATTTGGTGATTACATGCTGGCATATCTGAAGTTAGATGTTTTATTGTTGGCAGACATATTTGAAGTGTTTAGAGCATTGAGTCAACGTGAGGATGAAGTCGACCCTGTACATTTTGTCAGTCTCCCACATCTTAGCTTTACCTCAGCACTAAATTTCTCTTCCAATGATCCCCCACACTACATACAAGATGAAAATATGTACAATCTATTTGAACGAGGAATTAGAGGGGGTATGACTTTCACCAACATTCACCGAGCGCGTGCACGCATTGAAGAATTAGGAAATAATACACATGAAAGTCGACATTTGACCTACTTAGATGTTAATAACCTTTATGGTTCTTCACTCAGTAGAAATCTACCCCACTCAAATTTCAAATGGTTGAATGAAAGTGAATCAGATAATTTTTTAAATGAAGAAAATGTTCAAAATATAGATGATGATGGTGAAATCGGCTACATTTTTGATTTAGATTTAGAGTATCCTGCAGCCATTCATGATGACACTGCCGATTTCCCATTAGCTCCAGAAATGCAGATGATTGAAAAGAGAATGTTTTCACACTATATGAAAAATCTATATGAAAAAGTAAGACCAAATACACATTTTTCTTCTATCAAGAAACTTCTGCTCCATCAATTTGATAGGGAAAATTATGTAGTCCACTACTCAATTTTAAAATTTTACTTGACCATGGGCATGAGAATCAAGAAGATTCATAGTGGTATACAATTCACACAAAAGCCTTGGTTAAAAACATACATTGATATGAACTCTCAAAAGAGGGCTCAATCAAACACTGACTTCGAAAAGTCATTCTACAAATTGAAAAATAATTCTTTATATGGTAAAACAATGGAAAATGTAAGGAGAAGGAAAAAATTTAAACTAGTCAACAATGAGAAACAACTACTGAAATTGTCAAATCATCCTCTCTATGTTCAACACAAAATATTTGATGAAGATCTGGTTGGTATGGAAATGTACAAACCTTCAATAGTTTTAAATAAATTAATATATGTTGGTCAAGCAGTACTTGACTATAGTAAGTTGGAAATGTATCAATTATATTACAATGATCTAAAAGGATGTCCACTGATAAATAGAACGCGACTTTGTGGAGGTGATACCGACAGTTTCTTCCTATGTTTATACACATCACCATCTGTCCGTCTGGAAGATATACTTCTATACTTCGGTGAAAAGTTTGACTCTTCAAACTATGACAGTCATCACCGACTATACTCAACTACAAACAAAGCTAGATTAGGTTGTTTTAAGGATGAGTGTGCTGGAAAGTTGCTTGAGGAAATGATCCTACTAAAACCGAAAATGTATTCCATGAAATATCTAGACTCTATGAATCATAGCATCAAACGTGCAAAAGGAATTCAGAGAGCAGCAGTTAAAAAATTGAAACATGATGACTATAGGAGTGTCTATTATAGTGAGAATGATACAACTGAAGATATGACAATTATAAATTCAAAAAATCACATAATTAGCACAAAATCATTTAGGAAGCGAGGTCTTTCACTTTGGGAGGATAAGCGCTGTTGGCTGGATAAAAATTTATCATTACCATATGGACACTATAGCCTAGGTCTTCCCCCACCGTCGAAGAGAAGGAGATGCCTTCCTGTCACAGGTGATGTAGAATAAGTCTAAATAAAAACAATATAATATTCCACTTGCAATAGATCTTGCGATTGCTGCATCTTCCGACATGTAGCAACACTTACTAATACATAAGTAGTCTTACTAAAATTGAAATTTTTACATCTTTCCGATATGTAGAAATGATTACTAATAAATAGGTAGTCCTAATGTGAATGAATATGTGAAGAATTTGTACTCAACATCATTCCGATATGTTGAGCTAATAAAATAACAAACTTTAGGCAAACATTAAACTTAAATTTGAAACATAGCTTTCGGAACATGCCTCATTACATTAGAACATGGAAACTTAGTGACGTTCAAAACGTTCACATAACAAATTCTAAAAGAATAGCATTTCGTCATTCAATAGCAAATAGTGATCGAAAACATCGTGGCGTTTGCATTAGTATTGACTCATTGCCTTCACTGAAAGACTTTGCGGATCTCATTGACAACCATAAGACTCGGATCAAGATTCCTCTCGATGACAAGGTATGGATAAAGTGTGATTCATCAGTCAAACTATACGTCTGTTCACCAAAACGTGAAGATGTTGAATATCGATTTTTTCGTTTCAGTGACGTCACATGGGAAACCTTTACAAGGGAGATACTACCACAGATAACGTCATTCATTAAAGATGGAGGACATCAAACGGTTGGAAGTTGTAAATCGGATGTTAACTACAAAAGCAAAGTCAAAACTCAATCTACAAGAGATCGAGAGGAATATACCCAACCGAAAACAACGGTTACTGATAAAACGCAAATTGAAGCCGACAACGAGCTTACATCTTGGAAGACCCTCAATGTTAACATGGAGGATTCAGAGGAAGGATAGATCTCTCACTATCCTATTCTTTCCAAATGGAACAATCCAATGTATTGGAAGGGTCATGGAGGGTGATCTCTCATATCTACACTTAACTTTGGAACATTTACTTGGTGATTCATTATCTGATTGGAAAGTGAAGACAATGACCGTGTTATGTGAATTACACTATCACTATGATTTCCGTAAAGTTACATCATCACATAATCTAACTTATGAAGTGGAGTTATTTCCAGCAGCTCAATTGACTAACTGGCATCCATATCATGTTCATGTGTTCCATAATGGAAAGATTGTGATAACCGGCATTAAAGACATAAGTGATGTGCCTCCCATCATGTGATTTGAAAAAATGTTTCATGAAAACCAAATTGTAGATTTTGTATATGTGTGGATAGATAATGAAATGTGAACATGTTTTTTGTATATATGTGAATAGATAATGAAATATGAGCATGTTTTTGTTTTCCTTATAAACCCTTGTTTTGGAAAAAAAGAGAGCAAGTTAATGATACAACATAAAACTTTATTTCAAAACTGTTTCAACATATTTAGTAAGAATTACATCATTTTTATCACAGTTTTTTGAAAATAGTTCTAAAGCACTTTTACAGTTATTTTTCAATGGTCTCTCGTTGACAAAATAGAGTACATAGCCACCGCACATTAGAGATGTATTACTTTGAAGTGGGAACGATGTCACTTTCCTAACAGTCCAGGAAAACCTGTTCATCCATAATGAGATATCATGTAAACGAGGTTGATTAAGAGAGTCAAAATATTCGGCAACTTTATAACGATTGATGTATACAGCAATCCAATGTTTTCCGGGAAGATTGTTGGTATCCGTATTGATGATAAGTGAACAAGGATAGAAAGGAATTGAATCAGGTAAATTATCTCTAGAAAAGACATTGAGAAATCTTGTCTTGGAGTAGGGATGAGCTTTCCTCATTTTCCTCAAGATTTCTATGTTGCTTAAGTTACTCATCTCTGATAGCTGACAGTCACGTCTCTCATTCTTGTTATCTCAACTTTGCTATCATAGATAGCATAAATGAGACAAGTAATTGTTTTCTTCAAAGGTGACTCAAATGATACCTCCAGTCGTAGATTTCCAGGCTTTGTAACTCCTACGCTTTCACCACCTAGATCTGCATCTGCTGTGAGGTTGTACATAATGAAGAAGTAGCCATTCTTGTACATATCCATTGTAATTCCATTTGAATCGTCTGTATTAAACATGTTGAGGGCGGTGAAAATAGAACCATATTCACGTGCGAATTTGCCATCTTTGAAATTAGGCTCATATGCTTTGCAAGATACAAATTTCCCATCCTGATAGAGTGCTAGTTTGCCAACATTAAAGTGTTGGAAATTGAATGGATTCTTTTCAAAAGCACCAATGAATGCCTCATTTTCCACAAATGTGATATACACCGCCTTTGGCATTGCAGTGGGAAAAAGATTTGGGTAGGCATGTGAGGATGATCCCGCACCAATTGTGAAGTTTGTCAACACACTGTGATTAACTGGATATATTGCATTGTTTTTTCCTCAATCCTGTCGCATGCTCGTTGATGACTGACGGGTTCATTGTTACTCGCCTTACATTGAGCACGGCATTACTTATGTTAACTTGATAGTTTGTAGCTCCAAAAGCCATTAACGCGAACTCAGGATTTGCACGAATAAATTTTATTTGCATTTTAACCTGTGATAGCAGATATCTAGATTGACGAAGGAAATCAAGATAGACGGGTCCTTTCAAGTATAATTCCTTTGAATCCGCTGTTAAATCCATTCGTCTTTTCAACCCTGTATTTGAGACATCATCAAATTTCCCTTGCTGATCATCATACCACCCAGAAACTTGCAAGTGTGACTGTTTAGCTTGCTTTTGAAATTGAGTCATTGTATGTATATATGCTCCATATGGATATGCTCGATCCCCTCCTTCAATCTGTTTGTCATTCAATATTAGATACACATCTGAGAACAGACTGGCAATAGGAAGATTTGCTAATCCCAATTTATCCTTGGATGAATCGATATTTGTACCATCAGTCTTCTTAATTTGTATACACAACTCTAAATCAATGGATTGACAGTCAATATAATCTTGAGGATTGGCAGGTATGTCAAACTGAATAGGCTGCTGGTTACCATCAATATTTGTTGTGGGGACTATGTCTACAATTGTTGAGATGATGTCTGTCTGATGAGGGGGAGAATCGAAGAAACACAAAGCCGAATTGATACTCTGCATCGTATTAGCTCTACAAATATGTTGTCTTCCTTCGTTTTGACTTGTTTCTAGTAGCTGTGGAATTTCGTTTGCGCTTTCTTGTTTTCACTCGACGTCTAGATTTAGAACGTGCTGCTCTAGTCGGCTTTTTACTTTTCCTGCGTCTTTGCTTAGTAACTCGACCTGATCCAACTTGTCTTGACTTCCTACGCTTCTTCCGAACTGTACGTCTTTGTTAAATCATCTAATGCGTCTATGGCAGATTGCTGCGCGCGCATTTTCATAGATTCACCGATATCCTCACCTTGAAGCGCATCAGCTGCAACATTTGCACCAAAATCTAAAGCCCTGCTTCCAACACGCTTCATGATTGGTACGCCATACTTTTTGAGTGTTGGAAGAACCATACGTCTTAGTGCACCAAATATGCCTCCTCCAACTTGTCGTCTACCTCCAACAAACACGGGATAACCGCTCTGATATGATGGTCTACTGTAAATGCCTGTCATTATGACTATTGAATAACTATGGAAGTCACAATAGCGTAAAGCCTTATTCTCGTGACCTAATATGTAGGGTCAAAACAGTAACACCACCACAGAACGGTACTACTTCTCCTGCGTCATCATGAATTGATATGTCAATTCTATTGATGAAATTTCGGCTGATTGGTAGATACATTGTGTTAAAAAATTCTCGATTGATTAGTTGCTTCCTTACGGATGAGAGAGGAAATGTGCGCAGAAGTGGGGCCTCAATGTCGCCAACCCTTGTATATTCAATAATGTTACAATAGACGTATAAGTTACTTATATCACGCTCTAGTGATGGGGCTGTATCGCCTATTGATGTACCTTCATAAATAGTTGATTTTGAGAATCCCAATGTGGTCGTTAACACGCTATCCAGCTTGATAAGAGAGTTCTTCCCTACCTTTAGAATCATGCGTTTCTTATGTGGGTCATAAGAAAAGTGATATTCATCTGCATCAAGGTAATCTACACCAAACTCATTTAACTTTGTACACAATTCAGATGGCGTTTTCAAGCTTTCAATGTTCAAATTAACTCTTTTTACAAGTTCACTGGAAGTAGACAATTCATCACCCGATATGTCTTCGCTGTATACGTGGATATCCCATGAAGCATTTGTTGATGCTTTGAGTTTAGAAGAGGACAATTGAACCTTGAATGTATCATTTAATTCTGTCAACCAAGGTGCGCTTTCAAGGCCCTTAAACATCCCAATCATTTCAGATCCAAATTCAATAACAGCGGACTCAGACTTTTCCAATGGTGTATTTTTAGTAAAAACAATAAATTCTGCCTCCGTTTCAACAGTAAATAAAGTTACTTTCTCTTTCTTATATTCACAAGTCATTAACGTTTCTGGCACTGATCCTTGAAACTTTCTTGCAAAGTCTTCAACACTTCTAATGACCTCAAATTTATTTTTTACTCGGATGCTCCTTTTTTGTAATGCATACAATGGCACAATTCTACATTTAAAATCAGTGACTTTCCACTCCGAATTCCACCCACGTCCATTGTACCAATACCTTGATGAGAAAGTTGTTCTGGAATACCCAAAAGTATGACTCAAATCCTTACCTAATACAAGAAGAACATGCTTCCCTTCCTTCATCAATTTTGTTGACCCCTTTATGACTGGTTTGTAGAATTTATTCAAAGTCAGCTTGAAGAGATCATTTATTCGTTCAAACATTCTACCGATTTCCTTTTCTGTATCTTGCAAGCTCATTGTGGGAACCTTAGAATCAAAAGTTGACGTTGCAAATGCCTTTTGAATTTTAATCATGTTTTGGACAGATGGTAAAGATGTTGAAAAAGGATGTAAAGTTAGATGATGAAAAGCCCATGTACCATGTAGACTATTTTGAAATATGCGAAAGCAATCATCCTTCTCTCGCACTTCTTTATGTAATTCAAAATAGTTGTTCTTTAGCAAACTGATATCGTTGTAATAAGTAATTTCAGTTAGAGCAACTTCATGGGGTCCATGCAGAGTAATTGGATTAGCGAATTCAACAGAGTATAGAGATGGTTTGTTACTTGGGAATATCTTGGGGTTGCTATTGCTTGGAAGAATGATCTTGAAGTTAGTAGACATGTTAAAGTCATATATGGAAGAAGTCACATGCTATATTAGCTTAAAAGTTACGAGTGTCTCCCATCTCCACATTTTGTAGATCCTGGTGCGTTATCCAGCTATTGAATGAATCAGGATATCCTTTCCATTTAACTAGATATTTCCTTTGATTGCCATGACCTTTCCTCCTAATTATTTTATCAATCATATACACCTCTTCACTTCTGTCTACTACTTGCAATTCATAAGAGTAAAATTTTCCTTCAATTGGATTGCCATGGTAATCTATTAATTTATACATGGTGGGTCTAAATTTTGTATTTACTTCATCCACAAAAAACTCTTCTTCAGTCCAATTAGGTAGATACCCCTTCTCAAATGTAGACTTAACCTTTGAAATCCGAACTCTATCACCAACATTAATTTTCTTTTCATTGGAAATGTTTTTCGCTTTCTTATCATACAATCGAAGCCATACATCCATCGCATTATCTGGGGTAACATCAACTCGTTTCATCTTAATGATTCGATGGTAGCTTTCATTGTAATTCTTAACAAATTTCTGCAGCTCACCTACCCAAACATGTGTATTTTTTGCAGTGAAATAGCGCCATATTTTTGTCTTCAGTGTGCGATTGAACCTCTCAACCATGGCAGCTTTATAAGCACTTTTGACACTAAACAATTCCACATTATGACTTTTAAGGAGACTTCGAACATGAGAGTTTTCGAATTCCTTCCCTTGATCGGTCTGTATTCTTTGCGGAACACGGCCCTCATCGAAAATGCTCTGAAAAGCCGCTTCAACTTCTGGTCCTCGTTTAGATTTCAGCGCACGTGCCCAAGCATAGCGAGATAAAATATCTATTACGGTTAAGATGTATTTATAGCCATCATTGTACTGTGATATCTGTTGCATGTTAGCCAAGTCCGCTTGCCATTGACTATCTATATTGTTAACAACATATTTTCTTGTTGGAAACCGCTTTCCCCCCCTCGCATTTTTGTGAAGAGTGTAAGTCGGTTGACTCCTCAACCACTTCTTGACTTTCTCTATTCCCACACCTGCTGCACGAGCTAGAACCTCCGGACGACTGAAACTTGCGGGATGATTTAAGTCGTAATAAATCTTTCTGAGTTTCACTGCTGTACTCATCGTCTTTGTTCTGATTTGCACGCGTATTACTCGCACAGCAACTGCTAACACAATTGATATCAACCTCTATGCCCTCTTCTCCTTTACCTTCGAGCGCAGATTTCAAACAACAGCAAAATTTTTGTAATGACATGATATGAGAGAGGCAAGGCTTAATTCATATTTGCTTAATATTTACTATACTCCTTCGCAACACGCATTGAGCGCCTAGTAGCTCTTTTTGGTTGCAGATCATCGGGATCTGCAAGCTCTCGCTTGACCGCCATCGTGGGTGTTTTACTCTTTGATCCATCTTGTAAGTGACCCTTATCCAATTCATTCACAGTCGGTCCTCCAATAATATTGTGAGGTACATTTTGATCAGATAAAATTTTCTGAAAATATGACCACCCTTGTGGTGCACCTAGTTTTCGCCTTACATCTCTGACAGCATATTGTAGAAGTTCATCTATGTGACTATTTCTAATAACATCACCAGTTGTTTCATCTATTATCTCCCCTCTCTCATTGAACTTCACATGTGGATCAATGAAGTCAAATAATCGCTCAGCGCGCACACGATATGGTCGAGGTGTTGACAAGGTTATAAATCGTCGTAACCAGCGACACTTGGTCCAGCGACACACATTGTGCGATCAGTGAATAGACGAAAATCTGTCATCTTATAATTCCATTAACATTAAACTCATCATCCCGCTAATTTTGCTTAGAACAACAAAACAGACACATGTTCCAGATCAAGTTTATTTACATTCAGAATAGAAACTTTCAAGTTACATTTACAAATTAAAACATTTACAAATTAAAACATTTGTGTTTCCTCATCACAATTAGGATTATAGAAAGTTTTCAAGTCAGCATCTTGGCGCTTCAACTTCAATTTAGGATTCCCATCTTTAGATTTCCGACCTCGCTTTTTGCTCTCTTCCTTCCCATCACTTGAAGCAGTCTTATCAATGTTAATTAAACATTTATCAATTGGTAGTGGTTCATAGACTAGTTGAAGAACCTTCATTTGTAAAGATGCGACTTTACCAGTCGAACCATGTGAGCCAATATAAAGTCCGGTAACGTGAACTAAGCCCATATAGCGGCCCCGTTTGAGATCCTCACATTCCATCGCGTTTGTAAAGAGATCGAATGCTTGAAAATGATCAGATAGTTTTAAAAACAGTGTATCGAATTCCGGCAATTCCTTATAACCAACTCCTTCCTCTAATGCCTTTCTCCAATGAGTGGGAGCACTTTCAGGCAGCTCAACACATTCTTTCGCGAAAGAGTCAATAGTTTTAAGAATCACCTGTTGCCATTTTGGAAAAGTCACTCGCATTTGTCTCATATTGCTATACCCTGACGTAGACATACCATTACTGTGGAAGAATGGAACTTGAAGATAAAAGCCATCATCAACATAATTCAAGGTTTGAAAGTAGAACGTATTTCCAATCCCTTGCACCTTTCGCGTCGGACGAAGCTTCAAGAGATCTTGCTCAAAAGCGTCACCTTCCTCTCTGATTGTATACATTTTCTGAGTCATGTTTCAACAAGTACTAAATCGGAGCTTTCAACCAGCGCAAATGAATTGTCACTTGAAAGTGGTAAAATATCATTAAAGCGTCTTCCTTATATACACCTATATATGACTCATCAATCAAAGTGATGACGTGTCACTTTATGATTCGCTAACCTTATATTAACATTGCAGCAGTTGCTGCAATCCTTCCAAGCGGACTATTGATTACACCATTAATACTGTTTCCAATATCATTTAACATACTTAGAAACCCACCACCACCGCGCTGAATTAAGTTTCGCCTTTTCTTATCACTACTCCTTGGATTTGAAAATTTTTTTATGCTATTCAAAGAGCCAGCATTCAACAGAGGCTTGTAAATAGGTAGACATTTGTGTATTGCAAAAGCTAAATCACGAATGAAATCATCACTTGAATTTTGAATCAATTTACACTTCTTCTTATTATCATGTATCCTGTTTAACTTTCGCAACGCCTTTTTAAACTGACTTGAAGGTTTGAAGGACCGTTTCGATTGACGAGAAGATGCCTTCCGTTTTACAGACATTTTTATTCTAATATGGAAATAGATAATACAATTACAATTTTTGCTTAGTACTTACAACATTATACACAAAAGTTTACAAGCATTCACACAGAGTTTGTTGCTGGTACGTATAAAATTACATAAAACACTTAGCAAGTTGTAGAGGGAAACTGATATACACTCACATCGGCTAGAGTCTCATTTGTAGCAGTTATGAGCTGCTCAATGTTTTTCATTAGATGTTTTGAAATAGGACAGCACATACAGCAAGGCTTTAAATGGAAAGTCTTTAAAATATTGGCATAGTATGCCCGCAAACTGATCACCTCAGAATGTCCTTGAGCAGCCACATTGATGCTTACTGATGGCGGTCCACTGAACAAGTCCAGTTTGCACTTCTCACCCTTCTCGTCATAGTAGCTGGAGGTGATAATGTCATGGAGACATGTGTTGTGTTTCCGTTGGATACTGCTGCACCAACAGCGAGAGTATTCCGGTACAATCTCCGTTTGAGATAGTGGGCGAAATACTTCATTGAGCCAGAATCTTGCAACTCGTGCAAAAGCGTTGTTCACGACTCTCATCAACATTCTCTGCACCACAACGTCCTCTCCGCAGCGGAAATACTTCACTATTTCCTCCATCAGATCCACCAAATCCGCTTTATAGCCAGTTATATTCACGGCAGAATAAAATATATTGCCCGTGAAGAGTTGACTTCGGTAAATTATTGAAATGGGAATGTTGGTAGTGAACGACATGCTGATTGACATTGTATTAATCTCAATTTATGCTTGAAATAGAACGGTACAACGTCCTCCTTATATAGAAAAGTCACACAAAGACACAATAGTGACCAATCACAGACCTGCATGATGACTCATCATGAACGATATACAGTGACTGTTGAAGATATTTCTTCATCGCAAAGGGGACAAGATGAAGTTTCAAAGGGTACATAACATGTAGAACACATAACGCTATGAGAACATGGCAAAAAGAGAAGGGATCGTTCCTGTTTAAAACATTTAACGCAGTTCCGTTCACATAATAATTTAAATGTCTCTTGTTCTAATTTCCTTCTGAAGTCACTTTTATTGGGAGAACTTTTTATTAAAACACTGTCAGATGTCTCCTTCTTTCCATATCGTTCCAATTTGATCCTCCTAATTTCACTATCATTGCAGTGTGGCATGGAGAAATCCTCTATCCACCTACGATCCAAATTGTGATTCATAGCATGCTCATCTAGATCCATTAGTCGATCAACTAAATCACCAGCGTTGATATTTTCACTGAGATTTGTTACAGTTTCTATGGCTTTGAACGAATATCCAAGGTCTCTTGCGACAACCCACGACGTTGGGATACTAGTCATCATTATGTATGTCATCAAAAACTATCTCATATTTATAGCATAGTTTGTATACGTAAAAGGAAAATCAATGTGTCATCTTGATTACAATGGTTGCAATAGTCACAATAGTCGCAATTGAGCAAACCCATTCAAAATCAAACAACGGACGTCTATCGGTACGTACCCAAGTGCTCAAAACCAAACCACACAAGTTCGATCATAGACGTTCCCAAACACAGTGTACTCAACTGAGTGTACCAAACACATGTACCTATCCAGTAAAACAGATCTCATACAAGTTCTTATTCATAACACTGAATTATACATGTACCTATCCATGTGCCTATCGATAACTAAAGTATACATGTACCTATCCATGTACCTATCCATGTACCTATCCATGTTCCTATTGATAACACTAAACTTTACATGTACCTATCCATGTACCTATTGATAACACTAAACTTTACATGTACCTATCCATGTACCTATCCGTCGCAAGTAGGGCACAGTTTTCACTACTCACGGAGCCTTAGTTTTCTGATAAATTCATTTAAGTCACTTTTGAGTAAACTTGAATTGCTATTAGGAGATGGTGAAAACTTTCTACCTTTTGAAAGGAGCTCTAAGCATACTTCATCTTCGGCCGATACTTCGACATCGGCTGACGGTACATCGCCAGCAAATCAATGACAGTAGATACTGTGTGCTAAGTGTCAGTAAACACATAGCGAGCTGTGGTGGCGGTCATTTTAGTGCTATTCCTTTCTTTCAGTTGTCCCCTGACGCTAATCGCTTGGATCGTGAGTCCAAGGAAGCTATGTTCATTAATTTATTTCATCTTTGCCTCAACGTTGTTTGATTTCTTTGATTTAGATATGATATCTGAAATTTCTGTACAATTTCGTTGAATAAATCAGTTGATTGCCTTGACAAGCCAGAAACGGCTGAAATCGATCGGCAGCTGATAAAAGTTGTTTTTTCTTTTGTAGTATTATTTACATATTTTGTAGCATTTGTATTTTACTTTTTACCTATATATATAGTAATGAAAATAAATATTTATAGAACCTATGAATAAAGTTATACATAGACCTACATATGTATACACGCATAAAACATCTTCATTACGTTTCAGGTGTAGTCGGAGCGCTTGACTGCTCTCATATTAAAATCAAGAAACCGTCAACGCCTGAGTCCGAGGAATACCGCAATCGAAAAGGTTATATGTCCATAAACGTTCTGGGAGTATGCTCTCATGACCTCAAATTTACAAATTTAGTAGCTCGTTGGAAGGGTTGACGCATGACTCCAGAACTTGGAGGAATTCTTCTCTGTGTAGCCGTTTCCTTGACGGTGAATTCGAGGGATATTTATTTGATGACAGTGGCTATGCGGTTACTGCACATGTTTTAACGCCGATTCTCAACCCTACATCTGCGGGAGAGAGACGATACAACGCTTCACACATCAGAACCAGAAATACCATAGAGCGGATATTCGGACTTTGGAAGTCGCGTTTTCGCTGCCTTCTTGGAACCTTAAGATGCTGTCGAGTAAGAAGATGCTGTCGAGTAATAGTAGCCACTGCAATTATGCATAACATCGCAATTGAAGAAAAAGTGCCACATGTGGAAGACGTATTGGTGGAAGAACAGGACGTCTATCTGGATCCCAATACCGATGGGAACGCTTCAGGACATACTTTGCGTAGACAGATTATTCGGAATATTTTCACTTAATGCAAGTCTACACATTAGATGGAAAAAATTATAAAAAATTTGTTAAATTCTTAAAATTGTTAACGTTGTAAGTTGTCTTCAACCATCTATTAATATTTGTATTGACCTACTTAAATTACTCTAGTAGGTCTAAGCGCGTACAAAATAGAACGATTTTCCATGTAAAATGCTTTTCTAGATTTATTTTGGAAGTGAATCTCTGAATTAATAATAGTCTGCTGCAAAAAATGTAAAAAACGAAGTAACATTAATGGTCATAATGAACAATTGATGAATTAATAGACGGGCAAAAAACGTAGTGCTTGGTTTCTCAATATCATAATTTTATAAGCTCTCATTTGATTTAGGCGTTGCTACTATTTTCCACAAAACTGCATTCGATTATAGTATGTTTGATTTCATCAGTTTCCACATAAAAAATTCATTATATCATGTTAAAAATATTCTGTTTACTGTGAGATGAAAGACAGATACAACACGTGAAATCTAATTTTATTATTTGCGGAAATTTTGGGGTAGAAAAACGTCTGAAAAATCGAAGCTCAACTACAATCACCAAAATTTTGCCTGTATAGCGCATTCAAGTTTCGCATGGCTGCCTCATGTTCCTTTTCATTGTATTGACACTCTGATTGTTTCATTTTCAGTTCTGTCTCAAGTATTTCAATCTTGATCTTATGTTCTGCTTCCAACATCTCCATTCTTCTATCGTGATATATCTCCGCCAGACGCTTTGCTGATTTCCCTTGCAGTAGATTTCGTTTGTTGCTTGGAAGATCTGGATGATCGGTTGTCGGTTTGTCAACCTCGTCGTCTGACCCTGTGTAAGGAAACAGAAAGCGAAATATAGTATGATAAGATACTGATACCCGTAAATTTCAGAAATACTCGATAATTCATTTTCTAAAGGAAAAGTGCTGAATATACTGAATAGTTGCGTGATAAAAATGTTCTACTTAATATTGGATATGTCGTGCCAAATTACGGCAGGTGTGTGACTCCTACTAATGATAAATTGAATATGCAATAAATTATGATGTCATGAATTGCTCATATTGATTCTCCAAGATAAATTCCTAGGTACGAATATTTGAAATGAGAAAGAAAACATTATTTGATAATACGTGGTTGCCTAACGCGAGAATCTACATGGTCGTTGTCATGCACGCCTTCCAACGGACCCTGATCCGGGCACACTCCAGCAACCAAACTGGTTGTTCCAGTTTTATCTTCTGCATTACTGGATAGGCCTCCCCGGTTTTGAACTTCTGCCTCCTCTCTTCTGCTAACTCATTTTTGGCGCCAGCTTTAGTTCTTGTCCACATATTCTGCAAATGTAAGGGAAGTGGATGCAGGATGGGAAAAGTATCTCCAGACAATTGGTATAACACATTTTACACCTATAATAGCTATGTTTTTCATTTCAGTTGGTCGTGCTTATGTCAAAAAGATATCGTTCTATAGGTTTCTAGACATTTGTTACACCGCAAGGTTGTTTAGTAAAATGTTTAGTTTTAGCACTTTCAAAAAATGTGGATAGGATAGGATGGGACAGCGGTTAAAAATATATGTGAGCATTTTGATATTATAAATACATTACGAGATTATGGTTTATGATTATGATTTATTTTATGACATTTTTTGATATTTATTTAATTTCCATAAATAATAATTGTAACTCTAGCATCATATGTACATTATTTGAAAGAAACATCGAAATTTACAAATTCTGTAGGCCCATTGATCAGACTGCAAGAGGTAATTATATTTAGGAAGATGATAGACTTTCATTATGTTTACCTATCATGATGTGATAAAATACATTAATGGATTTATATTATATATATACATATACATCCATATTTCATTCATATTACAAAATACAAAAACAAATAGCAAAAGAAAACAAAAGTGATGGCTACACAAATGTTAATTCTTATCTGTGTATTTAAATGTATCTTTCAAATTTGAAGAATCAAATGATATTCAATTAAAATTCAATTTGATTTATATCTAATTCAATGAAAAGTTATAAAATCAATTCTATTTAATGAGTGAATTCGATTTAAGCAATGGATCAAAATAAAGACTGATGGAAATTATATTATTTTAATTTAACTTAATCTTTATTATTATATATGTCAAAAGAATCATGGATCAAAAAAATGTCTCTTTAAAACAAGATTACTGATATTACAAACAAAAATAAATATTCTGTGCAACAGTTATTTCCTATATCTTAAATTGTGGTAGAGAAACAGCAGCTGCTCTCCACGCTTTTGTAGAAGCCGGGATCGTGATTTTTCGTAGATTGCTCCAAATTCCGAAAACAAGCGTACTTAGTCTTTTCATTTACTGCTTAACTGTATTCTGACATGACAACGTTTTTTACAACAAATTATCAAATTTATATTTGTAATGTAATTGTAAAATGTACAACTGACATGAAAATATAAAACCATAACTACTCCTGAATTGCTTATATCAGACATGACATGATCTCGATGATGGTTGAACTATTCGGCCGAATATTCGGCGCCATCTGGCCGAATGAGAAAACCACTATTCAAAACACACCTAATATAAACGCCACTAATAAATTTACTCCATAGGAACGTTGTTGTGAGGATACAGGACATTGTTAGAAAAATTACCGCAACCACTTAAACACAGCAGGTAGCTGTCGTAATCCGACTTGGAAGTCAAATGAGAAAAAAATCTGCATTTGATAAAATTTACAACTTCATAAATAGCAATGAATGCACCTCTTCCACTTGAATGATGGCGTATCAAGTCGATCATTGACAGTAACAGTTGAAGTGAAAAATCATTCAGATTCGAAAATATCGCGCTGTCCCATCCTATATTCGGAGGATCATTGTAAATTAGCCCTGCTAGAAATGTTATCCTCAAAAAATAAAGAATTTATTATTATTATTATCATTATACGCTATTCCCCTATGCGCAAATTAGCTACATAACCATGACATCAGATTGAAGTGATAGGCCCTAATGATTGATATGATTCTATATTATAAGTATACGTACGTACGCACATTACATACTACCATTTATTTGAAAAGGAAATACAGGGATAAGGAGTACTTACTTTTAGTTGCCTCTGTTTACGTGGGTGCACGTTCTCCTGTGCATTGAATTTGGTAACAACATCATCCCACGCTCTTCTTTTTCCATCTTCTACACTTTGCAATTTTGATTTCTTCTCGATAATTGGGTTATTGGCAACTAATTCAGTCAAAACCATAGAAATAAACTGTTTATCTGAAGTTCGCTAGAATGGAAATTGACTCAAGGTCGCGGCACATCCGGGGGAACTAAGTTGGGGCATGAAGAACCAATTAAAAGCTTCGATTCACTCATGTAACTGATTCTAACCCCTAAATACAGACGTTGGAAGGTGCATCCAAGTGAAAATGCGTGCGATTTATGTGCCGTTATTGTGTATTGCTTGAAGCGCAATTTCCATTCTAGAGGTTTTATTGTTGTCAATTTCTTTGGTCAAAACATGAATTTCGTGTTGTCAGAAGTTTGCCGATCGCTTCGTCATATTTCTTACACTTTTACGAATTGTAACTGAATCTGTCAAGAACGTACGGTTATTATAATTGCGGTATTCGTGATTCATTCAAATCAACTTGCTGAGCCGCCTGCCAAACAATGGCAGAAAAATATGTCAGATCGGATATCTATGATGCGTGACTCACAGAGCTATTCACTAACTTTTAACAATCAGCTATAATATTTAGCTGCCAGCTACCTAGCAATCATCTACAGATTGTTTCATAAAAAATGGATCACCCTTAAACATCACCTTAACTTCAACTTTGTCTAACTCCGCCAAACTTCAACGAATTTCTCTGAAATTTGGAAGATATGTCAGTTGTGCTTACTAATATCATTGTTGGAAATTTCAAGCACGAATATTGAGTTGTTTTCCTGTTATAGATAAAAAAGTAGTAGATAATTTGATCTTCATTTAGCAATGTTACACAAAATCATACCTCACTCTTATAAAATTACATTTGTTTCCTTTGTTATGTAATATGTTGTTCTACAAGCCAAAAGCTATCAAGCAAAGCAAAAATAAAGAAAATCGGTCAATCAGAGCCAGTATAGCACCATTATTCATCAACAATAATGTAACTGCTACATGTGATTAACTGGACTTCATGTTCCATAGCTTCCTGACTTCGTTGCGGTGGTGTTGGCAGCACTCCTGATTGCTTTCAGCTAGAACTCTATCTCTTACCGGTTGAAAACAATACAAAGCACAAATGAACAATAACGAGATCGCATTCACAAAGGGCAAAGTGTCAGCCTTGGTAGAACTAGGGTTTTCTTTGCCCCCTCAGATCGAATTATCAGATCAGGATACAAAAAGACGTCTCAGATGGGCAATGAGTCATTGTCACTGGCGAAATCAATGGGATCGGGTTGTCTGGTCTGATGAGGCATCAGTCCGTCTGAAGGATAGTGATGGTCGATTGAGATTATGGATAAAATCTGATCAGGAAATTCCGAGACATTTACATCGTCCCCGGGTAGAAGGTGGTGCGACTCTACTGATATGGGCTGGCATTTGGACCAATGGCCGCTCTGAACTTCACATACAGCAAGGAACCATGAATTCTGAACGCTATGTGAATGTTTTACGAATGAACATTGGCCAAATGACAGATCAACTTGGTGATCCATCGACTTGGTTATTTATGGATGATAATGCTACGTGTCACAGGAGTAGTAGAGTCAACTTATGCAAGTCTCAATTAGGGCTTAGGACATTATCTTGGCCAGCTCGTTCTCCTGATCTGAATCCCATAGAAAATGTATGGAGTATTCTAAAACGTAACGTTCGTCGTTCACTGGTACCTACAGATGGCGTATCACAACTTACGTCACTGTTAAAAAGAGAGTGGAGAAAGTTAGATCAGTCAAAAATCAACGATATCATCGAATCAATGCCTAGACGAATTGGTAATGTCATTGACAATAAGGGTAGGGCCACAAAATATTAGCTTCTTAAGAACCGTTGCTGTATCATATCTTATCAGATTATATAAGGACATTTAAATATATTAGGGACATGAAATAACATGAAAAATGCTTTCTGTATCATACTTATGTTTTATTTAGTCAAATTTTAGGATGATCCACTTTTTATGAAACGGACTGTAGTAAACAGTTTCTGCAAGCCGATTAGTCCGGCAGTCAGAGCGAGTTTCTGCAGGGAACGAGGCCGAAAATGAGACTTTCACAGAATGATGTACACCCTATGCCTACTACGAATTCGCGCGTCTGCCGAGTTCTAGTGAGTTCCTCTACTTGTCAGACACGATCAAAGAAAAAAACATGTTAATCCAATGGGAGGCAGATTGCAGTTTTTGGATGAAATCAAATTTTGTATGTTTTCTCTTATCAATTAAAATGTACTAGGTCTAGAGCCATGGTTTTTGACATGGAATGTCTTCAGGTCATATCTTATCAGGTTCATGAGCATTTATCTATGAAAGTGCATGCATTCAGATTTGACAAGCCTCCTACTGTAGGCAAGCACCAATATGTTGGCCCACTTCATCCGCATTGAACCACATTATCGCATACATCGCCGATCAGAAGCATGATGATATCAGTTACACATGATAGGAAATGACCTGAAGACATTCCATGCCAACTATTATGACTCTGGCCTTAGTACTTTTCGTTTAATCAGAGAAAACATAGAACATTTCAGTTTAGCCAATAACTGCAATCTGCGTCTCATTGGATTTACATGTGTTATTCTTTGATCCTGTCCAACAAGAAGAGGAACTCAATAGAACGCGGCAGACGTCCAGATTCGTAGTAGGCATAGGGTGTACATCATTCTGTGAAAGTCTCATTTTCGGCCTCGTTCCCTGCAGAAACTCGCTCTGGCTGCCGGACTAGATTTAGAGGTGATCTCTAAATTCTGTAGTTAGAGCTCAGCATTAGTTAGAGGTTACTATTAGTTAGCAATCATTTCTGCAAACAGCGGTTAGTTTCACTTAACTATTATTTCAATCACAGAATGCTTTGACGGAAGCATTGACGCTCCTTACCGATTAAATTAATGACATTTAGTATACATTCTATATCAATTGCATAACGGCGCATTAAGATACTTGGTGTTACAAATCTTGCTGTGTGTGTCTTTCATTTTCCCACCGGAAGTTGAAATGTGACTTTCCGATAGTAAAATGAAGCCAATGCATTTATGCGCCTCATTTCCCCAAAGATTTGCTTCATTTCATGTCCATATTTGCTCTCCATTATGCCCATTTCACATGTCATGCCGTTTTGCACTGATTGCATTCTCCAAACATAGGTTGTTTTGGAAAAATATATATGTATCTCAACAGTTCACATATTTGTAATTCTGTGTGGATGTAATTCCCACTTCTCTGACGGAAGATTTTTGAATTTCCTCATTCATAATTTGCTTTGTAGAGAACTTTGAATTTACTTTAGCAATAATTTACTTCTTCTCACATCAACCACTTCTTAGATATCCGAAGACTTGGCGACTCCATCTTCCCTCCCCCTTTTCATCTCCCGTCCTGTTCTGCTGAAGAGTGGTCTCCATGTTTTCAAGTTTGAACTGGTTGTGGTCTTCGATCTCTGATAGATCTAGCTTTGGAGATCTTCCTAGTCTTTCCTCCTTCTTGCTAGCGTCTTCACATCACGACAGGATCTGCTGCTCGGATCCTTGAACGTCATGCGCTGGATCGAGCGGGTGGTCCGGATGCATCCATACAGTTCAAGTCTGCGTTGATTGTGTCTCGCCATTGTTGGTTGGGTCGTTCTCGAGGCCGCCTACTAATGCATTGACTTGTTGCATAGACAGTAGATGTGCAATGACCAATCACAACAGACCTGGTGATGGCAGCCGTAGGGCTGTGCGTCGGATATGGCTGTCATAGAAGAAGCCCTTTTAGTAACCTTGACTCCTTTCTTATCGATGGGCGCAATTCTAAGTTGTCGAAGTAGGCCTATATCGGTAAAGTGGTTGATCAGGGAGACACCCTGTGTCCAGCGGACCATAAGTATCCCCATGACGAGGAGACGTTGTTCAACCTCCTTCATTGAACGATTTAATTCAGACCAATAGAGTCCTATGGGCCGGATCACGGCTCGATGTACTTTTGATTTCAGAAGCATGGGTGTTTCTTGTCGCATCAGACTTCCGCACGCCCCAGTCATGTACATGAGTTTATTCCACAGAACAAGCTTTATTCTTGCTCGCACTTGCTGTCAATGCCGGCGCAGAAAATATAACATAATTCGCAGCGGCAGAAGCAATCTACATTTACATGTTTTGCCATTGGAATCAAGTAAATTTCATATTTTCCATCATTACTGTCTTAAATACAAAACAATTAGTCGCGAAGGTGGCTGAATATTGATTTCTTTCGCTTTCACTTTTCTGTGTAGCCTCGTCGCTTTCAGCCATCTACTCAATATCACATCACATCGCTCTTCACAACAGTTGAAAAATATTATCGACACATAGTTGAAAATAGGCTGTCACGATCTGAAGATTGTGGAATAATAATGATGACATATTTGACACTTCTTTTTGCTTTCTATTGTATCTAACAATTAATAAATGTCTAGCAAATAGATCGTGTCATATTTTGCGGAATTGTCAATGCTATTTTTTTCAATGCCAATCTTATTTTTGTAGACCAGACTTTCCGGTCTGATAGTCGGGTTTCTTACATTCAAATATGAGAATTCTGTTGAAGAAAACACAATTTTACACAATTCCAACCATGGGCCTCAATCTTTCTCCAAAACGATTAGCCATTTCGTCTAAAGCGCTTCTTGCATGGTATATCCAAGAAGTCCATGAATCCCTAGTCAGTATATATTAGTTGATAATCTTCAATTTCTTCTGCAAATAGAACATGCTGCCATATTAAAGCAACGTGAGGCTGATGTAACATTGCATATAAACTGAAGACAAAACAACTGTTTCATCGTGAATTGTAATCAGCGAGGCCTTTCGACGACTCTCGTCAGGAGGTACATCGTATTTACAGATAAATCATGAAAAACGTTTATAATGAAATAAAAGGAAGTGAGTTAAAGTCAAAGGTCAAAAGTTAGAAGTCAGATCCACGGTAGCGCGAGCGTCATCACTGTTTGTTTTTGCACACACAATTTGGGTCTTGTGACGTTGATGATTGTCGCCTCTAGGAATGGCAGTAACGCTGTATGACGAGCTTTGGCGACCTTCTTGAAGTATGACATCTTTGTGCGTGTGACGTCAAACTGCGGACAATTGAGAGCGTGTCTTGCTACAGCACTGCTGGGAGGCTCTGATGATCGTGGTCGGGGTCTTTTGTTCATCAGCCATGCCGGAAGATGCTCGTCCACTCGCTTTGCCAGCCACCGCTCAGTCCGTCCAACATAACTGTCTCCGCAGCTACAATTGAATTGGTAGATGACATCAGACGAACAATGAGTGGCAGCATGTCTTTCAGGGATCGTACTGGAACTCTTCTGGTGATGAAAGCGACCTTCGGCTCAATAGCTGGAAAGGCTAGAGCAGTTACAGCACGGACTTTGGTTTTGACCTCGTTCGAAAATCTTTCTCCCAAAAACGGTACCATCAGGTAAGCAGTCATATTCAGTCTCCTGTTCCTGTCTTGGCTTGCTGTACTTCTCGATGAAGGAGGATGGATACCCATTGGACTGTAACGTTTCCTGAATAAGCTTAAATTCAGAAGACAATTGATCTGCAGTACAAATGTGTCTTGCACGATCAAAAAGATTTTTGACAAGATTGCGTTTGTAGGACGCAGGGACAAAGCTGAAGAAGTGCAGATATAAGCCTGTCCAAGTGGATTTTCTAAATACAGATGTAGAAAAGCTATCATCGTCGTTTTTAATTATGTTGACATCAAGGAAAGATAGTTTGCTATTTTGGGGTAATTCGCATGTGAAATACAAATTAGGATGAGAATTATTAATGTCCGAAAGGTATTTGGGGATGTAAGCTTTGATGCTGAAAACGGCAAAAGTATCGTTAACGAAGCGAAAGTAATGAAGGGGCCTGTTTTTCTTAATTTTATTGAAAATATAATTTTCGACATAGCCAACAAAAATGTCAGCGAGAATAGGCCCTAGGGCCTAATGGATGCCCATAGCGACCCTGTCTTTTTGGAAGTAATACTTTCCATTGAAAAGAAACTGGATGTTATAAGTACAACTCAAAATTAAAATTTTTAATTTTGGAAATCTGATCGGAAGTTCTATATTGAATTTGTTTTGTATATTTTCGATAAGATCGATTGTCTCCACCAAGGGGACATTCGTGAAAAGTGAGCTAATGTCGAAAGAGTAAAACTGCTTGTTGTTTAGCTGTAATGAACGAAGGCGGTTAAGGAAATCGAAAGAATCTTTCATAGTGAATTTTGCTACTGCGTCACGAATTGGTGACAAAATACTAGCAAGCCACAAGCTCGCCCGGTGGCTTGCTAGTATTTTGTCACCAATTCGTGACGCAGTAGCAAAATTCACTATGAAAGATTCTTTCGATTGCTGTAACTGCTCTAGCCTTTCCAGCTATTGAGCCGAAGGTCGCTTTCATCACCAGAAGAGTTCCAGTACGATCCCTGAAAGACATGCTGCCACTCATTGTTCGTCTGATGTCATCTACCAATTCAATTGTAGCTGCGGAGACAGTTATGTTGGACGGACTGAGCGGTGGCTGGCAAAGGGAGTGGACGAGCATCTTCCGGCATGGCTGATGAACAAAAGACCCCGACCACGATCATCAGAGCCTCCCAGCAGTGCTGTAGCAAGACACGCTCTCAATTGTCCGCAGTTTGACGTCACACGCACAAAGATGTCATACTTCAAGAAGGTCGCCAAAGCTCGTCATACAGCGTTACTGCCATTCCTAGAGGCGACAATCATCAACGTCACAAGACCCAAATTGTGTGTGCAAAAACAAACAGTGATGACGCTCGCGCTACCGTGGATCTGACTTCTAACTTTTGACCTTTGACTTTAACTCACTTCCTTTTATTTCATTTTGTATATAAACGTTTTTCATGATTTATCTGTAAATACGATGTACCTCCTGACGAGAGTCGTCGAAAGGCCTCGCTGATTACAATTCACGATGAAACAGTTGTTTTGTCTTCAGTTTATATGCAATGTTGACATATGTTCGTTCATTAGCTGAATTTGCTGCATTTTTATTATTTTCCCATGGATTGTTGAAAATCGCCGAAATCCTATCAGAATCAAACGTCAAGGAATTGAACTGATGACTTTCTTGTGATAATGCGAGAGGAATTTCTCATCAACATTGGCGGCCAGGAAGCATTTTGTTTTTCCAGCACAATGTTTCTGCTAATTCGAACTAAGTTTGGTTAGAAAATAGGTCACGTTTCTGTGTGTTGTGTAGGATTGCAAATTTCTGATACAATAGGCCTGCATGCATATGTAGTGAGACCAGTGAGCAATATCCACTTTTTGTTCATCTATTCAGTATAAGATATGCTACTTGAAATTAGGCTTATGCACTCCATTATTTGTGCTCCTCTAATAACTGACTTAGAATTTGTTTTAACCCAATTCGCTTGGAGTTCATAACCAGGGTCCAATTGACCCTGCCATTTTTTTAGTGAAACATGTTGCTTTTTTATCTTCAAAAAGCGAGTATCAATTGAATGATGGTTTTTAATTATTCTATATTGGATGATGTTCCACACTATGAGGAATAGGAATCAATTATTCAATCAATGGAGCGGTAACACTTCTATGAATAAGCAATGCAAATGTAGTTGGAGAAGCATGTTTAATTTTAATATATCAATATTGTAGATCTGAAATTTACATTTATAATTTATTCACTTTCGTGAATAGGCTCATTAGCAGACGTCTGCCACAATATAAATTTGTGAAGCCTCATTGCCTTTTTCGTTGGTTATCGATGTAAATAGTAAGTAACATAGTCAGAAATAATGCGCTATAGCTCCGTTAAAACTTTTTTAAACATCACATTGAAATCCATTATCCATATTCTAAATTCATCAAAGACTTTATGAATGTTTCATTGATCAAAAGTGATATGCCTCAGGTGGTAGAGCGATAGCTCTGATTGACCTGGGATTATTTGTTTGTTCGAGCCCTGCCATCGGCTCAAATTGTTGTCGAAAAGCGAGAGTAGCGAGATGACTGGTGAGTTTTATGCACACATGCAGAAATCGTTCAGGTACTTTACGTGGCGATAGGCGAAGTTGGCGACATTTACCCTGGTCGAGATAACGAGCTACTGCTGTAGTTCGACATTAAATAATGGAATTCATCTCAATTTTATTCAATTCAAATCAGAACATATCTGGTATGCCCTTTCCTCTACTGTAATATAGCGACAAAAATGAATTTAACGCTTCGTATCGAGGGATGATGACAAATCCATATCTTTGAAATCACATCGAATCATGGCATCATAATTGTCAGCACATCCTTTGCAGTGAAAGGGCTAACTACCAAGCACAAGATGCTAAATGTTACATTGACATTGTATGAAACAATGGCTTTGCAGGCATGTACATCAGAAATTTGAAATAGCAAATTGTTGAGTGTCGCTCTGATGTCAAAAAGCTCTGAAAAAAGAGCAAGAAGAATTCATGAGATTATTTCATTCAAATAGACGGATCATAGGTTCATATTATCAGCTGAACTTTTCCAACAAAGTAACAAAAATTATTCATTTGAATTTGAATGATTACTAGTATCTGCTGCAGCAATCACTCATATTAGAATGATAAATCATTTTAATGCTGCGCTGCAACATCAGAATTGCTTGGCGTGATTGTTTCTGTTGAGGCAGAAACGATTTCAAAAAGACCCGCTGATGTCAACAATTCGATCCTTTCTGACGTGATAGACCTAAGTATTTTAGGAATTCTGAAATTTTCATCCATAAATGATCAAGGTAACTGATAAAATTCTTTTACCACAATCTGCTTAACTATTAAATAACTATGTTTTTCGATATTTGTTTGTAGATAGCAGAATGACTACCATTATCAAAGTAAGTTCTTAGAAAATTAGACGGACATTATCTGGCTCATAAACATTAATATTCAAGATCTTAAAACTCATTCTCATTTACATTGCTGCCGCCGCTATTCACTCACCACATTACATGGGTGTGTATTTTACATTGTGTACATATCTCAGTGGTTCTCCATGACCCAAAGTCACGTCCCACTTGTCATTTGTTGCCCGGTGCTAACTGCTTCCGATGACGGAGATCAACACTGTCAGCCAAACTTGCCTAATATATGACCAATTATGTGCCCAACACATGCGACTTTTACCACACTTTTATGACCAAATGTGCTCAAATCGGTCACAGATGGACAAATTTGACCGATTTGACCAAAATTGACCGATAATTATTACATTGACAACTGATGTGTGGTAGTGAGGGTTTGATCCTGCCAATTGACACAGTCGCGTAAGTGGCTGGTAGCTCAGTTGGCTAGAGCACAGGTCTACATGTAGTTAACCTTGGTCGTGGGCTTGAATCCTACCAGCCGCACATCTTTTGCATGGCAATTTGATCTATCGTTTATTTAATTTTATTGATCATAAGTCATTGATCATTTTCATAAGTCAACCTTATGTGACTTATATTATTGGTGACATTCAGATGTGACTTAAATTTGCACTGCATTACACGATTTACGTTCCTTCCCATTTTTGTGGTATTTAAATCCACTTCTTGTTAAAGCTTTGAAGAGTAATATAACTGCCCGTAAATATAATTGAGCTGTAAATTACCGTTTAAAGAATTTTGGATTTCACTTCCTAGTGGCATGAAAAGACAATGCTTTCAATTAAACAACTTATGGATGCAACTTATGAACAAAACATTAGTTGCACATACTACTTTCTATTTACTTTCAAATGGATCGATAATGCTTACTTCAGAATGTCATTTTTCATTGTGTGCTACTTAACACCAACCGCCGCCTGATGTTCAAATATAGCTACACGCCAATGAAACAATCGATGGCTGCACAACCTCTATCACTGTTTTTGCCAATAAAAATGTTTGATTAAACCATCTATGGACAATTCAATTATGTTTAGACTCACTTATCAAACATGACGATGAAGATTCTATTTGGGAATAGGACGCCAATATATAATTCCTCCAATTTTGCAATTCTTAATGAAATAAATATGTTGACAACTGCTACGAAGCCTAAGTGCTTCGCGCGTTCTAAGTAAGCTAGTATAACTTCATTTACAACGCAACAAGATAATGCAGCTTCCCGGCGAAATCAAACAGAAGTGAATGAAAATATATGTCAGATTTTTAAAATACAATCAAAGCTAATAAAATTTCTTCAATATGACATATTTTCTTGCCAATGATATTCTTGAGCAAACTACATCGGAGAATATTAGGAAAATTATCTCGAATTTTTCTCACAAAATGCTTGCCGTTTATACATGATTTCCGGTTATTCATTGTGCTATGTGATTCTGCCTGCCGTATGTTAGTGAAAAGCACCGTATGTGGTCAGAAGAGGTTATTTTGCACAACTCTTAGGATGAAGCATGTATTATGTCGTCGAGTGTCAATTCATTTTGCTGTTGTTACCCACCCACAGAAATAGACTCATTTACGTGTGGGTTAGTCTAGAGCGGACATGATCCTATTGTATGCAATGGTAGCAAGTGATAGAGATTGACATAGATATTCTTCTCTCTTCGGCTTGTGTGATTGGCCAAGCTCGCGCATAGCTTAATTAGCTCTTATCAGATTCAACGCTCAGATTGCAGACATGCCTGTCAAGTGAATGGAACATATTTATAACTCATTTTTTCTTATTTTCTTGGTGATAAATTCGTCAAATGGCAATATTAGTCACACCGTTCAACTATTCACTATAGAAATTTACTGATTGTGTACGTTTGATATGATGTCAATCCTCTGATTCGTCAAAGTTCAAGCTTGAATTTGGATTAAGTTCAATGAAAATTGATCTTCTTTCCCCTCGAGACTAGTTCTGACTGTGACTATCAGCACTGAGGGAAGTCATCTCTAGACCCAAACATGCAGACAAGGCAATTTATGTGTGCAGCCAACATACAGTTCAGTTCATAAAGAGTTAGAAATTAGTTAAAACAGCAACATTTTATAGTAAACAGTCAGTTTTTAACTATGATCGAATGAATTTGTTTCCTATATCATATTAAATATTTTTCTTTGTTGCATGTTGAACATGTTGGCCCAGCAAGGGCCTAGTCATTAAAAGGAATGATGGGTGCGTTCCCCAGTATCCAGATTCGTCTCCTCTAAGTTATATTACCTTCCGGATGCGATTAGGCACACTGCCTATCAAATTTCCGATTACCTTTTGATCAATCTGATTCCACTTCTGCCTCACTAAAGATTCCAATCATTACCAGGACAGATTCGTCGACGAACTCGCCGTTTCAAGATAGACCTGACATGCTTGATTGGATTAAAGTCAGGAGACCCTGCCGGCCAGTCGAAGGTACGTATTCTTGCATGTCTTTTATACGATTGAGTTGCCCTGGCACGATGGCATGGAGTATTGCCATCCATGATAGGTGGCCGATAGAGTTTTCGGTCGTGTATTGCAGTCGCACAAAAACAAGCGTGACTTGGTGATCACGCTTGTTTCTGTGCGACTGCAATACACGACCGAAAACTCTATCGGCCACCCGAACCTCGGAAGAAAATCAACAAAAGCTTAGCACTTAATTTACTCGCATCGTGTGACTGGAACAACGTACTAAATGAGACGAATGTTGAGATGCAGGTTGCCATGATGAATCAAACACTATCAAGTATTCTCGAACAATCAAATGTGATCATGAAATCGAAGCCAAAGCGTCATCCGCCATGGATTGATGAAACCATCCTGAAATGGAGGCGCGCGAAAACAAGGTTTTATCGCCAAGGAAAGTTCGAAAAAGTCAAATTCTTCAACTCACATATTGAAGCACGGATAACTGAGAGGAAGTCTAATTTTGTGAACTCTGAACTCAACATGGATTTGAATCCAAGGCAATGGTGGAGTCACGTCAATATTCTTCTAAATCAGAAGCCGAACAGTGATCCAAAAGTGTCGCCATCAAAACAAACACATCTTGACGGCAAGTGGGTTAATGATATTGAAGCAGCAGAGAAGCTGTGCGCGTACTTTGCTTCAATAACAAATGAAACAACTATTAACGAACCCAGCATTGACATTCCACTTGGTAACAGTGTCAAACCTCCCACTACATACGAGGTCCTCAGGAATCTGTCAAATACCAATGAGCACAAAAGTTCAGGAATATCAAACATCCCAGCATGGTTACTCAAGAACGGCAGTGGCTTCATAATTCAACCTCTGATGAGTATAATTGACAACATATTTTCCAAGCGCCACTTTCCTGACATATGGAAGTGTGCCAAAGTGCGTCCAATTCCAAAGAAAAAGTCTCCGTCAACATGTGCGGATTTTCGCCCTATATCCCTTCTCGAGATTCTATCAAAAATCGTCGAAAAAACTATCTGTGACAGGTACCAACACAGTCTCTCTTTGCCGAACCAACATGCATATGTTGAAAACGGTGGTACAACAAATGCGTTAATATCGATTTTTGACAAGTGGACCGAAGCTCTAGACGCTGGCTCACCCTTCGTAAGAGCCATCATGATTGACATGACACGTGCATTTGACAGAATGCGACCTGCGCTCCTTCTGCCTAAGCAGCTGCACAACCACATTGACCCTGGTCTCATCGCCTTGACATAAAGCTATCTCGCAAGTCGCAAGCAAGTAGTCGTCTTTCAAGGCGCGACCTCGCGAGAAGCGGAAGTATCAGGTGGAGTGCCTCAGGGATCAGTCTCGGGGCCTTGACTGTGGCTCACATATATTTCCGACCTAAATCCCAACAGCGATTTTGACATCTATGCGGATGACGTAACAGTGAGCATTTCCTCTTCGAAAAACAAGCAAGATCTTCACAACGAAGCTCAGAACTCAATCAAAGCTATCCAACAATGGTGCATAGAAAAACAATATGTCCCTGAGTGCAACCAAAACTGTTGAACTCATCGTCAGTGCAAAAAAGGAGTACCAAGTCGATCACATTTCCGTTGGAGACAGCTACATACGACAGATGGACTGTGTGAAGCTTCTCGGCGTAACTGTTGATAAACATTTAACTTTCAAGAATCACGTCGAACTCTGTAGAAAAAAGGCCATGCAAAGAATATTCTGGCTACGAACACTAAAACGTTATGGTGGCAGTAGTCAAGGACTAACTCGCCTCTATCACACGTGCATTCGGAGCATTTTGAGTACGCATCCCCAGCGTGGTTCCCATTTACGTCGAAGATGCTACAGCAGGTCATCGAGAGAGTCGAAAAATGTGCTCTAAAAGTCATTCATCCTGCTTTGTCCTACGATGAGGCTCTTGAACTGACCAAAACACCTCAAATTATCACGCATTTGAACAAAATGGTCCTCACTCAATTTATGAAAATGAAGAAGACTCATCATCCTCTCCACCATCTTATCCCTGTCAGACAGGAAGACATTAGTCGGCGGGACACGAGAGGGTCGAACAGACTGCGAATTCCACGTCATCGTTTGATACGTCGAAGGAAATCCTTTGTGGTGTATGCCACACAACTTTATAATTCAAACAGTGTTGTGTAGCTTTTTATTTTTTATGTGATCAGTAACTGTCTGTAACTACAAATGATTGAATTCATTTGAGAATAAATCTCTCTCTCTCTCTCTCATGAGAATCCAATCAAATGATGGAGCACTTAAACTGAATGATAAAGGATAAATATGTTCTTCGAGCACTCGAATGTAGCGTTCGGAGTTTTTCTCATAACATGCAGTGAACTGTGACCATCACTGAAATTTATAACTTTCTTACTGCAATATTTAATTGGATATGACGCCCATCAGTAATATGAACTTATTGGCACCATAAGAGATTTATTGAGTACTTTTCGAACAACATGCATGAAAGTTAACAAGTACAATTTTAAAAGTAATGAAGAAACTGCAAAAATAAAGAAAAGAAAGAAGTAGAAAGACGAAAAACGTCGTTAAAAATTAATGAGTGATAGTTCGACCAACAGAGGCAGCATTTCGCTTGATGATGGCCTGTGCATTAGCCCGAACAAGTGACATCGAGATTCTGCCACAGATTGATGATATCGCATCATTGAATGTCACTCTCGTTTGTATCGACAGTCTGCGACTAAGGCGAGTGACAAAATCGGTGGCCTCGTCTCCAAGGGCATCATATGCTGTTAAAGCAAATGAGAGACATATCCATCCCAACTCGCGGCATTTTTCTGCGTTGTTGCTCCGCTTTCTGTCCTCAGCCGTCACATGTTGGACTGTTATGCTCGCTCCTGTTATATTTGAGCGGGTGCGTAACAGTCACATCCACGGCTGCTGGCTTACTGAGATACCAATCAGGGATGCATATGTCAGCTGGACGCGTTTCCGGATTGAGCTGACTAAGTCCACTACCCCTCTCTAGTTGAGGTCGCAGTAAAGCACGTCTGCAAGAATCGTGAAGGACCTTTCGTATACGGTTATGCCGCGTTGCTACATCTCCTGCTTTGTTGCAGGTCAGAGCATGTTGTCCATATGGGTCTAGAACAACCGAAGAGTGATACGGATATTCAATTGCCTCAATCAGCTCCAAGCCACCACTTTAAGGCTGCCAACATCTCGCTTGGCTCTAGCACTAGACCGAGACCAGGTGATGGAGCCACTCTTAGCCAAATTGCAGCATGTGGGGCTGAGACATTTTCCATTCGTGCTGCTGTTACCGCTGTAGCGTTAACAAGTAATAGTCCGGCAGCCAGAACGAGTTTCTGCAGGGAATGAGGCCGAAAGTGAGACTTTCACAGATTGATGTACACCAGATGCCTACTACGAATCGGCACATCTGCCGAGTTCTAGTGAGTTCCTCTTCTTGTCAGACGAAATCAAAGAAAAACACATGTAAATCCAATGGGACGCATTTTGCAGTTTTTGGCTAAAATGAAATTTTGTATGTTTTCTCTAATTAAACGAAAAGTACTAAGCCGAGAGTCAAAAGTTTTGGCATGGAATGTCTTCAGGTCATTTCCTATGATACGCATGTGCTTTTATCATGGATCTGATCGACAATGTATGTGAGAATGTGGTTGAATGTGGATAGAGTTGCTCAAAATGTTTGTGTTTGCCGACATTAAGAGGCTCGCCAAATCTAAATGCGTTTAGCTTTATAGACAGGCTGCATGAAAATGAAAGGAAATGACCTGAAGACATTCCATGCCAAAACTTTTGACTCTCGGCTTAGTAATTTTCGTTTAATTAGAGAAAACATACAAAATTTGATTTTGGCAAAAAACTGCAAAATGCGTCCCATTCGATTTACATGTGTTTTTCTTTGATTTCGTCTGACAAGAAGAGGAACTCACTAGAACTCGGCAGATGTGCCGATTCGTAGTAGGCATCTGGTGTACATCAATCTGTGAAAGTCTCACTTTCGGCCTCGTTCCCTGCAGAAACTCGTTCTGGCTGCCCGACTATAATGCTCGCTGAGGGCGTGCCCGCACTAAGCGGCCAGGTCGCGACGACCAAGACCGCGACAAGTGTGATTAATTGGCAGTTAACACTGGCTATGAGACCGTTGACACTAAAATTACATCAATGTTCACACGGATCAAATTGCGGGATCTTCATAAATGTATCTACATCGACAAGAATCTACAATCCTGTATAATTCAGCTTCCATTAGTGACTTATAGCATTCCTCCATTGGCTGGGGTCATTGCATCCGTCATCAATGTGAAATGCGTCTACGTTGAGTGGCTGACTATAGTACTGTGCATGATCTGCCGTGAAGGCAAATTACGAAAATTTTGCTCTCCCTCTATGGCAGTGGTGGGCAACGCGTGGCCCACCAGGACATATTGGATGGCCCGCACACATTATTTGAATCGTTTATGTGAAAATGATTTACTCCGACTTCGACCTTTGACAGATGTATCTAAGGGTGAGGGATCCTCTTTAGAATTTGCTGGACCATTAATTAACAACTAACTGAGCAATATGATGGCTCAAAAAAACAAAAATTGACATTCGAATTATCCAACCATGCTCCTTTCGCAATGAATATCTTCTCGCAGACGCGATAAATGGTCATTTTCTGCGGGAGTTTGTGTTAAGTCACATAGTATTCAATGCCCTGCTGAGCATGTTTCTCTACGCAATAAACCACGCCTCAATGAACCTTGAAAGAGGCTATACTAATTAGATCTTGACTACGAATGAAGGAATCCAACCGCATTCCATCTGCGTTCCATCCGCATTCCATGCGAATTCCATTTGCGTACTACTATACTAATGTATATTTCGTATACTCGATTAGTATTAGCGTGTGCATTAGCACACTACTACCATTTATGGAGCCCATGCACGGTTTTTGAACACTTAAAAGTACGGAATAAGACAATATAAAGCCTATAATACTGCCTTTTACAATTGGTGGCCCGCGAGCCCTTTCGCGGGCCACTCTTTGTGTCCCGCTATCCCATCTTGGTTGCCCACCACTGCTCTATGGCTTTGTCATGAAAGAAAAATTCTAACAATAGCTTAATTCTCATGTCTTGTCGCATTAGCTTGCTGGTTGCGCCAAAATTTCAGCAGGAAGAGATCGCTATGGACGAGATTAAGCTCGCGCTATTCATTTATGTGCATCAATAGCAGCAACGAACAAGTTGCAAACTTCGCGCTTGTGTGTGAGTGTGTGATGGAGTGAAACAGCTGTTCCGCGCGCGTGCCAAAAACCAAAATTCAAAATTCTGAGCGCATGATCTGATATTGAGACATGAAAACTGGCCAAATTCTGTAAAATAATCTGGGCAAGATGAATACAAAATAATGATGATACTTTTCTGTGATATAAATTTTGGCAACTACAGATTGTTTCATAAAAAATGGATCACCCTTAAACATCGCCTTAACTTCAACTTTGTCTAACTCCGACAAACTTGAACGAATTTCTCTGAAATTTGGAAGATGTGTCAGTTGTGCTTACTAATATCATTGTTGGAAATTTCAAGCATGAATATTGAGTTGTTTTCCTGTTATAGATAAAAAAGTAGTAGATAATTTGATCTTCATTTAGCAATGTTACACAAAATCATACCTCACTCTTATAAAGTTACATTTGTTTCCTTTGTTATGTGATATGTTGTTCTACAAGCCAAAAGCTATCAAGCAAAACAAAAATAAAGAAAATCGGTCAATCAGAGCCAGTATAGCACCATTATTCATCAACAATAATGTAACTGCTACATGTGATTAACTGGACTTCATGTTCCATAGCTTCCTGACTTCGTTGCGGTGGTGTTGGCAGCACTCCTGATTGCTTTCAGCTAGAAATCTATCTCTTACCGGTTGAAAACAATACAAAGCACAAATGAACAATAACGAGATCGCATTCACAAACGGCAAAGTGTCAGCCTTGCTAGAACTAGGATTTTCTTTGCGAGCCACAAGCAAGCGACTAAATGTCCCTTGCACAAATGTGCATCGATGGCAAAATGATGATTTTCGACTCTGTCGTAAAGAGGGCTCTGGCCGTCCACGCAAAACATCCAAACGTAGAGACCGCCTAATTTTGAGATTTGTTAAAGTTGATCCAAATCTCTCGTTAACTGAGATGGCTGCACTAGACTCGTCTATTTCTAAGTCCACTATTCGTAGAAGACTTATTGAGTCGAATTTCAAGAGCTGTAAGAGGCCCTCTCAGATCGAATTATCAGATCAGCATACAAAAAGACGTCTCAGATGGGCAATGAGTCATTGTCACTGGCGAAATCAATGGGATCGGGTTGTCTGGTCTGATGAGGCATCAGTCCGTCTGAAGGATAGTGATGGTCGATTGAGATTATGGATAAAATCTGATCAGGAAATTCCGAGACATTTACATCGTCCCCGGGTACAAGGTGGTGCGACTCTACTGATTTGGGCTGGCATTTGGACCAATGGCCGCTCTGAACTTCACATACAGCAAGGAACCATGAATTCTGAACGCTATGTGAATGTTTTACGAATGAACATTGGCCAAATGACAGATCAACTTGGTGATCCATCGACTTGGTTATTTATGGATGATAATGCTACGTGTCACAGGAGTAGTAGAGTCAACTTATGCAAATCTCAATTAGGGCTTAGGACATTATCTTGGCCAGCTCGTTCTCCTGATCTGAATCCCATAGAAAATGTATGGAGTATTCTAAAACGTAACGTTCGTCGTTCACTGCTACCTACAGATGGCGTATTACAACTTACGTCACTGTTAAAAAGAGAGTGGAGAAAGTTAGATCAGTCAAAAATCAACGATATCATCGAATCAATCCCTAGACGAATTGGTAATGTCATTGACAATAAGGGTAGGGCCACAAAATATTAGCTTCTTAAGAACCGTTTCTGTATCATAGCTTATCAGATTATATAAGGACATTTAAATATATAAGGGACATGAAATAACATGAAAAATGCTTTCTCTATCATACTTATGTTTTATTTAGTCAAATTTTAGGATGATCCACTTTTTATGAAACGGACTGTATATTATTAATGGTCCTACTCCGAATACAAAATAATGATGATACTTTTCTGTCATATAAATTTTGGCAACTATATTATTAATGGTCCTACTCCGAAGGCTCCGCAGGTACGAAGAAGACGTCACTGGTTGCTTCAATGGCTTCCAGCAAATGATGACATCGAAAACCTGGTGATCCGCACGCTGTGTCACGAGGGAATGACCGAATAACTTCAAGAATATCAAACTCAGACGACAATGGCATTACAGATTGATCAGCATTTAAAGACGGAATTTTGTTGGAGTGGGAGATCCCGGATGCTTCTTCTCTAGTAATTGCCAATGTTGGGGCTATACCATCTGACGTCATAATTCTTTCCGCCTTACCGAAAAGTCCATTCTGAGCAAATTGGGTAGCTGCTTCAATTTTTGACTTGAAACATTAAGATTTTGTTTGGAGACTTTTGTGACATTTTACATGTTTGGCATTGCATTTGGTTTGATCCCATAACTGCAGGCATTCTCCGTTTGACCATCTGCGGTAAAATGCGGCTATGTCGAAACGCTTTTCTCCCTTCACGTTTGCATGATAGCAAGACACACTTGCCAAGGAAGCATAAGTAAACGACACCAGGATTCAGTGGAATTGAGTGAGATAACGTCCAGAAAGGCTTTTGACAAGATACTGTCGAATGTTTGACGGGCTAGGAAGTGCCATGATTACTTCAAGTGTTGGTTGAATTGACAATTCGGAATTAGTTCTAGTGCTGTTGTTAAAAATAGTGCTGCCAGACTTTGATACAGTATTGCATTTCAATTTATGGGAATTCTGTCTTGATATTGCGATGATTCGATTGCAACTACAAACATATTTGAGATGAACATCCAGCGAATTCTGTGGTGCTGAAACTGGTAACACTCCGCTCACATGACTTTCCATATGCTTAACGGGCTAAGCATCCTTCAACTTCACAAGGATTTGCGCTTTGGGTAGATGCTGTGTTTTGTCGGTTTCCTCTTATTCCATCATATAATTCACTTTCAATAAAAGCTGACAAATCATGTGTTCATTTCAATTCCTTCAATACAACATTCTGAATTTTGCATAGCATCCTTCGGTTGTAGCGAAGCTGTCTGAAGCTTGTGATTCCAAGATCGAAATTCCTCTATCACTGAATAAATAGTGTCTTCTAAATTAGTCAATTCTGTTTTACGTAGGCATCTTCCATCGCTGCAATCCACTACCAGCACATCCTCCAACCATCGAGATCAACAATCTAAGGATTACATCATAACTCCATAAGAGTTTGTGAATGTGAACATGTGGCATGCTAAAAACCTTTTTTTCCCACTTAATTTAATGCATCTCTTAATTGCTGAAGTATTGAGTGTATCTATATTATATGCGTGCCACCTATGGCCTATACTGTTGAACGTATTGGATGTTACTCTGTATTTCTCTGCTGTGAAGAGAAATATGCATTATTTATGTACATTGTACATATGCTGTGTATTATATTAGTTAGCACTATACCTGAGTACTTGTGTACTAACTTTAGTAGGCTACACATGCACTCTGAACTACTTTGTCCTGTGGTTCAAATGCTATGGGATTTAGTAAAATGACTTCCATTGCTGGACGGTAAACATCAAATATCACTGATTTCTAATGTTAAAAGTAATGGGAAAACAATTTTAGGTTGCAAAATCTCATTGCTGGACACTAAAGTCCACAATAATGCCTCTGGGAGCATGTTTGAATTCGGACAGCAATGACTATCAGCCACGTCTGCTAACACAGCCTCGTCTTTACATAGATATTGCTGTCCTCTCAAACATGCTCGCAGTTATGTATTATAAATTAACTTTCACATGCCTCGATGCAGATGTCATCATAACGAGATAAATTGTCAACACCATATGTTCTTCAATTGTTATAAAAAAGAAATCTACAAATACTCAGTTGCGGAAACGAGTTTTTAATTCTTGAATAAATTTTCTGAAAATATGCTAATGACATGTCCTATTTCACATACAAACATTTCATGCCAAAAAATTCAATAACATTCTTCAATCTGTTTTAATATATTTACTATCTGTCATTAACGCGGTGCATGATCTTTTCATCTGAAATACGAACATTCATTGGTGCACATTATTAAATAAAATAAATGGCTTTTAGCTTGTTTTTCTCGCTCATTTGACTTGAAATGATATTTCAGCGCTACATGTGAATCAATTTGACAGAAACACATTCTTTGAATACCGGAGAATGAATTTTAATTAAATTGGTTCTGGTCAGAACACTCAGATAATGAATGACATAGCATTAACTTTTGTTTACAAAAGTTAGTAAACATCCGTTATACCTACGTTATACGTAATATTTTCTCCGGTATTGAGCGATTCGATAGAATAATTTCATGCTCTGAAACAGATGAATCATCGTAAATCGCACGCTACCAAGCCGATAAAATGCTTGTTACCAAATGCTTTATTTCCTTTCATCTGGTGCCGTTGCTACTTTCTCGTAGCAAAGCTACCAAAGCTGTAT
>CAJQUW010014022.1:0-22584 GCA_907163375.1 Prostheceraeus crozeri
AGTTTCCTGCTGGATTCAAATCACATGATAGCTTTTTGAGATCCACTCCGTATCACGGATCGAAGTTTGCTCATGCACTTTTGACGTACGTTCATTATACACCTCATATATCCCAATCCCCGAAGGCGTTAACCGTGTCGAAACGCGCATTTTCACGCACAAACACACACCGAATAATAGTCGACCTGACTCTCAAATTCTCCATCTGCTCAGCTTTCATTGTGAGCATAACGACTTCATTTTTCAGAGCAGCGATGGGCAAAGCCTTTGGGGGCTCTTTTGCCAACTTGTATCTTGGCGAGTGGGAGTCCTTGCATTGTCGTCTTTCTCACAACAACCCACTCTCTGAAAAACGCTTCCAAGATGATATTTTCGTGATATGGGAACATGATTGATTGCCTTCTCGAACTTCGGGATCATCTAAACGCGCAAGACCCTAATATACAAGTTGAGATGACATTTGACTATTCCTCCATCGTATTTCTTGATTTGGAGATTTTCCGACAAAGCCCTTCTTCAACTACATTATACCTGGACTACAAGGTCGCTTTTAAAGCCAACTCTTGCCATCACTTATTGACGAAGGCTTCACATCATCCCTCTCATGTTCACAAAGGGTGATTTTTTCTCAGCTGCTTCGATTTGCTACTACACTCATCCAATCTTGAGAATTTCCGCGCGGTCTTGAGGAGGTTTTTTCCATCATGGAAAGAACAAGGAATTACTTCGATCACTTATTCGTAACTCCTTGAATCGGGTGTAACTATTTCCCATTTAATGCCAAATTGGAAACATAGCTTCTCAAAATGTGATGGTGCGAGATGTGCTGCTTGCAGATTCGCGAGAAATTGTGAGGTTTTTCAACGTGACGGTTCGAACCGGCTTTATATGATACCATTCAATTTAAACCTGCGCCTCAACGCACTGCATTTATGTAATTAAGTGCTCTTCATGCTCAATCCTTTATGTAGGTCAATCATGTCAACCACTGCGCCAACGCATTAATGAGCACATTCGAGCAGTAATGTCGCGGGATACCAACTCTCCTATGGTGCCACATTTTTCAGACTCATGTGATTTATCCTCTTTTAACCTTTTTCGCTATTGACCGCTGCTTCTCCGACAGTCGCCGCCTACAGAAAGAGCGTGTCTGGATCCAGCGTCTGGAATCCCTCTCGCCTGGTGGACTCAACAGATCTCTTCCTATTGACAACCCCATGCTTAATTTTGTAACCCTGACCGGCAACTGTACGGACAATTAAATACTTTTATTAAGCACGTCTGCAAGTCTGATCTGAATATTGATGTTCGCCTTTCCTATAAAACTGATAGAAATTTGAAATTGCTGTTCAGATGACTTTGGTATCTGCTTTGTTATTTTTCATTTTATTTCAATAGTTTCTGTTTATTCATGCATACTGAGATGTTATAAACTTCACTTTCTTTTTCTTTTTTTTATGCTCTTTAATGCTTAATTGTTAACGATTTTATCGCTTGAACAGGTTTTAGAGTCTCGATATGTGGACCCATTTTTATTTACTCATGTTTTTATTTCATACTTTTCATGAGAACATAGATTCTTTATTAACATCGCTGCATGTGGTAGCATTCATGTATGGACTATTGGGGCATCTCTATTGTGTATTTTATTGGTCTTGTGATGAAACCAGTGTCTATTGTCTGATGCCTTCTTTGTCACATGCTATAGATAAATGTCAGCTGTCAAGAGATCATGTCCATAGCTATTTCGTTACGTGACCATATTCATTTGTACACCACAGCAGAAGCCTGACAGGCGAAATATCTGGTGTCTCTCGAATAAAGTGCAATCTACGGCAATTTTGGTTTTGCAAGATCAATCGGAGTTGTGTGAGTAGGGCGTGAAGCATGCGTCGGACTCTACCAGTTCGGCGCTTTTCTCATCAAAATACTAATGGAGAGTGTCCAAACCTTAAGGTTTGCATTAATGGTACTCAAATTGTACAGGAGGATTCTGTCCGACTGCTTGGAGTACATTTTTCTTGTGATCTGAAATGGACACCCAATTTTAAATACATGTACAGCAAGTGTTGTCGCGCTATGTCTATCGTAAAAAGATTAAGAAACAACTGTAACGACAGCAGTATTATCTGGCAAGCTTATATGAGCTTGTCTTTTGTCATATGTCTTTCTGCTGGCCAGTGTTATGTGATATGAAGAAGGTACACCTCAAAAAACTGGAACGTCTACATCGTGTTGCTATTAAATGGTCTGGAGCCACCAATAGACCCCATCTACATGTTTTACTTGACAGAATATGTGTCAAATTTGTAACAAATATTGCAACTTTTAAAGACAGACATCCTCTCTCCGAATTTTTCATCCTAAGAGAAAATGTTTCTCATATTAGACATCCCCGAGTGCTTCAATCGCACGCGAGAACTTCTGCATTGTATAACAAATCGTTCGTTAAATATGCCAGTATAACATGATTGTAAATTTGTTCGATATGTGTACGCAGGTATCCTCTCATACCGCTTTTGTATGACGATTGAATAAAGCATTATTATTATTACTACTACTACTACTACTACTACTACTACTACTACTACTACTACTACTACTACTACTGAACAACATTAGTGAATTTGAGACTCTGAAAACTGTTGGTATCTCTTCTATCTGCAAGATGTCCATAAAACTCCTAGGCTTTGATTTCTCACAAATAGCAGTGAAGTCATGAGCTATTGACATGTATCGAAAAGCACTGGAAGGAAATGTATAAATGAACTGTCCGACAAATGGAGAATCCGATGATAAGGGAAGCTAACGTAATAAAGATGATAATTTTTTGTTCTTTTTATAGCACAGTCTCACGGGTGGTAAACCAGCGTCAGAGCAGCAACGGCGAATCACACTGTTCAATCTCGAAGTACAGTCACTAGGAAAAGTTACGAGATTCAGCTTATTTGAAGGGGCATGACTTAAAGTATTTAGACCAGGAGTGACACAGGCATTCAAACGATGAATCCATTTATCTTCTTTTATCAACAAAGCATCAGCAGAGGAGCAACGGTCAAAAGTAATGGGCAAAAGACCGTTCCAGGACACCATAAAATTCAAAAAAATAGTATCTTTAAAACGACTAAATTCATGAATTTAGACCCTTTTTCAGGTTTTTAAGACCTAAATTCATGAATTTAGTCGTTTTTAAAGATACCGATTTTTCAAAAAATGGTACTTTTTAAATGGTCTAAATTCATGAATTTTGGTCATTTTTCAGGTTATGAAGACCTAAATTCATAAATTTAGGCGTTTTTAAAAATACCCAATTTTTCAAATTTTTCAAACTCTCAAATTTGAGAATTACAATTTTCTCGCTTAAATCATGACCGTTCCAGGACACTGTAAAATCATAAAAGTTAAGAAACTCAAATTTGTGATTATGACATTTCACCCTTAAAATCATGACCGTTCCAGGACACCGAAAAAATCATGAAAGTTAAGAATTTCAAATTCATGAATTTTATCCATCTTTCAGGTTTTTAAAATATATCATGTGACTAAAAATATTTCTTTAAAAATGGAAGAAACAAAAGTGGAAGAAAACCCAGAGGCAAGAATATATCCTTCGTTATCTCAATTAAACTTTTACGGAGCAGCGTGACTTCTTTCTTTCTTTCTCTCTCTCTCTCTCTCGATCCTGTCTGCTACAGGAATATTGTATTCACAATGACATGCATTCTTTAAAACAATTGTTTGTCTTCAATGAGAATAATTCCCGTATGCTTTTAATAGAATGACCTTGAACGCTAATGGAAATTTACACCAAAAGTGGTTCTGGGAGCCGGAAAATGTGTCAGAATGTTTGTCGACATGGCTGCCGATAAAAGTGCCGACATGGTTCGAGAGTCGGTGTATTTTTCCATTCAAAATAATGTCGCATGAATGATTGTTATGGAAACCAAAATGAAGAGAAATGCTCATTCATTTCTCTTCTCTCTCATATGTCTATTGTGTTTTAGATTGTATTTGTTCTTTTGTTCTCATAGTGTGAATGAGATTTCACAACCCGCATCATGCGCTAGTGTCTGTGATTTCCTTCACTCGTATCAGCTGACACAATTTTAGCAGCTGCTACACGCCAATTCTTTTGAGAAATTTCTAAAATGGATTTTATTCCATTTAAAATGAGTAACATTAGAGACTTCCTAAAAATATACTGCAAACAAACAACTACGAATTTCGATTTAAATAAGATCGCTAATCAATTGGGAATAAAGAATTTTCACCTATTGATGAGAAATGAATTGCAGTTGATTAAAGATGTACGAAACACTAACTCTGCTAATAAATTGTTTCCTTACAAATGTACCTTTTTAATTTAGATTAAATTAAATCATTTCAAAATCGAATAAGTAGTAAGGAAAATCATCATTAGAGAACAGTTTTAAATCAATACCCCCCCCTTCTGACTAAGCAGTAAGGAAAGTCATCATTATGGAACAGTTTTAAATCAATACCCCTTCTGACTAAGTAGTAAGGAAAGTCATCATTATGGAACAGTTTTAAATCAATACCTCCCTCCCTTCTGACTTCTAGGGGTTCCTATAAGAAATTTTTTTATTATAAAATGAGCAACATAAATGAGTTTTTGAAATTATATGGAACACAAACAACAACGAATTTCGATTTAAAGAAAATCGCAACTCAATTGGGAATAAAGAATTTTCATGTTCTAATGAGAGGCGAATTACAATTCCTAAAAAATAAGCCAACAATAACTATAAATTTCATAACAAATCTTCATACGACAGATGAAAAAGGAATACATTGGTCTGCAGGTATCTTTAATAAAAATCGAGATAATTACCATTTTGACTCTTATGGATTGCCTACAGCAAATGAAGTCAAAAAATTACTTGGCAATGGAATTTATAATACATTTCAAATTCAAAAACCAGGAACTACTTATTGCGGTCAATTATGTCTTTATGTTTTATTTAAATTACAAAAAGGAGTACCATTTCTAGATATTATGTTAGAATTGAATGAAAATAATGATAATTAAAAATCAGTTCGTTGTAATTCATTTTGATAAAAACGGCCTCTGATATCTTCATCATCTAAATCTTTGATTTCGTAAGTAATCGGATTTGGTTTATTTTACAAACTTCAAGTTTTTTTTTCGTCCAATAGCCAACGAAGCCTTTTTCAAATTTATTCTTATACTTAAATATTCTAACTCTATCTCCAATTTTAAATTTCGGCTTAAGTTTCTGCAAATTCGGATTACTCTCATTCGAATAATTATTCTCGAATATTTTCTTTCGTATTAAATCAGGGTCGTCAGAAGCATTCTTTGGGGTTTCTTCAATACCAGAATGAACTTCATTATTCTACTGCTCTACAACTCGTGGTAATATCTTCAACCATTTCTGATTTCTTCGCTCAGTAAATTTCTTGAATAATTTATTTTTTAACGTCCGATTGAATCTTTCTATCACTACAGCTTTTCCTGCATTTTCAGTTGAATAAACAGTTTCAAATAGTGGCTGAAAGTTTCGGTTATAAAATTCCGACCCTTTATCAACAAACAATTTTTCTGGCTTTCTCTTACTTTCTTTAAAGATTTCTTCAAACGCATATTTAACTGATAGACCACTTTTATTTTTTAAAGGCTTTACCCAAGCGTATCGTGTATATAAATCTATAACGGTCAATGCGTATTTATAATCAGAATCATTCGGCATATGAATAAGACCAGCACTCCAAATATCATCTTTATTAAATACTTTTACTTTCAATAAATATTTAGGCCTTCTGTATTCCTTGTGGATTTCGGACGCGTAGGTTCGAGCGTTGCTCTCAGACAGCTTTGCTGTCGTTTCCTTTAAACCCTGACCGAATAATATTTTAGCTTGTAAAGCTTTCTTAACAAACATTCTTTCAATTTTTTCTCTAAATGTAGGATTTTGAATACTATCTAATTCTTGAATCATCTTCTTATCAGCTGCATGTCGAGAACTTGGATCATGATTTCGATAAGCTAAATCATGTCTATAAGCGGCGGCATCTACTCTATTTATTGGTTCTTCACCTGGTTTCGGATTATTATTCTCATCTAGTCTTATATCTAATCGAGTTCCTGGACAGGTATATGAATGACCAGGAAGATGTTTTTCTTTTGAATATTTACTCCAAATAAATTCAGGAAAGTTTTCTAATGTTTTTTGTATGTCATTACCTTCATAAATTTTACAATTTGAGTTTTTATTTTTGTTTAATAGATAATTTAATAAATCTAAATTAGCAATTTTTAATTTAATTAAATTTTCAGAATTTGTAGAATTTGCGGAATCCATTTTTAAAGATAAAAAAATTTTAAAAGATAAAATAAAAAATTTACAGAATAGAACCAAAGGTCCTGAGGTTATTACCGAATCATACTAGGACTTAGATATATTCCAGAACCATCTTTTGTTTCTTTAATTTCAATTAAATCATCAACATTGTGGAGAATATTTTTAAGAACTCGTTTTCCTTCATCAACTAATTTTAATTTACTAATAAAATTCTCTACTATTCCTTCTCCCCTAGCAACTTTCTCTAACTCTCTATTATGACGTTTTTGTTCTTCTAATGCTGCCTTTTCTGATTTATTTTTATTTACTGCTTGGACAATACCAGCAGTCCCACCTGCAACACTTCCTGCAGCTGCTATGCCACCCATTATTAGTGGAATTAATGGGAGAATTCCACCATTCTTTTCTTCTTGTAATTGAATATTCTCTATCATTGGTTTACTTATGTAATACTTTTTTTTGTTAGTCGTAATAGTTTTAGGGGTATTTTTCTCAACAATGTTACGTAATTTTAATTCAACAGTTTTATTATTATTACTTTTCGCTTGCGACATTTTTAATAAAAAAATTTTAAGTGACGAAAATTTTAAGTTATCAAAAATTTTTAATCTATTCTAGTTATGAATAAACTTTAAATTAGGAATTTTAAATCTATTCTAGTTATGAAAAAATTGTAAGTTACGAAAAATTTTAATCTATTCTAGTTATGAAAAATTCTAAGTTAAGAATTTTTAATCTATTCTAGTTACAAAAAAATTTTATTGCTAATTACTAAAAAAAATTTAATCTAAGAATTTAATTAACTTATCCTAGCCATTTTTCCATTAAGAATTTCAATAGAATATTTTACATCTTCCAGCAATGAACCATAACCATCAATGAAGTTGTGGAATCTTTCTTTTCAATATTAATTGTTACATCACAACCAGTCTTGATAATATCTTCAGATTGTGCACTTAAATCGAAACAGAAAACAGGATATAAATGTCTCCAATCTCCAGCAGTTAATTGTGGTTCAACTCCAAATTCAATACAAAGATTTCGATAAGAATCATATCCTTCCATAAATTGATTATTGGTATCATCGAATCTTAATGGATCAATTGGATATCGGGTTTGATTTAATGAAACTTGTAAACTTCGAATTGTATTAATATGAAAAAGATTGTTTTTCTTATCAAAACTTGGAGAATTATTTCTTTGAAAAGTTAGTAATAAATATCTTGGAGTATTCGCAGTTCTAGTAAAATGCCAGTTAAATCTTTGTTCGGAAAAAGTTACTGAACTAGCAGTACGCTTTAGAAAATTTACTGGAATTGGTTTGTTAGTATTTAATCTTTTTGCAATAGCTGTTTCAATCTCTAAACTAGGAGTAATATGCTTAATCCACCATTCAAGTCTATCAATTTTTAAATATGCTTTTTTTTCCAGTCTTGCCAAAAAAGATTAATTCATTATTTGCTGTACGATGAATTATTAATTTAAATTTTAATTGATATGATATTTCATCATAATCTAAATATCCGAATAATGGAGACAATGACCAATTTACTGTCTGTTTACTTTTCTTGTTAAACTCACGTCTTTCTTTATATGCACTATTGTTTGTTTTATTTAAATGACTTGCAATATTTTCTACATCTTTCACAATTCCTGCGGCATCTGTTCCAGCGTGAGTTAAATCATCTATAATTATACCATCATTAGTATCAGGAAACCAACCTTCGATTTCATACTTTTTATTATTTTCACCAATTGTTACAAATCTAAGCATTGTATCAATTACACCTGGAGAATCACTTATTGTTTCTATATTTTGAGTTGCAACATCTAAACGCATTTGTGTAAATAATCTTGGAAAGAAATTATTCTCTAGTGCAATATTATCGGTATCTGGTAATGGTGTTGTAAAATTGGCATCACTATATAAAGAATATTAACAGAGTAAAAATGAATCAGATAAATATAAATAACTCTGCTGATTATCAACTTCAAAAATTAAATCACCTCCAGTATTCACTCCACTGGAAGATCCGGGATTCATAGCAATTCTTATATAGTCATTCTTTTTTTGATTATAACTAACACCTGGTGGTTTATCTAATTCAAACTATTTTCGATAAGCGAAGACATTTTTATAAAAAATAATTTGATTTTTTGTTTTTTCGCACACACAGAAAAGATTTTGCTACAAAAATTTTACTAAAATAATTTTACTAAAATAATTTTACTAAAAAAATTTTGTTAAAAAAATTTTGCTAAAAAAATTTTACTAAAAAATATATTTTATAATTTTGCTAGACCAGCTCCGCTACAGCTTTGCTGGTTAGACCGAAGGCTGCTGCTCACGCCATTTCCTCTTATTTCTTCAATTGAAAGTTTTATGGCTACGCCTGATTTCTTCTTATGTTTACTATCAGACGGAGCTCCGCTCCTCAAGGTTTCACCCCTCACAGCTATGTTAGCAATTTTGTTTTTTGTTTCCTCTGAAAGTTTTTTTAAATTTTTTAGTTCTTCAGAATCATTCCTAAGTTTACGAATAACTTCTAGTTGTTTTAATTCGTTTTGAGACTTGACAGCATTTGATATTGCACTAGCTGCACTACCTATAGCAGCTGCTCCTTTTGCAGCAGATGTAATCAAATCTTTATTATTTTTAAATAAGTTAACGATACTTCCAATACCAGAAAAGATGCCAACTCCTTCCGTGTGAACTGTTTCTCTATTATCATAATGATAAACAAGATTCATACGTGGTTCATGAGCAATTCTTTGATTTGAAGCAAAATGTTTAAGATTGTGTTTATAAATTATAGGCATTTTTTAGGATTAAATTCGACTTTTGGGAAAAATATTTACGTTAAGATTTACGTGTGTGAATGTCCAACAACTTCGTGATAACTTTATTAATTTTCCGTTGCACTTTATCTATTGCGTCAAGTAGCGTGTGATGTACTTTAATTTCTTTTCTATTAACTTGCATTTTCTCCTGATTCATCTTCAACGCCGCTTTAAGAGCATTTAACTTAATTTTAAGGACATCTAATTGTCTTTTAACAGCATCTAACTGTTCTTTATTTTCTTTAGAGTTTTCTTGTAAATTTTTCTTTAATTCATTTTCTAATCAATTATATCAATATTAGAGAATTAGTTAAAAAATTAAAATCATTTTCCAAAGAAAAAATAAGATTATTTGTTGATGAACAAAACCAATATAATATTCATATAGAGAGTAAAAAACATAACGAAGAATTATTATGTCAAGTATATTATAGAGACACAATTTATAAACAAGAAACATTAGACCTACGCCTTATAAACATTCAGAAAATGATAAAAATTCTAAAAATAATAAAAATTTTAAACATCATGAAAATGAGAATTTCAAAGAATCTTATAATAATAATAATGATGATATTATAGATGATGATTCTGAAACATCTGAAAAAGGTGTAAATGGTAAAAAAGATTATAAAAATATTAGTAATTATAAAAATTTAAGTGAAGAAAAATTTGTATCTCATACTGATGTACATGATATTAATACTACATATAATCAAAATTTATCTAAATTTCATTTTCTTACAATTGAAAATAATAATGATGGAATAGTTGAAGATACTGTTAGACAACTATGTGTCGGGTCTACAAAATTTAAATTAGGATTTACATCTAATCAATTTAAAATTTTATCATCTTTAATAAAAACTAAAAGTGATTCAGATTATGGTGGTGTTATTAAATTTTCCAAAAGAGATCAAAGACCAATATTTTTCTCTATTATATTATTATCAGATAAAAAATGTACTTTAGAGTTAGATATTCCAATAAGAGAATGGTATCCTATCAGGGAATGGCATTCTATACCAAAAAGTGTAATTTATGATGTTGAAGAATCAATTTATGATGATGATGAAGAATCAATTGATGATGATGATGAAGAAACAATAGTTAGTGAAAATGAACTTAAATTATCTTTTGATAAAACGCTATATGATAAAACTTAATGTGATAAAACTTAATATGATAAAACTTAATATGATAAAACATTATATGATAAAACTTAATATGATAAAACTTAATATGATAAAGAAAATAAAATAACTTAGGAACGTGTAATATATAATAATATATAATAACTCTCAAGACCTTGTTATTAGAATGTTTATATCTAAAATTAAAACACAATTTTTTTCTTTAAGAAATAAAAAAAATGGAAAATACCAAGTTTTATTGTCTTATGTAAAAAAAAGTTGCAAACAAAAAGAAGTTATCAATCTCATTTAAATAGTAAATTGCATTTACAAAATGTAGATCGAGTTGATGAAGGAAATATATTAAAATTAAATAATTATATAAACTATCTAGAAACATTACCTACTGCTATAAAAGTTAAAAAAATGTTTGATGATTATTCACATTCGGAATATAAAAAAGTTTTTAATAGTGAAGATGAGTCCATACAAACCGAAGGTTCTAGGGCTTCGCCCGTACCAGATGGAAGATATTTATTTAGCGATACTGATGAATTTAACGAAATAGATGAATTTGATGAAGCCGTAACAGATATAAAATATTTATTTAATGAATCTATTGAACATAATGAAACCGATAAAACTTTTTCTTATATTCTATCCAACTTTTATAATATATTTAAGAAATCTTTCAAATGTTATATGAATGGAGAAGTACTTTATACAAAACAATGGACCTGATGGAATTCCTGAAGAAATAATAGAAGGACATTTTACAAATTCACAAGAAATTCATAATGTAAATGATATACAACCCATATTTGAACAAATGATACTTAAATTAGAAAATTGTATAATTGAAGCCCAGTTACGTGAATCTGGTTGGAGATTTGTTAAAATACTATCCAAGAAAATAGTAATTGATAAATATAAAAATAATACTGGTGGTAGTTATGTTCCTTTACCTTTCAGTTCACCACAAATAATCAACATAAAAAATGAAGATGATTATTGTTTTCTGTGGAGCATTATAGCACATTTACATCCTGCAAAATATCATAAAGAAAGACTAAGTCATTATAATAAAGAAGAATATATAAATGAATTTGATCTCTCTGATAGCTTAGATGAATTTCCATATGATTATAATAGGTTAATAAAGTTTCATAAAAAGAATAAAAATTTAATAGAAGTAAATGTTTTTGAATTAAATGTGAATTATGTTTCTATTGGTGCTATTACTCCATTTTACTCAGATTCAAAAAAATTTTATTTGAATAATAAAAATTTATGTCAACCAGAAATAGTATATAATGCTTGAGGAAATTACGTGCATCATAATATTTTTTACCAAGGAAATATAATATGTACTGAAAAATTTGAAATTATAAAAACACTATCACCAATAATGATTAATCATAATAATTATAAAGGACGTAATTATAATTATGATTATGATTCCGATTATCTATCTTTATCTTTAGAATATCAACAAAAATTACAAACTTTAAATGAAATTTTACAAAAATGTAAAACAGATTATCAACAACAAACAAAAATATTAGTACAAGAATATGGCCATAAATATCAAAATCAGATAGAAACGATTCAAGAATTAAATAAAGACAATAAAGAATTAGATAATGAAGATGATATGAACAACAGCTACAAATATTAAATCAAAATTTTCATCGAAATACATTTAATCTTACAAAAGAAATTGATGAAACACATGAAATATATAAAGATAAATTTGAAAAATTAAAACAAACAAAACAATCAGCACAAGCGAATATATTATATTATCAGGGACATTTTATATTGTGTAAAGATGTTTCTATATTTACAAAAACTTCAGATAATGCTAATTTTCCTTGTCTCCAATGTATGACAAGTTTTAGAACTTTAGAAGAAATGAATAGACATTTGGAGAATTGTCAACAAAATGAAGCAGTCTGAAACACATTTCCAAAAGATGATTATTTAGAATATAATAATCGGTATTTTAAAAATAAAGTACCCTTTACTATTTATTGTGATTTTGAAGCATATAATGTTAACATGACACAAAATCGAACCGAAGGTTCTAGGGCTTCGACCGATTCTGAAAATGATAATTCTGAAAATGGTACGGGCCAGCCCCAGAACCTTCGGTTTATAACTATGAAAAAAGTGCACCTGAACAAAGTAAAGAAAAATATTTATTTGAACAAAAACCATTATGTTGGGGAATGTACATTCATTCAAATTATCCTGAATTATTTAAATCAGAATATTATCAATACTATGGTGAAGATAGTTCAGAAGTGTTTACAAAGAAAGTAGAAGAATTACAAGGACGTTTTTCACAATTGCTTGAAACAAATATACCAAATGCTTCCATTAACGGATGAAGAAAAATTATTTTTGTTAATGAAACAAATTGGTATTACTGTGGAAAAGAATTTACAAAAAATTATAAAAATGGCAAATATATTGATAAGCGAAGCGACGGCTCTGCCGACAAAGTAAAAGATCATGATCATCTAAATGGATTATATAGAGGTGCAGCACATAATTCTTGTAATCTTAATGCCAATAAATTTAAATATAACTTTGTTCCTCTATATTTCTACGATGGTTCTAAATATGATTTCCATTTAATAATGAAAGATTTATTTTCATCTGAAAAATTACAACAACAACAAATAAATGTACTATGTAAAACAGAGGAAGAATATTTTTCAATGCAATTAGGTTGTATTAGAATTTTAGATGCATTTAGATTTTTTACTCCTTATTCATTAGATGTTATGGGAAAAACTTTGAAACCTGAACAATGTAAAATATTAAATAAATATAATTTAAAACCTTTAAAAGGCATATTTCCGTATGAATATATAACTGGATATATAAATAGAATAAATGAAATAATGAAAGAACAAAAACCTTCCTCCAATAAATAAATTTAAATCAACATTAAAACAATCACAATTATCTGAAGAAGACTATGCAGAAGCTGAAAAGAATTGGAGAGAGTTAAATTGTAGAACAATGTATGATTATACAATGAAATATCTTCAGATAGATGTATTAATCCTTGCTGATCTTTTTGAAAACTTTCGTGATGTGTTTAGAATATTACGGAATAGATCCATGTTATTGTTATTCTACACCAGGTTTAACATGGTTAGCAGGATTAAAACATACTGGTGTTAAACTTAAACATTATAAAGAAAATACATATGATAAATTATTATTTTTTGAATCTGGAATTAGAGGTGGAGTTTCATCAGTTTTTGGTAATCGTTATGTACAGTGTTACAATAAAAAAGTAAATCCTGATGATTATGGAATAATGAAACCTTTATCTCCAGAAGAAAGTGATCAGTTTATAAAATTGTTTAATCAAAATATAGAAGGACTTATATCAAATGAAGAAGAGTCAAGCAACAGTTGATGAAATCATGAGAGAAAACTATTTGTTATATTATGATTTTAATAGCTTATATTCTTCTTGCATGATACAAGAATTACCAACAGGTGAAATGTCATGGTGTAATATTCTAGATTATCAAAAAACATATGATGGAAATTATAATCATGGTTATATATATGAAGTTGATTTAGTATACCCTGATGAAATAAAAGGCGCAACAAAATATTATCCATTCTGTCCCGAAAACAAAATTCCCAATTTGGAAGATTTTTCAGATTATCAAAAATCTTTAATTCCTAAGAAATAGAGACCAACAAAAAAACTTATGTTAACACAAAGTAATAAAGGAAAGTATGTTGTTGAAGGAAGAATGCTAGATTGGTATTTAGAACATGGAATGATTCTCACCAAAATACATCGAAAACTATTTTATCAAAAATCTAAATGGTTAAAAATGATATAGAGTTCAATATTGAAAAACGTAAAATAGCTAAAAGAAATAAAGATGATTTTGGAAACGTGTTCTCCAAATTAATGAATAATGCATTTTATGGTAAGACTTTAGAAAATGTGCGTAATAGACAAAATATTGAAATAGTTTATGATAAAGATAGGTTTCAAAATTTAACAAGGAAACCTACATATAAAAGAACTACTAGATTTAGTGATGAACTATGTGCTGTACATTTACGTCAAATCAGCGTAAAACATGATAAGTTTAATTTCTTTGGATTCACTATATTAGAATTAGCTAAACTATTTATGTATAGATTTATATATGATTATTTAGCACCTGCTTATGGCGAAAACTATAAATTACACTTTACAGATACGGATTCCGTTTTCTTAGAATTAACAGTACCGTATAATTCTTCACTTGATGAAGAAGTAGATAAAATAAAAGATTTTATTCATCCTTCAGAATTATGTAAAGTAAAAGATGAGTTAGGAAATGAAGATTTCATAACAGAAGCTATATTTTTAAAATCTAAATGTTACTGTTATGATACAACTAATAATATCAAAACACATAAAACATTAAAAGGAATTTCAAAGGCATCAGTGGCTAACCAAATAACATTTCAAGATTATAAAAATGCATTATTTAATAATGAAATAAAAACAGCATGTAATTACAGACTTAATTCAAAGAAACATAAAATGTATTTAAAAGAGGAACATAAATTAGCATTAGATCCATTTGATGATAAAAGAAAGATTTTGCCTGATGGAATAACTACTGAACCTTTTTAATTTTCTAATTTCTAAGATAGACAGATTTGATATATACATAAAATAAAAAAAATAAAATACTATAACACTATATTTATATATTTTATCAGTCGGCACACAAATGTTCTATAACTCTATCATGAATTTTTTTATCAATATTAATTGTAATGAAGCCATAATCTTTTGACCAAGCATTGTTACACGATTGTTTAAATTCATCTTAATTTCTTACGCATAAATCTCTTAACATATCACTTAAGTTTCTTGCATTTATTTCAAATAGTATAAATATATTTCCATTCTTTCTAATAACACTTCCATCTAATGAATACATACTTTGTGTTAAATAAAATACACTACAGTTGTTATGTCTACCTCTTCTGAAATAATTTCTCTGAACTGACTGATTTCTATCATTAACACAATCACCAAAAATTACACAATGTTTCATTGTTTTATCTAGTTTACTAGGATCTTGCATATTACCACTATCATCTATTAATTGTATCTTTATATGCTTATTTTTATTGGATTCTACTAACTGATTATTTTTTGCTGCTTCTTCACACCACGAACTTATTTCTTCTTCATCTTCAGATTTTTCATATTCTTTGAATAATGAAGCAATTGCTGTTTTTTTAAGATTATTTTCAAATCCATATTTTAAAAATTGATAGACGGGTTGTTCTGCTGTTGTTGTATAAATTATAAGATTGTTATAATCCAAAAAATTTGGAGTCGTTAAAATTTTAAACAATAGATACGTTTTACCACAACCTGATCTTCCGCAAATAACTGACAAAACTTTATTAGATAAATTTGGATGATGATTAAATTTCATTTTTATTTTATTTAATGACAGTACTTCACTCATTTTTTAATAAAAAAAAATTATTTTTAATTTATTTGTTTTTAAAGAATAATAATAAGAAGAATAATAAGAAGAAAATTAAACTTCTCTAGCTTCGCGTGGGAGTTTATACCTCTCGAACGGGAGTTTATACCTCCCGAACCAAAAGATCTATCATAATCTCTTCACCTCCAAAATTTATTTCTTGTCCTTTCTCATCAGTGATTCTCATGTTAATGTTGTTAATAGTTTTTCTTGTAATAGGGAAGTATATTAATGTTTGTGGAATTACATTTAGTCTATAACCAATGGGTACAGCAAAAGCTGGAAAACTGAATATTAAATTTGACAATTTACCATTTATATATCCTCCTTCAATAATGTCACAATGTACAACAATTGAATTTATTTCAGTTATTTTTAGAATCTTCTCACCTAAATGATAACCTTGTCTATAGGTTTGTTTATTAAATCCTAATAGCTTTGACAATGATCTATCATGATTAAAATCAACTTGATGATTTTCGTCTAAAGTAAGAGAAAATTTGTTAACTGCCGGTTCAACTGCAAAATGTAATTGTTTCTTATCTTTAAATGGTATACCTAAATGTCTCTTAATTTCATTTGATATTGTTTCAACTTCGTAAGAACCAGGAAGAAAAGTTAGTATTTTCCACGTTTTTCCTTTATCAGTAGAATATCTAAATTGATCATTCACATCTTTTATAACATTTTGAATAGTGTTAAATGGGGAGAAACTAGTCAATGCAATTTGATAATTTTTATTTTGTTCCAAATGTAGAATGGGTTCTAAATTACAAGTGTGTGATGAAGTAGTTGTTATAGTTTTTAACGTCGTACTAAATTTTGATGAACCCAAAATCTCTGTCAAATTTTCTAAATGATTATTAATTTTGTCTAAATCTGCTGAACACATTTTTTAACTAAAAAATTTGATTAAATATCTTTTATCAAATACTTTTTTTAAAAAATTAAAAACAACAACATATTTCAGCTACGGGCGAAGCCCTGGAAGACATCTACGATGTCCCGTTATACTTTTATAATCCTCTTTATTTAGAATCTTCTTTTCTAACAGTCTTTTCAATATAGCATGAATTTCATTGAAACTAGAATTATGACCTTCTTTTATTGCAGATATTAAAATATTTAAGCTATTTAGTAATTCTTGTGGATCATCTGGTAAGAATACAGTTGTTTCAGTTTTAAAACCTTTTCCTACTTTAACTCCCGTTGATAATAAATTTTCTAATTGTTTATAACGTCTAAGAGATTTTACAGCACCAACTCTATCTAACATAGCTTTATATTTTATGAGATCTTCTACAGCATTATTATTTAAATCTGCTCCTCTTAAAATATCAACAAAATTTCTATCTAAATTAAAAGGAGATTTATCTGGTGAAAAAATTAAACCTCGAAAAGGTTGTGGAGATATTTCTTTTTGTCCGAGATAAAATCTAGGTATTGTTTTTCCATCTATAAATGAGATAGAATGTTCAAATTGCATAGATTTTGGTAATTTCTTATTAATGTTTGATTCTAGTAATCCATAGTCATCTAATATAGTTTTGTGCTCTGGATCTGTTATATCAATTTGTTTATCATTATTTGTAAGTTCTTTTTCAAGAGTTTTAAATGGTTTCATAGTTTTTTCAAAATCAGTTTTTACTTGCTCGGTTTGCTGCATTTTTTCAAACATATCAGATTGAATACCAGCTTTTATCATTCTATGTTGAAGATGATTTTCTTTCATAATATTTCTTTGTTTTATTAACTCTTCTAATTGTTTTATTCTTTTAAAATTATCAGCTCTAATTTTATCCATTTTTAAAACATAATATTTGAATTTTGTGGTAACATTGGAATACAACAAAAACATTTTACTGAACAAATTATTTTTTTATATCTTTGTTGTCTGACATCTTTTCGTTTAAAGGTTTCTCGTTTTAAGTTTTGTTTAATAAAGTTTTGTTTAATAAAGTTTTGCTTAAATTTTCGCTTAAAGTTTTTAGCTCTTCTAAAAAAATTTTATCATTTTCTTCATTAGAAATTTTACCATCACTCGAAATTTTGCCATCCTGTTTATTCTTATCATCAACTTTTTCTGACTGTAATTGAAATGATATTTGATTTACTTCATTAGCTATTTGATCAAATTTTTCAATCTCATCTAACGTAATAACATTATCATCACATACTCTTTGAAAGTAGTAATGTAGTTTATCATAGACTTCTTTAATATGTAAATGCTTAGTTTTTAAAGATCTTCGTTTCTTAGTTATTAAAGATTTATCTAACATTGTAACAAGTGAAGTTGTAAAAACACCCGTACCTGTTAAAGCTGTAGCAACTACTGGAATTACTAAAACACCTGAAGATATAACAATTGTTAAAGCACCTAAACTTATTGTTAAGAATATGCCAATTCCTTGTGTTACATTCTTAACTTTAGTCCATCTCTTTCTTAATTTTTTATGATGCTCTAATCTTAATAATAATTGAGATTCCTTATCTTTCATATAACGTACTCTATCTTTGTGTTTTTCTTTATTCATTTTTTCAATGTCCATTAAAGTAGAACTACGTTCATATGATAACGAAGGATATATTCTTGCGGTTTCTTCCACTTTTGTTTCTTCCATTTTTAAAGAAATATTTTTAGTCACATGATATATTTTAAAAACCTGAAAGATGGATAAAATTCATGAATTTGAAATTCTTAACTTTCATGATTTTTTCGGTGTCCTGGAACGGTCATGATTTTAAGGGTGAAATGTCATAATCACAAATTTGAGTTTCTTAACTTTTTTGATTTTACAGTGTCCTGGAACGGTCATGATTTAAGCGAGAAAATTGTAATTCTCAAATTTGAGAGTTTGAAAAATTTGAAAAATTGGGTATTTTTAAAAACGCCTACATTTATGAATTTAGGTCTTCATAACCTGAAAAATGACCAAAATTCATGAATTTAGACCATTTAAAAAGTACCATTTTTTGAAAAATCGGTATCTTTAAAAACGACTAAATTCATGAATTTAGGTCTTAAAAACCTGAAAAAGGGTCTAAATTCATGAATTTATGTCGTTTTTAAAGATACTATTTTTTTGAATTTTATGGTGTCCTGGAACGGTCTTTTGCCCATTACTTTTGACCGTTGCTCCTCTGCTGATGCTTTGTTGATAAAAGAAGATAAATGGATTCATCGTTTGAATGCCTGTGTCACTCCTGGTCTAAATACTTTAAGTCATGCCCCTTCAAATAAGCTGAATCTCGTAACTTTTTCTAGTGACTGTACTTCGAGATTGAACAGTGTGATTCGCCGTTGCTGCTCTGACGCTGGTTTACCACCCGTGAGACTGTGCTATAAAAAGAACAAAAAATTATCATCTTTATTACGTTAGCTTCCCTTATCATCGGATTCTCCATTTGTCGGACAGTTCATTTATACATTTCCTTCCAGTGCTTTTCGATACATGTCATGATGTCACATTGTCATTCTATTTCGAGATCCATACAACAGAGATTTCTATGATTCGATTTTGTCATCCTCGCTATGTCACGGTCTTACAATTGAGACATTTTGCTGTTCTGCTATTGTTAACACCACATGCATTGTTAAAATATGTTCACTGCAGCTTGTCCATTCACATTTGTATCTACCGGTCTAAAGGTAAGACTATCCGGGTAATGTAGCGTTTTTCTCCTACGTGAACTGCTTTAAATATGTCTTGTAGGCCCCGAAGAAGACTGATAGTCGAAATATTGGCCGATTAAATATAAGTGCTTCATATAGCTTGAGTTGTTCTGTGCCTACTCGGAGCGAGTGACATGCGTTCTCGCCTTAATTTCCACTCTACTACTACTACTAATGGAGAGTGTCCAAACCTTAAGGTTTGCATTAATGGTACTCAAATTGTACAGGAGGATTCTGTCCGACTGCTTGGAGTACATTTTTCTTGTGATCTGAAATGGGACACCAATTTTAAATACATGTACAGCAAGTGTTGTCGCGCTATGTATATCGTAAAAAGACTAAGAAACAACTGTAACGACAGCAGTATTATCTGGCAAGCTTATATGAGCTTTGTCTTTTGTCATATGTCTTTCTGCTGGCCAGTGTTATGTGATATGAAGAAGGTACACCTCAAAAAACTGGAACGTCTACATCGTGTTGCTATTAAATGGTCTGGAGCCACCAATAGACCCCATCTACATGTTTTACTTGACAGAATATGTGTCAAACTTGTGACAAATATTGCAACTTTTAAAGACAGACATCCTCTCTCCGAATTTTTCATCCTAAGAGAAAATGTTTCTCATATTAGACATCCCCGAGTGCTTCAATCGCACGTGAGAACTTCTGCATTGTATAACAAATCGTTCGTTAAATATGCCAGTATTACATGATTGTAAATTTGTTCGATATGTGTACGCAGGTATCCTCTCATACCGCTTTTGTATGACGATTGAATAAAGCATTATTATTATTACTACTACTACTACTACTACTACTACTACTACTGAACAACATTAGTGAATTTGAGACTCTGAAAACTGTTGGTATCTCTTCTATCTGCAAGATGTTCATAAAACTCCTAGGCTTTGATTTCTCACAAATAGCAGTGAAGTCATGAGCTATTAGCTCAAAAATTAGTTCAAAATATTCGAATGAAGCACAAGATTTTCATGCAGTAGGCCTAGTATATGTTGCTTCCATTTAAAGCAGCATCATGAAGAGTGGCGAAAATCGTACTGAAAAGGTAGTCGGCATGCATATAATCTTCCTTCAAGTTTGTATACAGTTTCTGTAAATATACATGTATATATAATGGATATTTTTTATTGCTATGCATATTATTCATATATACACTTATCACACTTTGCGATGACCATTTAGTTCAATGAAAAAATCTGAAGCTAGAAATCAGGAAATTCATTCAGAGGAAGCAGTTCGCGATCATCTGACTTTCTGGACGAGATGCCGAAAGATAAGGCGATTGGTGATCTTTAAGCAAAAGTCAAACTCATGAGTAAGATCAGTGTCACGATATAAACGACGTGGACGGTTGTAAAATCGATACAGAGCCAAACTTCCACTTGACAAAGGAAGGCGGAAAAAGTCATTAATTATGAGAAATTTTTCAAAAAATGCATGAGTAGTTAAAGGTATAGCAACACTGCATTGTATCAAGAAACGACTTCTTCACTGGCTCGAGTTCTGGAACTGAAAAAATTGCTTAGAATGATGTCCACGGAATGATGGCAAGCCGAATTTAATTGCAGCAAATGCACCTGATTAAAGCCAGAAAAGATCGGCAATGATAGAATGATATCATAATCTGATGAAATGATATCATTTGACATCATTTTATTTTTGAAAAATGATATGATCAAAAATTTTTGTTCCAATTTTTGTTCCAAAAATTTAAGCACTGCATTGTATGATTGTATTGCATGATATCTATGTCGCACTTCCTACCGTGCATACGCCAGCCGATTGCATGTAACTCTGTCAGTATCAATCGAGATATCTTTTATTGTCTATTTGGGACCAGCTTTTATTGTCAGTTATTGTGAATCGATCCTGTTATTGAAAGTTCTCTTAGCGTACGATACTTAATGTGTAAATTTTGCTTGTAATTTCAGTGCACACCAGTGCTCAACTACACAATCGGCATCAATCCTAGGTCCTTGTCCGCGTTCTTTACCAACATTTCCAAGATCAACTAGTGAAACCAACTACGTGCAAAGTCGCCATATTCCTGCGCCACACTTCATCGTCACCAAGACCCAATTTCGTGTCATCAAGTGTCTTCACCATCTACATCAATTGCAGCGACGAATTCCACCATCAATTTCGCGAGCGGCAGACCGTTTGACAACTTTCTTGTGTCCTGCTTTTCCCTCCACCGCCTTTGCTCACTCAGCCAAATCCATTGCTGCTACATGGTGACATCCTGTGTTGCAACTCTCAAGAACCATTACTCTTCGATCGTCAATGAGTCCCTCTACTTTTTCTAGAGGAAACTGCTCTACCGCCTACTCTGCTGGAGGACTCTATTTCCCTCGCCTGCCACTGGGCAAGAAAGCAACTGGGACGTAAGCTTTCTAATGAAACTCTCGACTTGGCTCTCACCAAAATTCGTGAACACCAGTTACTTACCTCTACTGAAAGTGGATCTTCTATTCCCTTGACTCCTTTTGAAGCAACGGCCTCTGTTCGTATTTCTGAGCCTGAACCATCACCATCAAACTCTCCTTCTACAATCGAGATTCCTTTGGCACAACCCAGTGGTGGAACTTTACCTTGTAATTCTACATGTACAATGAATCCTCATGACGTCGGTATCGCTCAAACAGCATCCATCAGCCTTCCTGTTCATTTGCCTGCGATAACATGCCCCTCTACAAATGACCAAGAATTCGCTCCTGAAATCGCTGATGTGAATATGGATCCTTGCTTCAAGGTCCGCGGACTCCCATTGCCAAACAACTCACCTGTCTCTACAATCGCCTGACTTTCCAAAACAACCCTTCACCTGATCCTTTACCTACTGATCAACAATTACCGTCTCACTCATCGCCTAATTGTCTTATCCTCGGTTGACTCGAACTTGTGCGACCTTCAAGACCATCGCTGCCAACTCCTCGCTTTGCCAAATGGTCGTTTATCTGCGCTTCGTACCCGTCTGAAATCTCTTTCTCTTCAAACCACAATATTCACGCACGTGTTTGTCTGTC